>CM031892.1:7750102-7828543 GCA_018691285.1 Cucurbita argyrosperma subsp. sororia | reverse complement strand
GTAGGGCTATAAACAAGATAACTATAAAGTATAGGCATCCAATTCCTAGATTAGACGATATGCTTGATGAATTGCATGAATGTAGTCTTTTTACTAAGATTGATTTAAAATCGGGTTATCATCAAATTCGCATGCATATTGGGGATGAGTGGAAAACAGCTTTTAAAACCAAGTATGGCCTTTATGAATGGTTGGTTATGCCTTTTGGATTAACTAATGCACCTAGTACATTCATGAGACTAATGAACCATGTCTTACGAGAATACTTAGGCAAGTTTGTGGTTGTTTATTTTGATGACATCCTTGTTTACTCTAAATCTTTAGATGATCATATTACCCATGTACGCAATGTTTTGACTACTTTAAGAAATGAATGTTTGTATGTAAATTTAAAGAAATGTAGCTTTTGCATGGAAAAAGTTAACTTTCTTGGGTTTGTAGTTTCATCTAATGGTGTTGAGGTTGATGAGGAGAAAGTGAAGGCTATAAAAGAGTGGCCTACACCTAAAAATGTAACTGAGGTAAGAAGTTTTCATGATCTTGCAAGTTTCTACCGTAGGTTCATTAAGAATTTTAGTACAATTGCTTCACCCTTCAATGAACTTGTTAAGAAAAATGTATCCTTTATATGGGAAAAAGATCAAGAACTTGCTTTTAATACTTTGAAAGAAAAATTGAGTTCTGCTCCTTTGCTTGCATTACCTAATTTTGAGTCTACTTTTGAAATTGAATGTGATGCTAGTGGAGTAGTGATAAGCGCCTACAATGCTGGAATTTGCAAAGCTAGAGGTCCTTCTAGAATCCTTGCAAAACGCTCACAGAGAAAGCTAACTTAACGGATTGATTCCAACCAAGAGCTGGTTAGAAGATGAATGACTCTTAGATCGAACTTGGAATCTATGATGGTCACTCTTAGATACCAAGACAATTCACTCCAGAATTAGCTTGATCAAAACTAATTCAATGAATCGGTTTAAACATCAAACCTAAAGCAAGATTTGAAAAAGAATAACACCAAAAGGGTATTAAGAAAACACAAAGGTTTTTTCTGTATTCAACTAAAATCCCCTCAAACATGAGTATTACATGCCTTTAAATAGGTCTAAAAGGTAACCCTAACATAATATGGTTCAGCCACCAATCACTAATAAATGCTATTAAATACAAATTGAAGAATATAAGGCAATTCATACAAACTATTAATAAATGCTATTAAATATAAAAGGAAGCAAATAAAGCATTAATAATTTCCTTAATTGGTAATTCAACTACCAAAGGCAAGTCTTCTAATTATTTTCCAATATCAGCCACTCCATTATCTTCTTGATTTGATATGCGAATGTTATAAAGATTTTTGGGCACAAAAGTCCTTGTTTCAACCGGTACACTAGCTAGCTTTTGAAGATGCAATGTATAGGCCTCTTGAATCTTCTTAACCTTGCTTCTTGTAATCGGTCCTTCGGGTACATGCACGTGATCAGTTGTTGGATTCATATCAGCAATTAAGACCGATAGGCAAATCCAAAGAAGGTCTCAACGGTATTCTTCTAAAACTTTTCCCAATTCTACTTCTACATGGAAAAAGGATAGTAAGAACATTGATTATAAGCATAGAAATCCAGAGATTAATGAGAAGCCTCAAGCTAAATTTGAGAAAGGGGAGAGTTCTAGAACAGGGAAAGAAAAAGTAGAAAAGTCTAATGTTCAAAATATGGATTTAAAGTGTTGGAGATGTCAAGGGGTAGGACACTATAGTAGAGATTGCCCAAATGCAAGAATTATGACCATCAAGGAGGGAGAAATTATTACGGATGACGAGGCACATGACGGCATAAATAAGGAAACTGATGAGAGTGAGGAGTTTAGCGAAGAGGACCCTACACATATATCTTTGGTTACTCGACGAGCTCTAAACACCCACATTAAGGAGGTCGGCCTAGACCAAAGAGAGAACTTGTTTCAAACTCGTTGTCTTGTTCAATCTGTACCTTGTAGTGTTGTCATTGATAGCGGTAGCTGCACCAATGTTGTGAGTTCCATTCTGGTCAAAAGACTTAATTTAAAGACAAACCACATCCAAGACCCTACAAGCTTCAATGGTTGAATGATTGTGGGGAAGTACGGGTAACTCAACAAACTCTTGTTTCATTTACTATTGGAAAATATGTTGACGATGTTTTATGTGATGTTGTATCCATGCATGTTAGAGATTTACTACTGGGGAGGCCATGGCAATTTGATCGTCGGGTAATGTATGATGGGTATGCAAATCGATACTCTTTTACTCACAATGGTAGAAAAACTACTCTTGTTTCATTGTCTCCAAAAGATGTATTTATTGATCATTGCAAACTTGAAAAGAAAAGGCAAGAGGCTGATGCAAAAGTAGAGATTGAAAAAGAATCAAGTGAAAAAATGAGCTTGAGTGAAAAGCAAGAGAGTAACACTCAGCCTAGAGAAAAAAAAGAGAGAAAAGCCAAATCAGTAAGCTTGTATGTTAGATCAAGTGAGGCTAGGAATGTTTTGCTCTCTAACCAGACTATTCTTGTACTTATGTGCAAGGGGTCTTGTTACTTTACTAACATGCTTAACCCTTCTTTGCCTAGTGATTTTGTTGTGCTTTTGCAAGAGTTTGAAGATTTATTTTCTGAGGAGATGCCTAGTAGTTTGCCACCACTTAGAGGGATTGAACACAAGATTGACTTCATTTCTGGCGCGCCCATTCCAAACCGACCAGCATATAGGACTAATCCAAAGGAGGCTGAAGAGATACAAAGGCAAGTAAGGGAACTCCTTGCTAAAGGGTATGTACGTGAAAGTTTGAGTCCTACTTTTGTTCCAGTTATTCTTGTACCTAAGAAAGATGGTTCTTGGCGTATGTGTGTTGATTGTAGGGCTATAAACAAGATAACTATAAAGTATAGGCATCCAATTCCTAGATTAGACGATATGCTTGATGAATTGCATGAATGTAGTCTTTTTACTAAGATTGATTTAAAATCGGGTTATCATCAAATTCGCATGCATATTGGGGATGAGTGGAAAACAGCTTTTAAAACCAAGTATGGCCTTTATGAATGGTTGGTTATGCCTTTTGGATTAACTAATGCACCTAGTACATTCATGAGACTAATGAACCATGTCTTACGAGAATACTTAGGCAAGTTTGTGGTTGTTTATTTTGATGACATCCTTGTTTACTCTAAATCTTTAGATGATCATATTACCCATGTACGCAATGTTTTGACTACTTTAAGAAATGAATGTTTGTATGTAAATTTAAAGAAATGTAGCTTTTGCATGGAAAAAGTTAACTTTCTTGGGTTTGTAGTTTCATCTAATGGTGTTGAGGTTGATGAGGAGAAAGTGAAGGCTATAAAAGAGTGGCCTACACCTAAAAATGTAACTGAGGTAAGAAGTTTTCATGATCTTGCAAGTTTCTACCGTAGGTTCATTAAGAATTTTAGTACAATTGCTTCACCCTTCAATGAACTTGTTAAGAAAAATGTATCCTTTATATGGGAAAAAGATCAAGAACTTGCTTTTAATACTTTGAAAGAAAAATTGAGTTCTGCTCCTTTGCTTGCATTACCTAATTTTGAGTCTACTTTTGAAATTGAATGTGATGCTAGTGGAGTAGTGATAAGCGCCTACAATGCTGGAATTTGCAAAGCTAGAGGTCCTTCTAGAATCCTTGCAAAACGCTCACAGAGAAAGCTAACTTAACGGATTGATTCCAACCAAGAGCTGGTTAGAAGATGAATGACTCTTAGATCGAACTTGGAATCTATGATGGTCACTCTTAGATACCAAGACAATTCACTCCAGAATTAGCTTGATCAAAACTAATTCAATGAATCGGTTTAAACATCAAACCTAAAGCAAGATTTGAAAAAGAATAACACCAAAAGGGTATTAAGAAAACACAAAGGTTTTTTCTGTATTCAACTAAAATCCCCTCAAACATGAGTATTACATGCCTTTAAATAGGTCTAAAAGGTAACCCTAACATAATATGGTTCAGCCACCAATCACTAATAAATGCTATTAAATACAAATTGAAGAATATAAGGCAATTCATACAAACTATTAATAAATGCTATTAAATATAAAAGGAAGCAAATAAAGCATTAATAATTTCCTTAATTGGTAATTCAACTACCAAAGGCAAGTCTTCTAATTATTTTCCAATATCAGCCACTCCATTATCTTCTTGATTTGATATGCGAATGTTATAAAGATTTTTGGGCACAAAAGTCCTTGTTTCAACCGGTACACTAGCTAGCTTTTGAAGATGCAATGTATAGGCCTCTTGAATCTTCTTAACCTTGCTTCTTGTAATCGGTCCTTCGGGTACATGCACGTGATCAGTTGTTGGATTCATATCATCCCCCCTTTCTTTAAAAGGATTTGTCCTCAAATCAAATTCATCGTTCTTTCCGGACAAGAACTGAATTTTTTTTTTTTCTCACTTTTTTTTTTTTCTCACCTTTACCTTAGTTTCTTCTCTCCACTGTTGTTCTTCAGATTCTGTTCTTTTTTTCTCTAATTTCAATTGGTCACAATGTACTTCATATGGAGACAATGGAAGTAAAGTAAATTTCTTCCCACACAAAGTAAAAGTATACTTGTTCATGAAACCATCAAATGTTACCTTTCTATCATATTGCCAAGGTCGGACGATAAAGATGTCCCCCGCATGCATTGGTACGACATCATAAAGAACTTCATCTTTATATCTTCCAAGAGTAAAAGAAATAAGAGCTTGGGAATTCACCTTAATTTCTTCTTTGTTTGTTAACCAATGAAGTTTGTATGGTTTTGGATGTGGATAGACAGAAAGTTGAAGTCTTTTTACAAGGAAACTGCTTACCACATTTGTGCAACTTCCACTATCATCAATCAGCAAGCTGCATGGGTTTGCTTTGATCAAACATCTTGTGTGGAACAAGTTTTCCCTTTGATATTCAAATTTCTCTCCCTTGATTTGAACATTGAGTACCTTTCTTGTGATCAAAGATATGGAATTACCTTCTTCAACATACTCATCATCATATGCGGCGATTTCTTCCACAAGCTGTGAATCATGATCCTCACATTCATCATCTGAATCAAGTATACCATTCCTTATCACCATAACTTTTTCATTAACACACTCTTTGCTCATGTGTCCAAATCCTTTGCACTTCCAACATTGAATAGAACTAGACTTCTCTTTTACCGTCTTTGAAGCTTCATTCATTTTACCATTGAAACTCTCAGCCTCCACTCTTTTAGCAGTCACAAACTTTCCTTTTGGTGACATCGAATCATTTTTATTCATAAAACTATCCTTGTTCCAAGTATTAGAATTTGAAAAGATGCTAGTTCGTGATGTGTACCTTTTTGAATGCTCTTTTTCTTCCTTCAATTGGTCTTCAATTTTGAGAGCATAATGATACATATCTTCCAGATATGGTGGTGGATTTCGGTCAACAAGATGAGCAATTTCTCGATTCAAACCTCCAAGGAATCTAGACATGGTATCTTCTTCTTCTTCTTCTCTAACCTTTGCTCTTTTCATCATAGTTTCCATCTCTTGATAATATTCCGCCACACTTTTTGTTCCTTGCCTCAAACCTTGCAATTTAGTTTTCAAATTTCTTTCATAATGTTTTGGAGCATACCTTTTTCTCATGACTTCTTTAAGTTCTTCCCATGTCTCTATTGGATTCTCCTCTTTTCTTCTTCTCTCGGATTTGAGATGTTGGTACCAATCACTAGCATGATTGGTAAATTCGGCAATAGCAAGTCTCATCTTCTTATTTTCACTATAGGTGTTGCAATCAAACACATGCTCTATCTTTCTTTCCCACTGCAAGTATGCCTCAGAATCTGCCGTTCCACAAAAGGGCGGGATTTTGAGTTTAACTCCCCCATCTCTATCTTCATGTACTCTTTCCATCCTTCTAGGTTGCATAATAGTTGCATGGTTATTTCTTCCTCTCCATCTACCATCAACTTGTCTTTCTTGTACTACTATACCTTCATCTTCTTGTAATGTTCGTTCTTGTCTTTGTTGTTGCGCCCTTCTTTCTTGTCTATCTTCCATCATCATTTTCATCATACCTTGAATTGCTTGAAGAATGGTTGTATTAAGATCTGGTACTGGTGGTACTGCTTCTCCATTATGTGACATTTTGTTATCAAGGGACCTCACCACACTTCTCACAAAAATTTCACTCCGGGACACTCGTGTTTAACACTCAAAGGTAGGCTTTTGGTACTAGGTCAAGAATGTAAAGGCTGGCCTTTTTTTTTTTTTTTGGTGCAATCTTGCTCTAAGCTTGATTATAACCAATTCAACGATCGATTCTAACAAGCTAAGACTAGTATCTCAAGGATCAAGAGCTTGAAAATAAATGATAAGAACTGAATATATATATTTTCTTTCTCTCAGAACTGATTTTTTTTTTTTTTTTTTTTTTTTTTTGATAATCTGAGAGAGAGAAAAATTGATACAAAAAAATAATAGTAAAGATATTTCACCTCTAGAGCGGCCAAAGAACGTCGACCAAATGCTCTGATACCAAATGATAAGCGCCTACAATGCTGGAATTTGCAAAGCTAGAGGTCCTTCTAGAATCCTTGCAAAACGCTCACAGAGAAAGCTAACTTAACGGATTGATTCCAACCAAGAGCTGGTTAGAAGATAAATGACTCTTAGATCGAACTTGGAATCTATGATGGTCACTCTTAGATACCAAGACAATTCACTCCAGAATTAGCTTGATCAAAACTAATTCAATGAATCGGTTTAAACATCAAACCTAAAGCAAGATTTGAAAAAGAATAACACCAAAAGGGTATCAAGAAAACACAAAGGTTTTTTTCTGTATTCAACTAAAAATATCTCAAACATGAGTATTACATGCCTTTAAATAGGTCTAAAAGGTAACCCTAACATAATATGGTTCAGCCACCCATCACTAATAAATGCTATTAAATACAAATTGAAGAATATAAGGCAATTCATACAAACTATTAATAAATGCTATTAAATATAAAAGGAAGCAAATAAAGCATTAATAATTTCCTTAATTGGTAATTCAACTACCAAAGGCAAGTCTTCTAATTATTTTCCAATATCAGCCACTCCATTATCTTCTTGATTTGATATGCGAATGTTATAAAGATTTTTGGGCACAAAAGTCCTTGTTTCAACCGGTACACTAGCTAGCTTTTGAAGATGCAATGTATAGGCCTCTTGAATCTTCTTAACCTTGCTTCTTGTAATCGGTCCTTCGGGTACATGCACGTGATCAGTTGTTGGATTCATATCAAGTAGGGATAGGTGCTGTATTAATACAAAATCAAAGACCCTTAATGTTCTTTAGTGAGAAGTTGACTGGTGCATCTTTGCGGTATCCAACTTATGACAAAGAGCTTTATGCTTTGGTTCGTGCATTGCAAACCTGGCAACATTATCTTTGGCCTAAGGAGTTCATTATTCATACGGATCATGAAAGTTTAAAGCATTTGAGAGTACAAAATAAACTCAACAGACGACATGCTAAGTGGTTAGAATTTATTGAAACATTCCCTTATGTCATAAGATATAAACAAGGTAAGGAGAACATTGTTGCAGATGCTTTATCACGAAGGTATGTCCTCCTCAATACTTTGAATGCTAGGTTGTTGGGTTTTGAACACATAAAGGATTTGTATCGACATGACATGTTCTTTGCTCCTTTTGTTGAATCTTGTGAAAAAGGACTCATTGTGGACAATTACTTGTTGTTAGATGGATTTTTGTTCCGAAAAGGCAAACTCTGCATACCATCTTGTTCCATACGTGAGCTACTTGTGAGGGAAGCTCATGGAGGTGGTTTAATGGCACACCATGGAGTTTCTAAAACTTATGATATGCTCTCTGAACATTTTTTTTGGCCTAAAATGAGACATGATGTTCATAAAGTTTGTGCTCGTTGCATAGCATGTAAACAAGCTAAGTCTAGGCTTCAACCACATGGTTTATACTCCCCATTACCAGTTCCTAATGGTCCTTGGATTGATATATCAATGGATTTTGTTTTAGGTTTACCTAGGACTAGGAAAGGTTATGATAGCATCTTTGTTGTGGTTGATCGATTTAGTAAAATGGCTCATTTTATTCCTTGTCACAAAACTGATGATGCAAAACATATTGCAGACCTGTTCTTTAGGGAAGTTGTACGATTGCATGGCATTCCTAAAAGCATCGTTAGTGATCGTGATGTCAAATTTTTAAGCCACTTTTGGCGTGTTTTATGGGGTAAGTTAGGAACTAAGCTCGTATATTCAACTACTTATCATCCATAATAGGGTTGTTCATAGCACTACTAAATGCACACCTTTTGAAATTGTTTATGGCTTTAATCCTTTAACCCCAATTGACTTGTTACCTATACCGTCAAAAGAATTTATGAATTTTGATGCAAATGCCAAGGTTGAGTTTGTTCATAAACTGCACAAGCAAGTAAAAGAAAAAATTGAGAAACAAAATTCCAAGGTTGCCACCCGAATTAATAAAGGACGTAAGATTGTCATCTTCAAGCCAGGAGATTGGGTTTGGGTGCATTTCCGTAAAGAAAGATTTCCTACTCAAAGAAAATCTAAGCTTTTACCACGAGGAGATGGACCTTTTCAAGTTCTTGAGCGCATCAACGACAATGCTTATAAAATTGATTTACCAGGTAAGTACGGTGTTAGTGCAACTTTTAATGTTGTTGATTTGAGTCCTTTTGATGTAGGTGATGGTTTGGATTCGAGGACGAATCCTTCTCAAGACGGGAAAAAGATATGAACCACGACCAAGGAATTTCCATACCTCAAGGTCCAATTACAAGGACGAGAGCCAAGAAGCTACAACAAACCTTATACAGTTATATTCAAGCTATGGTGAGCTCATCAAAAGAAATTCTAGAAGACGTTGGAGACCTCCCTTATATGTTATGCAAAGTTGAGCTTCAAGACAGAGATGAATTAAATGCACTTTAAGTTGCATTTAATGAACATCGCTGAATTTATCAAATAGTCCAAGGATGACTAATAAGCACATTTTATTATTTGCATTATTTAATTATAGTTTAACTATTTGTTGTCATATTTAAGCTAGTTTTAAATATAGGAGTTAAGGTTATATGGTAACCCACATAGGTTACTATATTCCACCATTAACTAGCCATTTTAATATCGAGGTTATGGGTATTTCTCATTTACTAGCCCATTTAATTTTGGAGTTATGTATCACATGGGTTAAGGTTTGTAAAGGCTATATAAAGCCTTCTTGTCTTTGATTAGAAATCAGATTTTGGAATTAAGAATAGAATTTCTATTTTAGCTTTGTTGAGAGCTAAACTTTCTTTGCAAATTCTTGTGTTTAGAACTTGCATGTAGAGTCATTCAAGTGGTATTGATCAAACCTCTTATGGAGTGATTCGAATCACGAGTTTTAAAAACGAGTTTTCTTTACTCTTGATCTTGATTGATACGATAAGGAATCAACTACAAGGGGAATAAGATTCGGATTACCTTGTAGATCGAATATCTCAAGCCAAGAACACTTTGTTTGAGATTCGAATCACTCCAGAAGCAAGATCGATCATGTCTAGCTTCAATGATTCTTGTTGATCAAATATCTCAAACACTTGTTTGAGATTCGAATCACTCCACAAGCAAGATTGATCATGTCGAGCTTGAATGATTCTACATGCAATCTAAACTACATAGAATTGCAAACAAACTCAGCCATTGGCTAAGAAAAAGCACAAATGCTCCTTTTAATATATTTTCCCAGTCTACCTTACAAATACAACATACATGGCTTTATATAGCCTCAAAACGAAACTATTAAAGGCATTCCAAAAGTTGTAACATTCATACTTAATGACCATAATTAGCCATTATGTAAATGTAACCTATAAAGTAAATAAAATGTCTTAAAATACAATAACTCTAAATTACTCTAAATTGTAACCCACCCAAAATTTATAACCATCAAACTTCATTTCTCTTCAATGTGGCATGAATTGCAACCTCTTTTGATAATTTTGACAACATTTTCTTCACATCTTCATTGAATTATATCGTATGATTGATGTCTCTTGGTTCATATCACTTTTGATGCCCGTCCTTCGCTTCAGGGCTGGTTAACCAGAATTCTTCTCCTGCAAAATAACAATAGAAAAAGTGGTTCTTGCATGGCTTCGGTTTCGATGAGAATGGAAAGAATGAAGCAACCCCAAAGATCTCGTCAAACAAGAGATTGAATTCCATGAAAGAATACTAGCCCAAGACCTGATCGGAGGCAAGAGCTCTTTCTTCTGACCGTCACAGTCTTTTCTTCTCCAAAAGAGTCTGACCAACTTCTTGATTTACTAGTGGAAACTGGGGATTCGTAAGAACAAGGAATCGCTTTCAATGAAAATTGCTCTTTGTCAAGACCGGACTAATCCTGATATGAACCAAAAGACATCAACCCTACAATATCCTTCAATGGAGATGTGAAGAAAAGATTGTCAAAATTATCAAAAAGATGTTTCAATTCATGCCACATTGAAGAAGAATGAAGTTTGATTGTTATAAATTTTGGGTGGGTTATAATTTAGAGTAATTTAGAGTTATTGTATTTCATTAATGTAGTTTAAGACTTTTAATTTACTTTAGGTTACAATTACATAATGGTTAATTATTGCCATTAAGTATGAATGTTACAACTCTTGGAATGTGATACGATAAGGAATCACTACAAGGGGAGTAAGATTCGGATTACCTTGTAGATCGAATATCTCAAGCCAAGAACACTTTGTTTGAGATTCGAATCACTCCAGAAGCAAGATCGATCATGTCTAGCTTCAATGATTCTTGTTGATCAAATATCTCAAACACTTATTTGAGATTCGAATCACTCCACAAGCAAGATTGATCATGTCGAGCTTGAATGATTCTACATGCAATCTAAACTACATAGAATTGCAAACAAACTCAGCCATTGGCTAAGAAAAAGCACAAATGCTTCTTTTAATATATCTTCCAAGTCTACTTACAAATACAACATACATGGCTTTATATAGCCTCAAAATGAAACTACTAAAGGCATTCTGATATGAACCAAGAGACATCATTCATACAATATACTTCAATGAAGATGTGAAGAAAATGATGTCAAAATTATCAAAAGAGGTTGCAATTCATGTCACATTGAAGAGGAATGAAGTTTGATGGTTATAAATTTTGGGTGGGTTACAATTTAGAGTAATTTAGAGTTATTGTATTTTAAGACATTTTATTTACTTTATAGGTTACATTTACATAATGGCTAATTATGGTCATTAAGTATGAATGTTACAACTTTTGGAATGCTTTCATTTTGAGGCTATATAAAGCCATGTATGTTGTATTTGTAAGGAAGACTTGGAAGATATATTAAAAGAAGCATTTGTGCTTTTTCTTAGCCAATGGCTGAGTTTGTTTGCAATTCTATGTAGTTTAGATTGCATGTAGAATCATTCAAGCTCGACATGATCAATCTTGCTTGTGGAGTGATTCGAATCTCAAATAAGTGTTTGAGATATTTGATCAACAAGAATCATTGAAGCTAGACATGATCGATCTTGCTTTTGGAGTGATTCGAATCTGAAACAAAGTGTTCTTGGCTTGAGATATTCGATCTACAAGGTAATCCGAATCTTACCCCCTTGTAGTTGATTCCTTATCGTATCAAATCCCGCAAAAGGTGGATGATTCCCCCGCCCCGAAACTGACCTCTTTGTTTCTTCCCAAAATCAAACAAGGAAACAGATCTCTTTTTTTGAGCACAAATCAAAGGAACCAACTGGATCAGAAAGAGTCATTTTCTTTCCAATTGCTGCAGTCAGTCATCCAAGAATCAAAATCAAGTCCTTTTCAAAGAGAATGCTAAAAGAAAAAAAATGAGATTTCTTCTTTCTTGGAGAAGAACGGTTTTTGTTTGGCCTGAACCAACCACTTTCCGAAAACTTGGTGGTCTTTTTATCAGCCTTTGTTTGGCGAAGGGGGAGCTTGAAGACATTTTAGTTTGATTTGCTTTCTTAATCCGCTGACCCGAGTGCTTGCCTAAGCCCTTTGCATCTCTTTCCAGCTTGATATGGACCTGGGCCTGAGATTCTCATACCACTCGTAGGCAGGACCAAGGAAAGGGGAAATTGATCAATGGCAAAGACCCATTTTGTGGTAGTGTCCCGGCAAGCGGTAATGCAATGAGATCAGTGTCTTTTAGGGCAACCTCTACCATCAAAGATAGAAAATGGTGGGATTTGGTACCCTGGTGGATAAGGAACACGGTTTCATGATATGGAGGATATATGGACTGCGATAAGGCTGGATTCTTCCTTTTTTCTTTGGGGTTTTGAAACTCCGTTTTTCATCAAATTCTTCCTTAGTGACAAACTGGGCGGAAGTAGATGGACCTGCCTGAGCTGGTGGAGGTGCTCTTGCTTGTGCAGCTGGAATCTCAGTCGAAAAAGCGGGAGGTGCAGAAGGGAAAGGAGTGGAGGTAGCTATCAGTGCTTCCAGAGCAGCCAACTTCTTTTTGATACCATTCCAATTTCGGGGGCCAATAGACTGCATTTCATTGGGTTTTGGGGGCAGCAATCTTGGCGGAGGAACTTTGTGCGTCAATCTCATTGGGCCAAGGCTGCCCTAATTTCTGTTAGTTGTTCTTCCACTCTCTCTATGACGGAAGAGACGTCGAGATGAATCGGGCGTAGTCATTGCGGGGAATACTACTACTCTCCTAGCCCACGGTGTTCAGGGAATGAGCTAGCTTCAGACGATTCTGACGTAGACCTCTCGGTTAGGAGACTGAGTCCTCTTCTGACAGGGTCGGACTCCGACTCCTTTACTTTGGGGAGAATTTGTGATCAAGGCTCCTAGCCTGGAATTCTTGAATGATGCAGGATCACTTCCTTGCTGGGGTAGATTTTGGTGGCAAAGGCATTTGAGCCGGGGCTTATCTCTGGGAACCAGTGACCCACGAAGGCAAATTCTCAGTGACTTGGGCTGATGAAATTGGATCATGGGAAGATTGTGGAGATGAAGGAGAAGGCTTTACACTTTAGGATTTTTTATAGCAGCTCGTAATATGGGGAACCTAACAGACAAAACAAGGAAATGAAAAAAGGGAAGCCCTTTAAAGAAGGTTGAGTGAGTAGGCAGCTATTAGCCATTACCACTCTATTCCATTCCTGACTACACAACGTTAACCCTTTGATATGAACCAAGAGACATCATTCATACAATATACTTCAATGAAGATGTGAAGAAAATGTTGTCAAAATTATCAAAAGAGGTTGCAATTCATGTCACATTGAAGAGGAATGAAGTTTGATGGTTATAAATTTTGGGTGGGTTACAATTTAGAGTAATTTAGAGTTATTGTATTTTAAGACATTTTATTTACTTTATAGGTTACATTTACATAATGGCTAATTATGGTCATTAAGTATGAATGTTACAACTTTTGGAATGCTTTCATTTTGAGGCTATATAAAGCCATGTATGTTGTATCTGGAAGGGAGACTTGGAAAATATAGTAAAAGAAGCATTTGTGCTTTTCTTTAGCCAATGGCTAATTTTCTTTGCAATTCTATGTAGTTTAGATTGCATGTAGAATCATTCAAGCTCGACATGATCAATCTTGCTTGTGGAGTGATTCGAATCTCAAACAAGTGTTTGAGATATTTGATCAACAAGAATCATTCAAGCTAGACATGATCGATCTTGCTTGTGGAGTGATTCGAATCTCAATCAAGTGTTCTTGCCTTGAGATATTCGATCAACAAGGTAATCCGAATCTTATTCCCCTTGTAGTTGATTCCTTATCTTATCACCCTTGCTTGGTCGGTTTTGAGATGCATATGAATCAGAAAAGAGAGCGGGATGCTGGATGGCAATTGGCTTCAAAGTCTACAGGTATGAGCTTTGGAAGCACTAGGCAAAGCTGTAACAGAACACAGGTTGAGTAGCAGATCCAAAAGAGAAAAGGTACACCCCTCTTTTTGTCCACCTTTAGAGTCAAAGGTTATACAACATAGAGTATAAAGTACTCCCAACTTCCTCACCTTCTTTAGGGGAACAAAGGTTATACAACATAGAGTATCAAGTGATCCCCAACCCCTGGGTATAACCAATGTCGGTCTCTAGTTACTAGACAAGAGGGATACTAAAGTACATTTGATGCAGGGCAGCGGCTAAAAGTACTCAACCGACACCTTTTCATACTAATCAGCAGTATGCTAGAGGGATACATCTAATTCATTTGATGCTGGGTAGTGGCAGGGAAATCCCATCCCAGGATAGAGCTCTATTCTATGCCGTTCTCTTGCTGTATGTCCTCGGTTTCGTTTAACCAGGACCTCTCCGGGAGCTATAGTCTAAAATGGAATTCTGTGTCCAGGGTACCGACAACTGAAGACTTTCAGGGAACTCCCCAAGATTATACCTCCAAAAAGAATATCAAAAAGGTAAGGAACGCAATGCCACTAAATTCATGGTTGAAACTCTCATGAAAAGAGAAATTACATCCTGATCCTGAAGCATTAATAGAAAAAGGTTGAACAATGAGTTTGACTCTGTGTTCTTAAATAAAAATGAAGAAGAAGATATTTGCAAAAGTGAATCATATCAGTAGAAGGATCATCAAGTATTTCAGATAGAAAATCTAAACCAAACAAAATGATCAAAATTGTATCCTATCGGTTCAAGCTTAGTCTCATTCATAGTGGAAAGGAAATTGATATAATTATTGAATGATTTAATGAGCGAGAATAATGTTCAACTGCTGATGAAAAGGAATGGTTCTGATTTCATTCTGCCTAATCTCTACGCTGTTAGGAACTTTGATATCTCATTACTACCGATCAAGTTCAATCTTCCTATGGTATCTAAACTATTAGAATGTCAACCGGGTGATCATCTCCCTAAAAGTCTGTCAGATCTAGCATGGGGTTACTTAAGTTCCATAACAGGTGATATATCTTGATACGATAAGGAATCAACTACAAGGGGAATAAGATTCGGATTACCTTGTAGATCGAATATCTCAAGCCAAGAACAATTTGTTTGAGATTCGAATCACTCCAGAAGCAAGATCGATCATGTCTAGCTTCAATGATTCTTGTTGATCAAATATCTCAAACACTTGTTTGAGATTCGAATCACTCCATAAGCCAGATTGATCATGTCGAGCTTGAATGATTCTACATGCAATCTAAACTACATAGAATTGCAAAGAAAATTAGCCATTGGCTAAAGAAAAGCACAGATGCTTCTTTTACTATATTTTCCAAGTCTCCCTTACAAATACAACATACATGGCTTTATATAGCCTCAAAATGAAAGCATTCCAAAAGTTGTAACATTCATACTTAATGACCATAATTAGCCATTATGTAAATGTAACCTATAAAGTAAATAAAATGTCTTAAAATACAATAACTCTAAATTACTAAATTGTAACCCACCCAAAATTTATAACCATCAAACTTCATTCCTCTTCAATGTTACATGAATTGCAACCTCTTTTGATAATTTTGACAACATTTTCTTCACATCTTCATTGAAGTATATTGTATGAATGATGTCTCTTGGTTCATATCATTCTCCACTTCTTCAAGAGGATTCGTCCTCGAATCTATTTGTGAAACTTTGCTGCAAAACATAAGATATGAAAATACAAAGGCCCTCACAACAATCTCTCATGTGTATACAACACTCAAGGATTTTTTTTAGGCCACTCTGTTTGCACTCATTTACACAAATGAAACTCTCAATCTCACCTCTCAAAATTTTGAATAGAGCAAAGATTGAATTTTGAACTCTGGGTCGATTAAAAACTAAAAAGATGAAAGTAAATAAAAATCAAATTGAAAAAAAAAATGCAAAGGAAACATATATCCGATCTTGAGCCTTAAGCTCTGATGCCAAATGATACGATAAGGAATCAACTACAAGGGGAATAAGATTCGGATTACCTTGTAGATCGAATATCTCAAGCCAAGAACACTTTGTTTGAGATTCGAATCACTCCAGAAGCAAGATCGATCATGTCTAGCTTCAATGATTCTTGTTGATCAAATATCTCAAACACTTGTTTGAGATTCGAATCACTCCACAAGCCAGATTGATCATGTCGAGCTTGAATGATTCTACATGCAATCTAAACTACATAGAATTGCAAAGAAAATTAGCCATTGGCTAAAGAAAAGCACAGATGCTTCTTTTACTATATTTTCCAAGTCTACCTTACAAATACAACATACATGGCTTTATATAGCCTTAAAACGAAACTATTAAAGGCATTCCAAAAGTTGTAACATTCATACTTAATGACCATAATTAGCCATTATGTAAATGTAACCTAAAGTAAATAAAATGTCTTAAAATACAATAACTCTAAATTATTCTAAATTGTAACCCACCCAAAATTTATAATCATCAAACTTCATTCCTCTTCAATGTGACATGAATTGCAACCTCTTTTGATAATTTTGACAACATTTTCTTCACATCTTCATTGAAGTATATTGTATGAATGATGTCTCTTGGTTCATATCATATCTGATCCTTTCTTTCCGTCTGTGAAGTTCCGCTGACATTAAGTTGATATGGATATTGGATGTGATTTAAGTTACGAGGGTTTTTGTAGAGTTCTGAACAAGCAGCAGAGTCAGCCCTTTCTTTCAAATCATTATTGGTTGCCGCATATTAGGGATAATAGGGAAAACTTTGTGCAAAATGGTTTACTCATGCCAAGTATTCTAACTTCAATGAATATCCAATATGTATCCACCTTACTTAGAGATTGATACTTGAAGGATGATGTTTGATATGAATCCAACAACTGATCACGTGCATGTACCCGAAGGACCGATTACAAGAAGCAAGGTTAAGAAGATTCAAGAGGCCTATACATTGCATCTTCAAAAGCTAGCTAGTGTACCGGTTGAAACAAGGACTTTTGTGCCCAAAAATCTTTATAACATTCGCATATCAAATCAAGAAGATAATGGAGTGGCTGATATTGGAAAATAATTAGAAGACTTGCCTTTGGTAGTTGAATTACCAATTAAGGAAATTATTAATGCTTTATTTGCTTCCTTTTATATTTAATAGCATTTATTAATAGTTTGTATGAATTGCCTTATATTCTTCAATTTGTATTTAATAGCATTTATTAGTGATTGGTGGCTGAACCATATTATGTTAGGGTTACCTTTTAGACCTATTTAAAGGCATGTAATACTCATGTTTGAGAGATTTTTTAGTTGAATACAGAAAAAAACCTTTGTGTTTTCTTGATACCCTTTTGGTGTTATTCTTTTTCAAATCTTGCTTTAGGTTTGATGTTTAAACCGATTCATTGAAATAGTTTTGATCAAGCTAATTCTGGAGTGAATTGTCTTGGTATCTAAGAGTGACCATCATAGATTCCAAGTTCGATCTAAGAGTCATTCATCTTCTAACCAGCTCTTGGTTGGAATCAATCCGTTAAGTTAGCTTTCTCTGTGAGCGTTTTGCAAGGATTCTAGAAGGACCTCTAGCTTTGCAAATTCCAGCATTGTAGGCGCTTATCAATGTTGTTAACAATTGTAGTAGTTCTACAGAATTGATAGAAACTTTATGTAAGAACATACAGCGTGCTCACACTGAAGAATTGATGCTCTATCTGGCTAAAGCCTACGATGGCTATCAGTTTGATTTGCCAACATTTCTGTACTTTCGTGTTCGAATCTACCGCAGTGATGTCTTGCATTTCCATGATCGGGATCTAGCAATCAGCAGTGAGAAAGATTTCCTCAAAAATGCTAATTGTGCTATTGCGTTCCATTACAAGTCTTTCGACACCTACCAAGAGAGAGGTTAATCAATCAATTGTTAAATGAAATGGATTAAAAAGAAGGATTTGATCGAGTTTGCTCGTGGAGCTAAACACCTCTTTCAGTTCTTATCTGGAATGCTTCTTCTTATAGTTATAGGAATTCATTTGAGAACATACGGATTACCCAAGACCCCTCTACGAGTGCATATCAGATCATAAGTGACTTTTTGTTGGATGAAAACCTGGCTAAGAGAACGAATCTCAATCGTTCTTCGGATGGCAAACCCCAAGATGTTTATTCTTTCATCCTTGAAGAGGGAGTGAATGAAAGCTGAACTGAAGAATGATGAGAATCTCTCATTCTTTGTACACACTGAAATCGTGATCTCCTCAAAGGTCTCTTTATGCCAAAGATCTATGGCAAAACTTTCATGAGCGAGAGGTTCTTTTAGATCGCTGGCTACGCTCATTACATCACTAGTTGATATGAACCAAGAGACATCAATCATACAATATGCTTCAATGAAGATGTGAAGAAAAGGTTGTCAAAATTATCAAAAGATGTTTCAATTCATGCTACATTGAAGAAGAATAAAGTTTGATTGTTGTAAATTTTGGGTGGGTTATAATTTAGAGTAATTTAGAGTTATTGTATTTTAAGACTTTTTATTTAATTTCGGTTACATTTACATAATGGCTAATTATGGCCATAAAGTGTGAATGTTACAACTTTTGGAATGTCTTTAATAGTTTCATTTTGAGGCTATATAAAGCCATGTATGTTGTATTTGTAAGCAGACTTGAAAAATATAGTAAAAGAAGCATTTGTGCTTTTCTTTAGCCAATGGCTAAGTTTATTTGCAATTCTATGTAGTTTAGGTTGCATGTAGAATCATTCAAGCTCGAAATGATCAATCTTGCTTGTGGAGTGATTCGAATCTCAATCAAGTGTTCTTGTCTTGAGATATTTGATCAACAAGAATCATTGAAGCTAGACATGATCGATCTTGCTTCTGGAGTGATTCGAATCTCAAACAAAGTGTTCTTGGCTTGAGATATTCGATCAACAAGGTAATCCGAATCTTACTCCCCTTGTAGTGATTCCCTTATCTTATCACTAGTAAAGAAAGCTAGCTTCCTTCATTATAAATATGCTTTCAGTATTATAAAGAAATATGCTTGAAGTTCTGGAAAACGAAATCAGAGAGCTTGGATTGCTTGATGCAGTTGATCCCCAATATAGGTTGGATAGCGTCTGCTAGTGAGAGTCCTGTTTTTTATGGTATCTCTTGACTACGGTACAGGATTCTATGGTAATGTAACAAAAAAATATATGGATTTATGAGAAACTCCATTAAGAGGAGGCGTCGGGTGACTCTCTTAGTCTCTTCTTCTAAGAGAGATCGTAGGAACAATCTCTACCTTCGTAAACTTCATCCATTTGAGGCCCATATAGCAATGAAAATCATTGACTTAATGCTTGATCATGGAGCACCCATATACACTGTACACGACAACTTTCTAACAAGAGCAGCATATAGGGATTTTCTTCCTCACTCAATTTGATAGCGAAGTCATTTGCGGAATGGGTCCCTCCACTTCAAATTCTCAATGAGTTAATCCATAAGAATGTTGGTGGAAACCTCAGGGAGTACTGATAAGATAAGGAATCAATACAAGGGGAATAAGATTCGGATTACCTTGTTGATCGAATATCTCAAGCCAAGAACACTTTGTTTGAGATTCGAATCACTCCAGAAGCAAAGATCGATCATGTCTAGCTTCAATGATTTTTGTTGATCAAATATCTCAACGCAAGAACACTTGTTTGAGATTCGAATCACTCCACAAGCAAGATTGATCATGTCGAGCTTGAATGATTCTACATGCAATCTAAACTACATAGAATTGCAAAGAAACTTAGCCATTGGCTAAAGAAGAGCACAAAGGCTTCTTTTATATGTATTTTCCAAGTCTGCTTACAAATACAACATACAAGGCTTTATATAGCCTAAAAAATGAAACTATTAAAGGCATTCCGTAACATTCATACTTAATTACCATAATTAGCCATTATGTAAATGTAACCTAAAGTAAATAAAATGTCTTAAAATACAATAACTCTAAATTACTATAAATTGTAACCCACCCAAAATTTACAACAATCAAACTTTATTCTTCTTCAATGTAGCATGAATTGAAACATCTTTTTGATAATTTTGACAACCTTTTCTTCACATCTTCATTGAAGTATATTGTATGATTGATGTCTCTTGGTTCATATCAAGTACTCTACCTGTAATGTAATCCCAATAGATATACTTGATAAATGTTTAATTGCCAAAATACGGAAAAGATAAGCAAGAAAATGATGGATACTTATAATGACAAGATTAAAGGTATCCTGACCTCTTACGAGAACTATACTATATATATATATGTGGTGATTCTAATCCTATCCTTCTTGGGAAGCTCATGTGAAAAAGTGGGATAACTTCCAGCGCCAGATTCGGCACAAATCATTCAATTCCTCTTTCCTCCCGTATGGGTCTGCTCTACTGCAGCTTGTATCATTGCCTCAATCTCCATCTTTACGAGAGGCTTCTCCATGTGGACACCACTGAGCGAGAATAGTCTAACTCTTCAATAGGAGGAGATTCATACAGCGAATCGCTTTCGAGGCCTCTTGCCAATTCATTCAATAAGGTGGGTGGGTGCAGGAGTTCTTTGCTTGCATCTGTAGGCTCATCCATGATTGAGAATCGGAATGTGGGTACTTGACTGGATGCCCCTCCATTGATCTTGGCTTGCTTCATTGCATTCATTCATTCTTTCTTTGATTCTTTGTCTTCCGATTGACATAATTTCCCTCTACTCAAAGTCTTCTGCAGTATGTTCCTCCTTTCTTTCGTAGTTCTTCAGATGCAGCATTCATTATTAACCGAGCTCGGGGGCAATGCGTCCGCCTTTCCCATTGATCACCATGACTTGTCCTATCGCTTCGGAGATTTTGATCTCATCCCCTCTGAGTAGTGAGTAGGGGGACCATTCTTCAAGGTTCTTCTTCTTCTTCTTACTAAAAGAATAATGAAGGGTCAGGCAATCGGTAAAAGGTATCCCCAAGTCGGAATTCCAGCAAACACCAATAAGTATCCATCCATTTTTAAGGAAACCGCCGGAGTGGGGGATTGTCCTCCTCACTGCTGACCCCAAAGAGGGTGGCTCTGTCGCTAAGCAGGCCGGCCGAAAGGACACCAAATGCCTAAACAAAACAAGACAAAAACCTACTTTCTTTCTCTGCTCTTCACACAAACTTTCCGGTCTTCCCTCTAGCACACAGGGATCGGCCCTACGCACCGGGGATGAAGCGTGGAGGTCCCTTTAGCTTGTTGTACCGGAGTGGTTCATCGTCAAAAGAGGAACAATGGGTTGTAGCATTTCCTATAAATGGATCGTTGGGCTTTCTCGTCTAAAGATAGGAGGGGTGTGAGCTTTTTCACTATACAATGACCAGAACGAAGAACCAACGACGATGAAGGAGGAGAAGGAGTTTGAGTAGGAGCTAGCCTTTCCTTTTATTTTAGTAGGGGTGGAATCGAAGCGAAGAAATTCTGAGTTCATGCCATGACAATCTATATGGAAGGGCAGTTTTGTTGATGCATTCCTGTTGAGAATGAAGAAGAAGAGAGATCCTCTTTTGAACTGGAAAATTTGGTCACGTAGATCTTCGATTTTGCCGGAATTCGTTGATAGCTCCGTACAAATTTACAATGGAAAAACTTCTATTCGTTGTAAGATCACTGAAGGAAGGGTTGGTCATAAATTTGGAAAGTTTGCTTCGACACGGAAACGAAGACCTTCGAGAACAAATATTGGACCGGGAAAAAAAAGGGGAGAAAGTCAAGGCGCATATGGCACGAAAAGGAAATCCGATTGAGCATTTCATATTCACTTTGATTTGAGAATCCAGTTTCTAGTAAAATCAGATATCTTATTCTATCAGAATCAGACGAGTCGCCTGACGCATTTACATTTTGCCATTCAGAGCGCGAATACGTACATTCCTAAGAAGACGAAGAGGGGATCTCTCTCGATCTCAATTGAGACTCGCACCCACCCACTGGGGCAGGCTCGGGGGAACCTGTACCCCCATCTCCTTCAGAAAACAAGGCGGCTCATCCCCCTAAACCGCTTACCGCTCGAGAGCGGGAGAGTGCTTCTTGCTCCAATTCTCAGGCTAGGGCCCGTCCGCAGCACTATTACACCAACTACCACTTCTGGTTCCCGGTCCGCAACCATCAATTTGCGCAAACCTGATTTAGCTTTACAAAGAGCATGCGTCAAAAGATGCAAACGAAATCAAATAGCGGAGACAGTTCTCTATTCAACAACCAAATTCTCCTCTCATTTCTCTTTTTCTTTGGAGTTAAGAGAGATGCAGATGAATACTCCATTTAATTAATTAATCTCTCAAGGGGTTTAGTGCTTTCTAATGAACAAGAATCTCAGCCTTTTTTGTTTTGCATCTTTCTACAACAGGATAAAGGAACGCCCGATTGAGAAACTTGCATGGGACTGGCCATTCACTCTTTTCTTTAATGTGCAGCGGCGAGGAGCCCACTGGTTGTTGGACTAACCTATGGTGTGTTCCGGCGAAGCGCCAGGTTCTTGGTAAAGAGCATGAACGGGCGGGGGGCTCACACAAGTAAGTGAAGGAACCCTGTAGGGCCTTGAAGAAGTGTGGACACGGCCAGGGAGGAAGAGAGAGGGGGATGGATAAGGAGAGCCTTAGCCCTGAGAATCTAATTCTAAACCGGGGCTGCTGGATGCTTCTGATCAATAGAACAGGAAGAGGAGGCAGCCAAAAAGAAAGACCACCAAAAGTCACGACCACCAAGATACGCATAGTGATTCGATCTTTTGATCACCAATTTTTGGAAAACCATTTTTGGGGGCTTCCACCTTACACACGGAAGATTAGATTGCCTGAATCATGAGTCAACTATACTGTGTTATGATCCCCTCATATTGATAAAAAGTCCAGAGAACAATTTGAAATAGAAAGAAAGAAAGAAAGAATTGTTGGTCATAAAAACAGAAAGGCATGAATTGCGCAAGAAGTTCTTTCGGTTAAAACGCCGTGCGACTCGGAGGACATAAGACTGATTGGGCAAACAAAACAGATTTTCGACAGAATGCTCCTATCCCACCATGCATGTCCCTTTACCTTACCTTAAGAAGAAATAGGGAGGTATGAAGCGTGGAAAACAAAGAATGCAATCAGTGTATGATACAACAGGTAAGCTTAAGGATAAGGAGTGGCGGCAAAGCTCTTGATTGATCAACGCGAGTAGGCTTCCCCTTTCGATTCTCGGAATGTGATTTGGGACACGATGGGAGTTTGCGTGCCTCGGTAGGAAAGAGATCACCGGAGTATAGCACAAGATCGCCTTTTCTTGCTGCCATAAGGTCGACCTGTAAACAAGGTAAACCCAATGGGAACCAAAAAACGGGAGGGTACCGCATTGGGCAGAAGACGATCCAAAAAGCGAAGGCTCGCCCTTATTATTAAGACTCACCCTAAAAGAAAAGAAGGATGGCATAAACCTGATTATTAGAGAAAAGGGCAACCTATCTGACTAATAAGAAAAAGGGGGTGAGATAGGCGACAGGTAGCTTGCTTCCAAGCCGGCCCGGCCGTGAGGAAGAAAGAGATCTTTTCCGGTGCTGACTTGGATCTCGGGTGACGGAATAAGGCTAGCAGTAAGCTTGGCTAAAGCGAAGCGCTTACCAAGCGCAAAGGAAAGGGCCTTCGCCCCTTGAGCCGTATGCGGGGTAACTCGCACGTGCAGTTCTTACAGGGGGAGAGCTAGTAGGAGCCATCCTATCCCAATAGCGTATATTTGGAGCTCAATATGAAATCCTATTTTCTTGCAAGACCCGTTCGGATAAGGTCAAACTCCAGAGATTGCTTCGAAGTCAGATCCTTGTGTTGACCATTTCTTGAACCAGAACCGGGGTGAGAGGAAAAGGATATCAAAATGTCCCATCAATAAAGTGAGGGCTTTCTGGACTTTTCCCCCCCCCCCCCCCCTTTCCATTCTTCCTTCCCCTCTCGTTCCCACTTTTTCAATAAATCAGCCCCGCCGCTACCTAAAGTCAGTAAAGGGCCCCTCTCTGATAAGGAAGGAAACGAAAGAATCTCAATTTGACGAGAAATCTGGTCCGATGGCTGTTATCCACTAACCACAAGGATATAGGGACTCTATATTTCATCTTCGGTGCCATTGTAGGAGTGATGGGCACATGCTTCTCAATACTGATTCGTATGGAATTAGCACGACCCGGCGATCAAATTCTTGGTGGAAATCATCAACTTTATAATGTTTTAATAACGGCTCACGCTTTTTTAATGATCTTTTTTATGGTTATGCCGGCGATGATAGGTGGATCTGGTAATTGGTCTGTTCCGATTCTGATAGGTGCACCTGACATGGCATTTCCCCGATTAAATAATATTTCATTCTGGTTGTTGCCACCAAGTCTCTTGCTCCTATTAAGCTCAGCCTTAGTAGAAGTGGGTAGCGGCACTGGGTGGACGGTCTATCCGCCCTTAAGTGGTATTACCAGCCATTCTGGAGGAGCAGTTGATTCAGCAATTTCTAGTCTTCATCTATCTGGTATTTCATCCATTTTAGGTTCTATCAATTTTATAACGACTATTTCCAACATGCGTGGACCTGGAATGACTATGCATAGATCACCCCTCTTTATCTGGTCCGTTCTAGTGACAACATTCCCACTTTTATTATCACTTCCGGTACTGGCAGGGGCTATTACCATGTTATTGACCGATAGAAACTTTAATACAACCTTTTCTGATCCCGCTGGAGGGGGAGACCCCATATTATACCAGCATCTCTTTCGGTTCTTCGGTCATCCAGAGGTGTATATTCCCATTCTGCCTGGATCCGGTATCATCAGTCATATGGTTTCTACTTTTTTGGGAAAACCAGTTTTCGGGTATCTAGGCATGGTTTATGCCATGATCAGTATAGGTGTTCTTGGATTTCTTGTTTGGGCTCATCATATGTTTACTGTGGGCTTAGACGTTGATACCCGTGCCTACTTCACCGCTGCTACCATGATCATAGCAGTCCCACTAGAATCAAAATCTTTAGTTGGATCGCTACCATGTGGGGGGGTTCGATACAATACAAAACCCCCATGTTATTTGTTGTAGGGTTCATCCTTTTGTTCACCATAGGAGGACTCACTGGAATAGTCCCGGCAAATTCAGGGCTAGACATTGATCTACATGATACTTATTATGTGGTTGCGCATTTCCATTATGTACTTTCTATGGGAGCCGTTTTTGCTTTATTTGCAGGATTTCACTATTGGGTGGGTAAAATCTTTGGTTGGACATACCCTGAGACTTTAGGGCAAATCCATTTTTGGATCACTTTTTTCGGGGTTAATCTGACCCTCTTTCCCATGCATTTCCTAGGGCTTTCGGGTATGCCACGGCACATTCCAGATTATCCAGATGCTTACGCTGGATGGAATTCCCTTAGCAGTTTTGGCTCTTATATATCCGTAGTTGGGATTCGTCGTTTCTTCGTGGTCGTCACAATCACTTCAAGCCGTGGAAATAACAAAAGATGTGCTCTAAGTCCTTGGGCTGTTGAACAGAATTCAACCACACTGGAATGGATGATACAAAGTGATATGAAAGATAGAGCATGTGTTTGATTGCAACACCTATGGTGAAAATAAGAAGATGAGACTTGCTAGTGCCGAATTTACCAATCATGCTGGTGATTGGTACCAACATCTCAAATTCGAGAGAAGAAGAAAAGAGGAGGATCCAATAGAGACATGGGAAGAACTTAAAGAAGCCATGAGAAAAAGGTATGTTCCAAAACATTATGAAAGAAATTTGAAAACTAAATTGCAAGGTTTGAGGCAAGGAACAAAAAGTGTGGCAGAATATTATCAAGAGATGGAAACTATGATGGAAAGAGCAAATGTTAGAGAAGAAGAAGAAGATACCATGTCTAGATTCCTTGGAGGTTTGAATCGAGAAATTGCTCATCTTGTTGACAGAAATCCACCACCATATCTGGAAGACATGTATCATTATGCTCTCAAAATTGAAGACCAATTGAAGGAAGAAAAAGAGCATTAAAAAAGGTACACATCACGAACTAACACCTTTTCAAATTCTAAAACTTGGAACAAGGATAGTTTTGTGAATAGAAATGAATCAATGTCACCAAAAGAAAAGTTTGTGGCTGCTAAAAGAGTGGAGGCTGAGAGTTCCATTGGTAAAAAGAATGAAGCTTCAAAGACGGTAAAGGAGAAGTCTAGTTCTATTCAATGTTGGAAGTGCAAAGGGTTTGGACACATGAGCAAAGAGTGTGTTAATAAAAAAGTTATTGTGTAAGGAATGGTATACTTGATTCAGATGATGAATGTGAGGATCATGACTCACAGCTTGTGGAAGAAATCGCAGCATATGTTGATGAGTATGTTGAAGAAGGTAATTCCATATCTTTGATCACAAGAAGGGTACTCAATGTTCAAATCAAGGAAGAGAAATTTGAAGATCAAAGGGAAAACTTGTTCCACACAAGATGTTTGGTCAAAGGAAACCCATTGATACGATAAGGAATCAACTACAAGGGGGTAAGATTCGGATTACCTTGTAGATCGAATATCTCAAGCCAAGAACACTTTGTTTGAGATTTGAATCACTCCAGAAGCAAGATCGATCATGTCTAGCTTCAATGATTCTTGTTGATCAAATATCTCAAACACTTGTTTGAGATTCGAATCACTCCACAAGCAAGATTGATCATGTCGAGCTTGAATGATTCTACATGCAATCTAAACTACATAGAATTGCAAACAAACTCAGCCATTGGCTAAGAAAAAGCACAAATGCTTCTTTTAATATATCTTCCAAGTCTACTTACAAATACAACATACATGGCTTTATATAGCCTCAAAATGAAACTACTAAAGGCATTCCAAGAGTTGTAACATTCATACTTAATGGCAATAATGAACCATTATGTAATTGTAACCTAAAGTAAATTAAAAGTCTTAAACTACATTAATGAAATACAATAACTCTAAATTACTCTAAATTATAACCCACCCAAAATTTATAACAATCAAACTTCATTCTTCTTCAATGTGGCATGAATTGAAACATCTTTTTGATAATTTTGACAACCTTTTCTTCACATCTCCATTGAAGGATATTGCAGGGTTGATGTCTTTTGGTTCATATCATTCTCCACTTCTTCAAGAGGATTCGTCCTCGAATCTAATTGTGAAACTTTGCTGCAAAAAAATAAGTTATGGAAATACAACGGACCTCCAAACACTCTCTCACGAGTATACACTCAAGGAATTTTAGGCCACTCTTTTTACACACGTTTACACAAATGAAGCTCTCATTCTCACCTCTCAAAATTGTAAATAGAGCAAAGATTCAATTTTGAACTCTGGGTCGATTAAAAACTAAAAAGATGAAAGTAAATAAAAATCAAATTGAAAAAAAAAAATGCAAAGGAAACATATATCCGATCTTGAGCCTGAAGCTCTGATGCCAAATGATACGATAAGGAATCAACTACAAGGGGAATAAGATTCGGATTACCTTGTAGATCGAATATCTCAAGCCAAGAACACTTTGTTTGAGATTCGAATCACTCCAGAAGCAAGATCGATCATGTCTAGCTTCAATGATTCTTGTTGATCAAATATCTCAAACACTTGTTTGAGATTCGAATCACTCCACAAGCAAGATTGATCATGTCGAGCTTGAATGATTCTACATGCAATCTAAACTACATAGAATTGCAAACAAACTCAGCCATTGGCTAAGTAAAAGCACAAATGCTTCTTTTAATATATCTTCCAAGTCTACTTACAAATACAACATACATGGTGATAAGATAAGGGAATCACTACAAGGGGAGTAAGATTCGGATTACCTTGTTGATCGAATATCTCAAGCCAAGAACACTTTGTTTGAGATTCGAATCACTCCAGAAGCAAGATCGATCATGTCTAGCTTCAATGATTCTTGTTGATCAAATATCTCAAGACAAGAACACTTGATTGAGATTCGAATCACTCCACAAGCAAGATTGATCATTTCGAGCTTGAATGATTCTACATGCAACCTAAACTACATAGAATTGCAAATAAACTTAGCCATTGGCTAAAGAAAAGCACAAATGCTTCTTTTACTATATTTTTCAAGTCCCCCTTACAAATACAACATACATGGCTTTATATAGCCTCAAAATGAAAGCATTCCAAAAGTTGTAACATTCATACTTAATGACCATAATTAGCCATTATGTAAATGTAACCTATAAAGTAAATAAAATGTCTTAAAATACAATAACTCTAAATTGTAACCCACCCAAAATTTATAACCATCAAACTTCATTCCTCTTCAATGTGACATGAATTGCAACCTCTTTTGATAATTTTGACATCATTTTCTTCACATCTTCATTGAAGTATATTGTATGAATGATGTCTCTTGGTTCATATCATTCTCCACTTCTTCGAGAGGATTCGTCCTCGAATCTATTTGTGAAACTTTGCTGCAAAACATAAGATATGAAAATACAAAGGCTCTCACAACAATCTCTCATGTGTATACAACACTCAAGGATTTTTTTTTTAGGCCACTCTGTTTACACAAATGAAGCTCTCATTCTCACCTCTCAAAATTGTAAATATAGCAAAGATTGAATTTTGAACTTTGGGTCGATTAAAAACTAAAAATATGAAAATAGATAAAAATCAAATTCAGAAGAAACGCAAAGGAAACATATATCCGATCTTGAGCCTGAAGCTCTGATACCAAAATGATAAGATAAGGGAATCACTACAAGGGGAGTAAATTCGGATTACCTTGTTGATCGAATATCTCAAGCCAAGAACACTTTGTTTGAGATTCGAATCACTCCAGAAGCAAGATCGATCATGTCTAGCTTCAATGATTCTTGTTGATCAAATATCTCAAGACAAGAACACTTGATTGAGATTCGAATCACTCCACAAGCAAGATTGATCATTTCGAGCTTGAATGATTCTACATGCAACCTAAACTACATAGAATTGCAAATAAACTTAGCCATTGGCTAAAGAAAAGCACAAATGCTTCTTTTACTATATTTTTCAAGTCCCCCTTACAAATACAACATACATGGCTTTATATAGCCTCAAAATGAAAGCATTCCAAAAGTTGTAACATTCATACTTAATGACCATAATTAGCCATTATGTAAATGTAACCTATAAAGTAAATAAAATGTCTTAAAATACAATAACTCTAAATTGTAACCCACCCAAAATTTATAACCATCAAACTTCATTCCTCTTCAATGTGACATGAATTGCAACCTCTTTTGATAATTTTGACATCATTTTCTTCACATCTTCATTGAAGTATATTGTATGAATGATGTCTCTTGGTTCATATCACATGGCTTTATATAGCCTCAAAATGAAACTACTAAAGGCATTCCAAGAGTTGTAACATTCATACTTAATGGCAATAATGAACCATTATGTAATTGTAACCTAAAGTAAATTAAAAGTCTTAAACTACATTAATGAAATACAATAACTCTAAATTACTCTAAATTATAACCCACCCAAAATTTATAACAATCAAACTTCATTCTTCTTCAATGTGGCATGAATTGAAACATCTTTTTGATAATTTTGACAACCTTTTCTTCACATCTCCATTGAAGGATATTGTAGGGTTGATGTCTTTTGGTTCATATCATTCTCCACTTCTTCAAGAGGATTCGTCCTCGAATCTAATTGTGAAACTTTGCTGCAAAAAAATAAGTTATGGAAATACAACGGACCTCCCAACACTCTCTCACGAGTATACACTCAAGGAATTTTAGGCCACTCTTTTTACACACGTTTACACAAATGAAGCTCTCATTCTCACCTCTCAAAATTGTAAATAGAGCAAAGATTCAATTTTGAACTCTGGGTCGATTAAAAACTAAAAAGATGAAAGTAAATAAAAATCAAATTGAAAAAAAAAATGCAAAGGAAACATATATCCGATCTTGAGCCTGAAGCTCTGATGCCAAATGATACGATAAGGAATCAACTACAAGGGGAATAAGATTCGGATTACCTTGTAGATCGAATATCTCAAGCCAAGAACACTTTGTTTGAGATTCGAATCACTCCAGAAGCAAGATCGATCATGTCTAGCTTCAATGATTCTTGTTGATCAAATATCTCAAACACTTGTTTGAGATTCGAATCACTCCACAAGCAAGATTGATCATGTCGAGCTTGAATGATTCTACATGCAATCTAAACTACATAGAATTGCAAACAAACTCAGCCATTGGCTAAGTAAAAGCACAAATGCTTCTTTTAATATATCTTCCAAGTCTACTTACAAATACAACATACATGGCTTTATATAGCCTCAAAATGAAACTACTAAAGGCATTCCAAGAGTTGTAACATTCATACTTAATGGCAATAATTAACCATTATGTAATTGTAACCTAAAGTAAATTAAAAGTCTTAAACTACATTAATGAAATACAATAACTCTAAATTACTCTAAATTATAACCCACCCAAAATTTATAACAATCAAACTTCATTCTTCTTCAATGTGGCATGAATTGAAACATCTTTTTGATAATTTTGACAACCTTTTCTTCACATCTCCATTGAAGGATATTGTAGGGTTGATGTCTTTTGGTTCATATCACCCATGCAGCTTGGTGATTGATAGTGGAAGTTGCACAAATGTTGTAAGCAGCTTCCTTGTAAAAAGACTTCAACTTTCTGTCCGTCCCCATCCAAAACCATACAAACTTCATTGGTTAACAAACAAAGAAGAAATTAAGGTGAACTCCCAAGCTCTTATTTCTTTTACTCTTGGAAGATATAAAGATGAAGTTCTTTGTGATGTCGTACCAATGCATGCGGGGGACATCTTATTCGGCCGACCTTGGCAATATGATAGAAAGAAGAAAAGAAAAGAATATGAAGAACAACAGTGGAGAGAAGAAACTAAGGTAAAGGTGAGAAAAAAAAAGTGAGGAAAAAAAATATATTCAGTTCTTGTCCAGAAAGAATGATGAATTTGATTTGAGGACAAATCCTTTTAAAGAAAGGGGGGATGATATGAATTCAACAACTGATCACTTCCATGTACCCGAACGATCAATTACTAGAAGCAATACAAAGAAGATTCAAGTATCAAATCAAGAAAATAATGGAGTGGCTGATATTGGAAAGTAATTAGAAGACTTGCCTTTGGTAGTTGAATTACCAATTAAGGAAATTTATGGAAAGTAATTAGAAGACTTTCCTTTGGTAGTTGAATTACCAATTAAGGAAATTTATTAATGCCTTATTTGCTTCAATTTGTATTTAATAGCATTTATTAGTGGTGGGTGGTTGAACTTTATTTTGTTAGAGTTATCTTTTGGGTCTATTTAAAGACATGTAATATTCATGTTTGGGAGATTTTGTTGAATACATAAAAAAACCTTTGTGTTTTCTTGATACCCTTTTGGTGTTATTCTTTTTCAAACCTTGCTTTAGGTTTGATGTTTAAACCGATTCATTGAATTAGTTTTGATCAAGCTAATTCTGGAGTGAATTGTCTTGGTATCTAAGAGTGACCATCATAGATTCCAAGTTCGATCTAAGAGTCATTCATCTTCTAACCAGCTCTTGGTTGGAATCAATCCGTTAAGTTAGCTTTCTCTGTGAGCGTTTTGCAAGGATTCTAGAAGGATATCTAGCTTTGCAAATTCCAGCATTGTAGGCGCTTATCACAAAGTCCTCCTGCTTTTCATACTTTTGGAGAACTTCCAGCTATCAAGGAGACGAAAAGCTATGTGAAGTAAAAGAAGAAAAAGTCGACGACTGCTACTAAGAACCTAACAGAACTTTTCCAAATGTGGGTTCTAAAACCACTTGTCTAGGGCGGCCTTGAGAATTGGGGGGCCAACGAGGCTGGGGCCGAATTTGACAGTAATGACCGGTCAAGCAAGGTCAATCAAAATTGATGGGGAAAAACAAAGAGATGATTCTCAGCATAGAAGAGATCTTAACAAGGCAGATCACATCTCTAGAAGGATTGAGCGTCGGATTGATCATCGACTCCATATCCATTAATCTTGCCACTGAACATTACAACATGTCTCCTGAAAGGAAAGGGCAACGGCGCCTCCCTACACACTAAACCGAAAAACCGGACCAACCAACCAACCAACAAACAAAGCATTACATTGAATGAAGCCCACCCACTTCCCTCCGGCAAAGCAACGGAACTCTCACAGGCTCCCTGAAACCAAGAGAGGAGACAGAAGATGCATAAGATACAGAGGATACTATGGATGAAGAGTGAGATTCTCTCCTATTATGTGACGGAGTAGAGAAGGATGAGAGCACCTTCAACCGACAAAGCATTTCTTTCCTTTACTGCTTGGCCAAGATGTGTGAAACAGAACCTTCTTCCAAAATCTCTCGTCAGATGTATAATGAGATGGATGGTCTGCTGCTTTGACTTTTTCTTTTTCCAATGTGACAAAGCAAAGAAACTCAGCTTCTTGCAGGTCCCAATAAGCGGGTAACTAAGGTCTACTCGTCTTGGAAAGCCTCATTCAGCGAAGACCAGAACAGATTCGATCAATTGAAATCAATGCGAGTCCCACCAAGAAAGGAAGGAATATTCTGAGGCGGGCAAGGAAGGAAGAGGCAGGATATCTCGTTCAGTGTAGAAAGAGAATCTTCTCATTCAGAAAATGCCATCTTATGCGCGAGACGATCTCAATTCAGCTAATGGGTTAGTGATACGATAAGGAATCACTACAAGGGGAGTAAGATTCGGATTACCTTGTAGATCGAATATCTCAAGCCAAGAACACTTTGTTTGAGATTCGAATCACTCCAGAAGCAAGATCGATCATGTCTAGCTTCAATGATTCTTGTTGATCAAATATCTCAAACACTTGTTTGAGATTCGAATCACTCCACAAGCAAGGTTGATCATGTCGAGCTTGAATGATTCTACATGCAACCTAAACTACATAGAATTGCAAAGAAACTTAGCCATTGGCTAAAAAAAAGCACAAATGCTTCTTTTAATATATCTTCCAAGTCTTCCTTACAAATACAACATACATGGCTTTATATAGCCTCAAAATGAAACTATTAGAGGCATTCCAAAAGTTGTAACATTCATACTTAATGACCATAATTAGCCATTAGGTAAATGTAACCTAAAGTAAATAAAATGTCTTAAAATACAATAACAATAAATTACTTTAAATTGTAACCCACCCAAAATTTATAACCATCAAACTTCATTCCTCTCAATGTGACATGAATTGCAACCTCTTTTGATAATTTTGACAACATTTTCTTCACATCTTCATTAAAGTATATTGTATGAATGATGTCTCTTGGTTCATATCATTCTCCACTTCTTCAAGAGGATTCGTCCTCGAATCTATTTGTGAAACTTTGCTGCAAAACATAAGATATGGAAATACAAAGGCCCTCACAACAATCTCTCATGTGTATACACTCAAGGATTTTTTTTTTCAGGCCACTCTGTTTGCACTCATTTACACAAGTGAAGCTCTCAATCTCACCTCTCAAAATTTTGAATAGAGCAAAGATTGAATTTTGAACTCTGGGTCGATTAAAATCTAAAAAGATGAAAGTAAAAAAAATCAAATTGAAAAAAAAAATGCAAAGGAAACATATATCCGATCTTGAGCCTGAAGCTCTGATACCAAATGATAAGATAAGGAATCAACTACAAGGGGAATAAGATTCGGATTACCTTGTAGATCGAATATCTCAAGCCAAAAACACTTTGTTTGAGATTCGAATCACTCCAGAAGCAAGATCGATCATGTCTAGCTTCAATGATTCTTGTTGATCAAATATCTCAAACACTTGTTTGAGATTCGAATCACTCCACAAGCAAGGTTGATCATGTCGAGCTTGAATGATTCTACATGCAACCTAAACTACATAGAATTGCAAAGAAACTTAGCCATTGGCTAAAAAAAAGCACAAATGCTTCTTTTAATATATCTTCCAAGTCTTCCTTACAAATACAACATACATGGCTTTATATAGCCTCAAAATGAAACTATTAGAGGCATTCCAAAAGTTGTAACATTCATACTTAATGACCATAATTAGCCATTAGGTAAATGTAACCTAAAGTAAATAAAATGTCTTAAAATACAATAACAATAAATTACTTTAAATTGTAACCCACCCAAAATTTATAACCATCAAACTTCATTCCTCTCAATGTGACATGAATTGCAACCTCTTTTGATAATTTTGACAACATTTTCTTCACATCTTCATTAAAGTATATTGTATGAATGATGTCTCTTGGTTCATATCAGTTAGCAATGATCCTCTCAATTGACTAGTTCAGTTTCGGGACTTCTCCTAAAGAATGACCAATGGAACCGACGACCCTATCAAAGAAAGTAGTGATCTCTTGGCATAGCACTCGATGTCAGAAAGCACGTTCTTCGCGTAGAAGCCCCAGATCTCTTGGACGAAGGTCAGATTCAGCAAACGGAAGGGTAGGTTAGCTTTCCCATTCTCCTTGCTTTCTCTCAAAAATGGAATCCTCTGATGTCGATTGCTTGGTTGAGTTCTCCCGCATAGCGTCAAGGAATCGAAGCAATCCTGAGATCGTATGGCATAGCGCTTGACATCTTCGTGATTCTAGGTCTTCGCCTCTTCGTCCGTAGGGTCTCACAATTCCATTCCCTCTCCCTTATGCCTTTGCCTCTTCGCCTGTCGGTCTCAGGCCTTCACCCCTTTCACTCTCTTTTTACATAGCCGGAGTTGGTGTACTCTTCCTCGATGCTGACCCGATAGAAGTCAAGCCCTTTGTCTCAAAAAGAATGGTCTCGATCATCTTCTTAGCATTATTGTAAACCATTTGATCCTAGTCGTCTTGCGTGGGTGGAAGGAGCCAGATGCCAAAGATTTCGCTTTTCTCACCCCTAAATATATATATACTACTATTAGATAGATTGGACCACCCGATCGATTCAGACTCGAACCTAACCACCCCGCTTTTGGAGATGCCGAAGACTTTACTCGACGTCTTGACCCATCCATAGTCTGCTAATCTAATCCCTCTTTAATCCTGACAAGCTTGTCTCGTCCGAGATCTTTGTCTTTTCTTTGTTACACAACACTGAATGTAATGTTCCTTTGTTCTTCTAGCTATGGTTCTTTCTCTTCTTCTTTATGACTTTTTTCTTTATGGTCTAGCCTTTTTCAACCTCTGATACTAAACCTGTATCTTCATACGAGCCTTGTTCAACTGTTCCCACGGACCCGTAAGCCCTCGAGGCAAGGCGAAAAGGAAGAGATGCTCTGGCTTTGTTTGGTCTTGAACTCGCTCCCAGCTCGAGAATGAATGTTGTAAACTCTTCGATGACATGCTCCTTTGAATGCACAATTATTCCTTAGTTGTGCCTGTTTGGTACCGAGCTCTTTGTTGAGGGCCTTTCTTTATCCATTCACGCTAAAAAGGTAGTGAGTGGAGTCAGGCACAAAGCCTCAGCTGCCGAAATCAGCCTTCTTCGATCTCCTCTTGAAGTGGCACCTGCAACATCAGTTTTTCAAACCTGGGTTCATTCCACTTTCCACTAGAGTAAGGCAAAAGGAAAGATCTCGAATACGACGGTTTTTCAAGCGTATAGAGAATGACACAATCATCTAACCTTGGTCCTCTCATCCATCATCTGATTCCCGAAAGAACGTAAGTACAGTTTGGGACTGGGCACGACCCTTCTTTTTGACCGGACAACTGGATGCGCGAATCTTGCTCTACCCCTCCTCCTCCCTTTCTTTTTAAAGAACTCTAGTAAATGGCTAAGAGGAAGTGCCTCTGGTATTTTTCGACATGGCCTTGATCTTCTGGTGAAGTGGCAGTAATGTGAGCCTTATCCAATCCCTTTTGAAACCAAGGATACTGAGTCTGACCGGGGAGAAGTACAGATTGGAATTATGAAAGGAATTCTATGGGTGCTTGTCCCTATTTTGACTACTGTATTGGGAATCACAATCGGCGTACTAGTAATTGTATGGTTATAAAGAGAAATATACGCATACAACAACGGATTGGACCTGAATATGCTGGTCCTTTGCGAGTTCTTAAGCGGTACAAAACCACTTTTGAAAGAAAATCTGCTTCCTTCCATCTAAAGGTGATACGCGTTTATTCAGTATCGAACCATCCATCCATAGCAGTCATATCCATTTGACTAAGCTATTCAGTAATTCCTTTTGGTTATCGCCTTGTTTTAGCAGATCCGCATATAGGTGTTTTTTTATGGATTGCCATTTCAAGTCTCGCTCCCATGGGACTTCCAGGATATGGATCCATTAAGAAAGATTCCTTCCTTTTTAGGTGGTCTACGAGCTGCTGCCCAATCAATTCGTTATGAAATACCATTCCATTACACTCTATGTGTATTATCAATATCTGTACGTGTGATTCGTTGAGACAGAAACTTCTCCCACTTTGTTGTTGTTGAGAAAAGGGGCATAGATAGATAGATATCGATATGAACCAAGATACATCAATCATACAATATACTTCACTGAAGATGCGAAGAAAAGGTTGTCAAAATTATCAAAAGATGTTTCAACTCATGCTACATTGAGGAAGAATGAAGTTTGATTGTTGTAAATTTTGGGTGGGTTACAATTTAGAGTAATTTAGAGTTATTGTATTTTAATATTTTTTAGGTTACATTTACATAATGGCTCATTATGGCCATTAAGTATGAATGTTACAACTCTTGGAATGCATTTAGTAGTTTCATTTTGAGTCTATATAAAGCCATGTAGGTTGTATTTGTAAAAGACTTGGAAAATATATTAAAAGAAGCATTTGTGCTTTTTCTTAGCCAATGGCTGAGTTTCTTTGCAATTCTATGTAGTTTAGATTGCATGTAGAATCATTCAAGCTCGACATGATCAATCTTGCTTGTGGAGTGATTCGAATCTCAAACAAGTGTTTGAGATATTTGATCAACAAGAATCATTCAAGCTAGACATGATCGATCTTGCTTGTGGAGTGATTCGAATCTCAATCAAGTGTTCTTGCCTTGAGATATTCGATCAACAAGGTAATCCGAATCTTATTCCCCTTGTAGTTGATTCCTTATCGTATTAGATATCCTCATTTTGATATTCATTATTCAGATTAATGAACTAAGACAGTTATATGAGTGAAAGAAAACTACTTATAGAAAGCGAAATGAGCAGTCAAAATATTGAGTCTGATTTTCCATGTATAAAAGAGTGAAGCAAAAAGAAAGATAGGCGCAAGAGAGCCTTTATCCCAACCAAGATTGGTTGACTAGTTATCCTGTCGCGGACTCAAAAGATCAATTAGATTGAGTTTTCACTATTATTTGGATGTAATACTAGACCATATATGTATTACCAAAACACGGCCGATTGAGCAAAAATGAGTGGATGGTTAGAAAGACCAAGATATACAAAGGATTAGTCATGGACATTTTCCAAATTATCCAAAAGAGAGAGAAGGACATGCATAATATCAAAAGAATAGGAATTGGGGCTTGAAGTTTGTAGAGAAATGATCAGGCTCCCCACGATTCCGATCCAGAGTATGCGCCTATCCACCCCACCCCTTAAATAAATAACTAGCGTAAACGAAATAATCCCTGATTTAGTAAGTCCCTTTTTTCAGAAAGAAGAATAGGAATGAAAAAGTCAAATGGAAAGAATCCAATCAAAAAAAGAGAGATTTCTTATTCTTTCTTACTTAATCTCCATCTATTCCTATATTCATTTCTTTCCTATCTCCCTATTCATAGAGATAGAATTCGTGTCCGAATGAATGATGGAATAGCCAATTTCCTTTTATTAAAGGATGAGATCAATGAAGAAGTACCCTTTATTCTTGATTATTAGAACTGACAGAATGATATTGGGTGCATTTCCCGCCACACGATAGATTTTGATCCTCCTATACTATTCCACAAACAAAGACATATCCAGCAAGATAAACCGACACGCTCCTTAGATTGATTTATGGCCACGGATGAGGGGAAAATCTCATGTACGATTCTGTAATAGCGATGAGAACAGTGATGGTATTACCGACTATGATTATAGAAGAGTTCGAGTACAGTTGATATAGTTGAGTCTCAATCAAAGGTAGTGGAGGGAGAGGAATTTCTGGTGGCTATACCTATAGGGTTTGTTATTTTGCGTCTTTCTTCCTTAGCAGAATGCGAGAGATTACCTTTTGATTTACCAGAAGCAGAAGAAGAATTAGTAGCGGGTTACCAAACCGAGTCTTCCTTCGGGTATCAAATTTGGTTGATTTTCTCTTGCTTGCTTCCTATCTAAATTAGTTTCTTCGTTATTTATAACGGTTCTTTACTTCGGTGGGTGGGATATCTCCATCTTATGAATTGAAATAAATAAATAAAGCATATTTAAGCAGTCTTTGGAATGACAATTAGTCTCTTTATTAGATTAGGCTAAAACTTCTTTCTTCTTGTTCATTTCTATAGCAAGAAGATGGACTTCACCCCAACTAAGAATAGACCAACTAAGCAATACCCCCTCGAATGGAAATTTCTTTTACCTATATCTCTCCTTAATCCATTATTAACAAAACAAACAAACAACTTCCATTCAACTCTTTTCACTGTAAAGGAATACTATATTAGTAGATATTATAGACTTGCTCAAACAAGAGAAAGAAAGAAAGAACCAATTCTTTAGAGATATTACAATATGTTCCCTATGGTAACTGGGTTCATTCATTATGGTATGGTCAACAAAGAGTACGAGCTGCAAGGTGTACATTAGTCAGGGTTTCATGATTACTTTATCCCATGCAAATCGTTTGCCTCTAACTATTCCATATCCTCACGCAAAATGAATCACATCGGAGCCGCGGTCGAATCCATTTTTAATTTGATGAGAAATGCATTGCTTGTGAAGTATGTGTTCATCTATGTCCTATAGATCTCCTCATTGTTGATTGGAAATTGGAAACAGATATTCGAAAGAAACGATTGCTTAATTACAGTATGGAATGGATTTAGGGATCCGTATATTTTGTGGTAACTGCGTTGAATATTGTCCAACAAATTGTTTCTCAATGACTAATGACTGAAGAATATGAACTTTCTACTTATGCTCGTCACGAATTGAATTAGAATCCAATTTACGGCTAAAATCAGTCAATCCCTTAAGACTAATTGACAATGACTAAGAAGAGAAGGTTACCTTTTGATCTAAAGAAATGAGGGGTCTTTCGTTTTGTTTGGTCACTCGAAACGATTTTGAGGCAGTCAGTCTCCATCTTTCTTCGGAATAAGAAGCTAAGTCTTACATCAATCGGAAAATAAATAGGCATATTGGCAAGGAACAAGAGAGGGCTAGAAGCGACTCGTTCGTATTGGGAACCACGCGAGACTCTACCGCTAAGTTATATACATACCTTCCCCGCTACTAATTCTTATTATGAGTCAGATAGGGTTACAGTACACAAACAAGGTGGGTTGGGGTTTCTTTCTCTGATTCTAGCCGTGTAATGGATCCGGCATTCGTCAGTTAAAAAGAGGAGGAGAGGTGTGTGTGGCCGGGCTTCTTTCTTTATAGTGGTGCTGCCCGCCCCCTTATTAATCCATTTGACTAGGAACACGTGGATCCAAGGAACCAGGCTCGGGAACTCTTTCTTAATAGTAGGGTCCTTACTTAATAGTAGGGGAAGAGAGTCCAATCTCTGAAATAGAGCTTAGTCTCTCCATAGTAGTATACTAGTCTCAGGCATAGGTTATGACTTAATCCAATAAATAGATTCAGAACACCTTGAGAGATCAAAGAAAATGGTGCTCGATGAAAGGATCCTTCACACTATGCTGTGGGCTGGGGAGAGAGAAGCTCTGCGAAGCTGGGCGTTCAGTGTGATTATAGGGGAACCATACTAGAAAGAGAATAGAAAGGGCCTGAAAAAAAGAGCGAGTAAGTGATGGGCAACCGGCAGTCCATATCTTGCTTGTGAGCCGAAAAGTATAGTATACCAGTCTCGCAACAGTACAGTACTAGCGCAAAAGGATCGGTCCTTCACTTGCTGATCGTTCGCGAGTCGAACTCGCTCTCTTGCCACGCTTTTCACTCACTCGCTTGAGTCGAACGAAATCACTCCGTTTGGAGGATCATTCGTTCTTCACTCTCTTGTTCCTAACCCGCAAGGAGCGCAGCAACTAACCAAGGTGCATATTCCCATATAGAGTAGAATAGAAACAAGCGAAGGGGAGCGATTCGTACTACCGGAAAAGTGAACCGGCAGGAAATAGAGTCAGTCCGCCGATAGCCACAAGCAAGCGTAGCGAATCACATGGATAAGCCCCTACCTGCCAGCGCATAGATGATAGGGCGGGCGAAGCGCGAAGGGGATGGATGTCTGAGCGGTTCAAAGAGTCGGTCTTGAAAACCGAAGTATTGATAGGAATACTGGGGGTTCGAATCCCTCTCCATCTGGGAAGTCATAAGTTCTCTCTTGCATTATCGAGAGCCTAAGAACGAATGAATCGGATCGACTCGACTGAGATGATAGATGGAATGCTTAGCTTGTTTTATGATGATTTAGTTAGGACTTTGTCTCCCTTTCGCTATCTTTCCCCTTGTATAGGTTGGGGAAGGAAGGGCCGGGTGGATTACCTTTGGGAGCTAAGTCGATGATCTCGGTGGTCTTGTTAGTGGTTGATAGATAAACTACGATTGCAGTTTTCTTTAGGAAGTCCCGGCTTAAGATAAGAGACAAAGAAAACGGTTGATACTTTCACCTAAAGAGGTAGAACAAGTGAGAGGGTAGAAGGTGACGACCCTAATGAATCGACTATGAATGAAGGTGGCTGTTAGCTACCGCTCAAATTCCTTCTGAGTTATTGCCCTGGCTTCGATGATCAACCCCTCCCTGACACATTAAAGGTTTTAATCTTTGGCCATCCTAGTCCTCAGGACCCAACACAATCAATATTATTCCTCGATCTTATCTTGAAAAGTCAAAGATAGATGCAAAAGGTGTTGATACGTCCCAGACACATAGAAAGCTTACCCTCTTCCACACACACATTACCGGTAGATGCTACAGCCGCTATCACTTTGGCTGCAGGAGAGTAAAAGAAAGAGTGAGTGAAAGAAAGGAGAAAGAAGATCAAGAAAGAGAAGAGAAGAGAAAGAATCAAATTCAAGCAAAAGAGTAGGTTAGTCTCCAAGCTCTTATGTTTCTGAAAAAGACGAAAGAAAGATGAATGAGAGTTTACAGTCTTTGATAAGATAAGGAATCAATACAAGGGGAATAAGATTCGGATTACCTTGTTCATCAAATATCTCAAGCCAAGAACACTTTGTTTGAGATTCGAATCACTCCACAAGAAAGATTGATCATGTCGAGCTTGAATGATTCTACATGCAATCTAAACTACATAGAATTGCAAAGAAACTTGCCATTGAATAAAGAAGAGCACAAAAGCTTCTTTTACTATATTTTCCAAGTCTACCTTACAAATACAACATACATGGCTTTATATAGCGTCAAAATGAAACTATTAAAGGCATTCCAAAAGTTGTAACATTCACACTTTATGGCCATAATTAGCCATTATGTAAATGTAACCCAAATTAAATGAAAAGTCTTAAAATACAATAACTCTAAATTACTCTAAATTATAACCCACCCAAAATTTACAACAATCAAACTTTATTCTTCTTCAATGTAGCATGAATTGAAACATCTTTTGATAATTTTGACAACCTTTTCTTCACATCTTCATTGAAGCATATTGTATGATTGATGTCTCTTGGTTCATATCAGTCTTTGAAAGAAGGGAGAGGAGCGAAGCAACGAGATCGACCGGGCCGGGAGGGAGAGGAGCGCAGCAACGAGACCGATAGGTTCCGGTTCTGGTTTTCTTTTCTCTTTCTTCTTCTTTTCTTACTGTGAAATCAGGTGAAGGAGAATGCATCGAGAGTGTTTACTGTTCAAGAATAAATAGGTGAAGTAGCCAAGCAGACTGATAGTTGGATAGGTTCAGGGGAGGGAGTGAAATCAGGTTCATCAGTTTACCGAGTTCAAGAATAAAGAGGAGAAAGAAAGAACAGAAAAGAGACCGTAAAGGGTAGGTTCAGGTTTGAGGTTGAATCGAGAGTTGAGGAGAAGAGAAAGAGAAAGAATGAAGAGAGAGGAGAGAAGAAGAGAAAGATCAAGAAGGAAGAGAGAGGAGAAGAGAAAGAGAAAGAAGGAATCTTTCGGATTTACTTACAGTTAAGTCGAATTGATTCTTCGATAATCTTTCCTGACAGTGAACGAGAATGTTGAGTTTCGTTGAGTCTTTCCTTTCAACACTTTCAAGTTCAGTAGTTCATGATCATGAATAAGGTTCTCTTTCCCTTCTTTCTTGAACTGTAAAGGTAAAGAAAGGATAGGTTGGTTGAGTCTCATTCATAAGAAGTGGTTACAGGAGAGTCTCAGAGTGTTTGAATCATCCTCCATCCAGTTTCCCTTGTTTACTTACTGTTCGAAACTCTCTTTCGTTGAGTTTTGAGTTGAGTCTTGACTTGAAGGTGAAGGAGAAAGAACCAAACACCTATAAACTCTATTCTATTCTATTTAATGAGGAAAGAAGGCAGAGTCCATTCATTAGCTGCTTTACTGTACTGTAGAGGAAAAGAGTTCAGGAACAAGTGAAGGAGAGAAGCCACTTTACCTTGAAAGAAGGTTCAGGATAAGAGAAAGAATGAATAGGGGAAGGAGACTGAAGCCAGCCAGCCAGCCGAGGGGAAGGGGTATTGATCTTTGTTTACAGTTCAAGAAGAAATAGGGGAAAGAGAAAGTAGCAAGAGTGATATGAACCAAGAGACATCATTCATACAACATACTTCAATGAAGATGTGAAGAAAATGTTGTCAAAATTATCAAAAGAGGCTGCAATTCATGTCACATTGAAGAGGAATGAAGGTTGATGGTTATAAATTTTGGGTGGGTTAGAATTTAGAGTAATTTACAGTTATTGTATTTTAAGACATTTTATTTACTTTAGGTTAAATTTACATAATGACTAATTATGACCATTAAGTATGAATGTTACAACTTTTGGAATGCCTTTAATAGTTTCACTTTGAGGCTATATAAAGCCATGTATGTTGTATTTGTAAGGTAGACTTGGAAAATATAGTAAAAGGAGAATTTGTGCTTTTCTTTAGCCAATGGCTAAGTTTCTTTGCAACTCTATGTAGTTTAGGTTGCATGTAGAATCATTCAAGCTCGACATGATCAATCTTGCTTGTGGAGTGATTCAAATCTCAATCAAGTGTTCTTGCATTGAGATATTTGATCAACAAGAATCATTGAAGCTAGACATGATCGATCTTTGCTTCTGGAGTGATTCGAATCTCAAACAAAGTGTTCTTGCCTTGAGATATTCGATCAACAAGGTAATCCGAATCTTATTCCCCTTGTATTGATTCCTTATCTTATCAGAGATGTTCATGAGTTTACAGTTCCATCTGCTGAAGTAGGGAAGGAGCTGATCCTCCAGTTTCCCTGGGTTACAAGAGAGTGTAAATGAACAAGAACTGAAAGGTCAGGTAATAAAGTCAAAGGAAGAAGACGAAGAAAGAGTTTACAGTTCAAGAATAAAGAAGTAGCTCAGCTGGTCGAGGTTCAGGTTTGAGGTTGAAGAGAGAGTTTCGGAGAAGAGAAAGTGATATGAATTCAACTGCTGACCCTTTGCATGTACCCGAAGAACCGATTACAAGAAGCAAGGTTAAGAAGATTCAAGAGGCCTATACATTGCATCTTCAAAAGCTAGCTAGTGTACAGGTTGAAACAAAGACTTTTGAGCCCAAAAATCTTTATAGCATTAGCATATCAAATCAAGAAGATAATGGAGTGGCTGATATTGGAAAATAATTAGAAGACTTGCCTTTGGTAGTTGAACTACCAATTAAGACAATTTATTAATGTCTTCTTTGCTTCAATTTATATTTAATATCATTTATTAATAGTTTGTATGAATTGCCTTATATTCTTCAATTTGCATTTAATAGCATTTATTAGTGGTTGGTGGCTGAACTTTATTTTGTTAGGGTTATCTTTTGGGCCTATTTAAAGGCATGTAATACTCATGTTTGAGGGATTTTGGTTGAATACAGAAAAAACCTTTGTGTTTTCTTGATACCCTTTTGGTGTTATTCTTTTTCAAATCCTGCTTTAGGTTTGATGTTTAAACCGATTCAATGAATTAGTTTTGATCAAGCTAATTCTGGAGTGAATTGTCTTGGTATCTAAGAGTGACCATCATAGATTCCAAGTTCGATCTAAGAGTCATTCATCTTCTAACCAGCTCTTGGTTGGAATCAATCCGTTAAGTTAGCTTTCTCTGTGAGTGTTTTGTAAGGATTCTAGAAGGACCTCTAGCTTTGCAAATTCCAGCATTGTAGGCGCTTATCATTTGGTATTAGAGCATTTGGTCGACGTTCTTTGGCCGCTCTAGATGTGAAATATTTCTATTGTTATTTTTTTTTTGTATCAATTTTTTTCTCTCTCAGATTATCGAAAAAAAAAAAAAGAAAAAAAAAATCAGTTCTGAGAGAAAAAATATATATATATATATATTCAGTTCTTATCATTTATTTTCAAGCTCTTGATCCGTGAGATACTAGTCTTAGCTTGTTAGAATTGATCGTTGAATTGGTTATAATCAAGCTTAAAGCAAGATTGCACCAAAAAAAAAAAAAAAAAAAGACCAGCCTTTACATTCTTGACCTAGTACCAAAAGCCTACCTTTGAGTGTTAAACACGAGTGTCCCTGAGTGAAATTTTTGTGAGAAGTGTGGTGAGGTCCCTTGATAACAAAATGTCACATAATTGAGAAACAGTACCACCAGTACCAGATCTTAATACAACCATTCTTCAAGCAATTCAAGATATGATGGAAATGATGATGGAAGATAGACAAGAAAGAAGGGCGCAACAACAAAGACAAGAACGAACATTACAAGAAGATGAAGGTATAGTAGTACAAGAAAGACAAGTTGATGGTAGATGGAGAGGAAGAAATAACCATGCAACTATTATGCAACCTAGAAGGATGGAAAGAGTACATGAAGATAGAGATGGGGGAGTTAAACTCAAAATCCCGCCCTTTTGTGGAACGGCAGATTCTGAGGCATACTTGCAGTGGGAAAGAAAGATAGAGCATGTGTTTGATTGCAACACCTATAGTGAAAATAAGAAGATGAGACTTGCTATTGCCGAATTTACCAATCATGCTGGTGATTGGTACCAACATCTCAAATCTGAGAGAAGAAGAAAAGAGGAGGATCCAATAGAGACATGGGAAGAACTTAAAGAAGCCATGAGAAAAAGGTATGTTCCAAAACATTATAAAAGAAATTTGAAAACTAAATTGCAAGGTTTGAGACAAGGAACAAAAAGTGTGGCGGAATATTATCAAGAGATGGAAACTATGATGGAAAGAGCAAATGTTAGAGAAGAAGAAGAAGATACCATGTCTAGATTCCTTGGAGGTTTGAATCGAGAAATTGCTCATCTTGTTGACAGAAATCCACCACCATATCTGGAAGACATGTATCATTATGCTCTCAAAATTGAAGACCAATTGAAGGAAGAAAAAGAGCATTAAAAAAGGTACACATCACGAACTAACACCTTTTCAAATTCTAAAACTTGGAACAAGGACAGTTTTGTGAATAGAAATGAATCAATGTCACCAAAAGAAAAGTTTGTGGCTGCTAAAAGAGTGGAGGCTGAGAGTTCCATTGGTAAAAAGAATGAAGCTTCAAAGACGGTAAAGGAGAAGTCTAGTTCTATTCAATGTTGGAAGTGCAAAGGGTTTGGACACATGAGCAAAGAGTGTGTTAATAAAAAAGTTATGGTGATAAGGAATGGTATACTTGATTCAGATGATGAATGTGAGGATCATGACTCACAGCTTGTGGAAGAAATCGCAGCATATGTTGATGAGTATGTTGAAGAAGGTAATTCCATATCTTTGATCACAAGAAGGGTACTCAATGTTCAAATCAAGGAAGAGAAATTTGAAGATCAAAGGGAAAACTTGTTCCACACAAGATGTTTGGTCAAAGGAAACCCATGCAGCTTGGTGATTGATAGTGGAAGTTGCACAAATGTGGTAAGCAGCTTCCTTGTAAAAAGACTTCAACTTTCTGTCCATCCCCATCCAAAACCATACTGATATGAACCAAGAGACATCATTCATACAATATACTTCAATGAAGATGTGAAGAAAATGATGTCAAAATTATCAAAAGAGGTTGCAATTCATGTCACATTGAAGAGGAATGAAGTTTGATGGTTATAAATTTTGGGTGGGTTACAATTTAGAGTAATTGTAACCTAAAGTAAATTAAAAGTCTTAAACTACATTAATGAAATACAATAACTCTAAATTACTCTAAATTGAAGCTCAAGACAAGAACACTTGATTGAGATTCGAATCACTCCACAAGCAAGATTGATCATGTCGAGCTTGAATGATTCTACATGCAACCTAAACTACATAGAGTTGCAAAGAAACTTAGCCATTGGCTAAAGAAAAGCACAAATGCTTCTTTTAATATATTTTCCAAGTCTTCCTTACAAATACAACATACATGGCTTTATATAGCCTCAAAATGAAAGCATTCCAAAAGTTGTAACATTCCTACTTAATGACCATAATTAGCCATTATGTAAATGTAACCTATAAAGTAAATAAAATGTCTTAAAATACAATAACTCTAAATTACTCTAAATTGTAACCCACCCAAAATTTATAACCATCAAACTTCATTCCTCTTCAATGTGACATGAATTGCAACCTCTTTTGATAATTTTGACATCATTTTCTTCACATCTTCATTGAAGTATATTGTATGAATGATGTCTCTTGGTTCATATCATTCTCCACTTCTTCAAGAGGATTCGTCCTCGAATCTATTTGTGAAACTTTGCTGCAAAACATAAGATATGAAAATACAAAGGCCCTCACAACAATCTCTCATGTGTATACAACACTCTAGGATTTTTTTTTTAGGCCACTCTGTTTACACAAATGAAGCTCTCATTCTCACCTCTCAAAATTGTAAATATAGCAAAGATTGAATTTTGAACTTTGGGTCGATTAAAAACTAAAAAGAAAAAAACAAATTGAGAAGAAACGCAAAGGAAACATATATCCGATCTTGAGCCTGAAGCTCTGATACCAAATGATACGATAAGGAATCACTACAAGGAGAGTAAGATTCGGATTACCTTGTAGATCGAATATCTCAAACCAAGAACACTTTGTTTGAGATTCGAATCACTCCAGAAGAAAGATCGATCATATCTAGCTTCAATGATTCTTGTTGATCAAGTATCTCAAGACAAGAACACTTGATTGAGATTCGAATCACTCCACAAGCAAGATTGATCATGTCGAGCTTGAATGATTCTACATGCAACCTAAACTACGTAGAATTGCAAAGAAACTTAGCCATTGGCTAAAGAAAAGCACAAATGCTTCTTTTAATATATTTTCCAAGTCTTTCTTACAAATACAACATACATGGCTTTATATAGCCTCAAAATGAAAGCATTCCAAAAGTTGTAACATTCATACTTAATGACCATAATTAGCCATTATGTAAATGTAACCTATAAAGTAAATAAAATGTCTTAAAATACAATAACTCTAAATTACTCTAAATTGTAACCCACCCAAAATTTATAACCATCAAACTTCATTCCTCTTCAATGTGACATGAATTGCAACCTCTTTTGATAATTTTGACAACATTTTCTTCACATCTTCATTGAAGTATATTGTATGAATGATGTCTCTTGGTTCATATCACATACAAACTTCATTGGTTAACAAACAAAGAAGAAATTAAGGTGAACTCCCAAGCTCTTATTTCTTTTACTCTTGGAAGATATAAAGATGAAGTTCTTTGTGATGCCGTACCAATGCATGCGGGGGACATCTTATTCGGCCGACCTTGGCAATATGATAGAAAGGTACCATTTGATGGTTTGATGAACAAGTATACTTTTACTTTGTGTGGGAAGAAATTTACTTTATGATATGAACCAAGAGACATCAATCATACAATATGCTTCAATGAAGATGTGAAGAAAAGGTTGTCAAAATTATCAAAAGATGTTTCAATTCATGCTACATTGAAGAAGAATAAAGTTTGATTGTTGTAAATTTTGGGTGGGTTATAATTTAGAGTAATTTAGAGTTATTGTATTCTAAGACTTTTCATTTAATTTCGGTTACATTTACATAATGGCTAATTATGGCCATAAAGTGTGAATGTTACACCTTTTGGAATGCCTTTAATAGTTTCATTTTGAGGCTATATAAAGCCATGTATGTTGTATTTGTAAGGTAGACTTGGAAAATATAGTAAAAGAAGCATTTGTGCTCTTCTTTAGCCAATGGCTATTTGCAATTCTATGTAGTTTAGGTTGCATGTAGAATCATTCAAGCTCGACATGATCAATCTTGCTTGTGGAGTGATTCGAATCTCAAACAAGTGTTTAAGATATTTGATCAACAAGAATCATTCAAGCTAGACATGATCGATCTTGCTTGTGGAGTGATTCGAATCTCAATCAAGTGTTCTTGCCTTGAGACAATCAATCAACAAGGTAATCCGAATCTTATTCCCCTTGTATTGATTCCTTATCATATCATTTGGTATCAGAGCTTCAGGCTCAAGATCGGATATATGTTTCCTTTGCATTCTTTTTTTCAATTTGATTTTTATTTACTTTCATCTTTTTAGATTTTAATCGACCCAGAGTTCAAAATTCAATCTTTGCTCTATTTAAAATTTTGAGAGGTGAGAATAAGAGCTTCATTTGTGTAAACGTGTGTAAAAAGAGTGGCCTAAAATTCTCTTGAGTGTATACTCGTGAGAGAGTATTGTGAGGTCCTTCGTATTTCCATAACTTATTTTTTGCAGCAAAGTTTCACAAATAGATTCGAGGACGAATCCTCTTGAAGAAGTGGAGAATGATATGAACCAAGAGACATCAATCATACAATATGCTTCAATGAAGATGTGAAGAAAAGGTTGTCAAAATTATCAAAAGATGTTTCAATTCATGCTACATTGAAGAAGAATAAAGTTTGATTGTTGTAAATTTTGGGTGGGTTATAATTTAGAGTAATTTAGAGTTATTGTATTCTAAGACTTTTCATTTAATTTCGGTTACATTTACATAATGGCTAATTATGGCCATAAAGTGTGAATGTTACACCTTTTGGAATGCCTTTAATAGTTTCATTTTGAGGCTATATAAAGCCATGTATGTTGTATTTGTAAGGTAGACTTGGAAAATATAGTAAAAGAAGCATTTGTGCTTTTCTTTAGCCAATGGCTATTTGCAATTCTATGTAGTTTAGGTTGCATGTAGAATCATTCAAGCTCGACATGATCAATCTTGCTTGTGGAGTGATTCGAATCTCAAACAAGTGTTTAAGATATTTGATCAACAAGAATCATTCAAGCTAGACATGATCGATCTTGCTTGTGGAGTGATTCGAATCTCAATCAAGTGTTCTTGCCTTGAGATCAATCATCAACAAGGTAATCCGAATCTTATTCCCCTTGTATTGATTCCTTATCATATCATTTGGTATCAGAGCTTCAGGCTCAAGATCGGATATATGTTTCCTTTGCATTCTTTTTTTCAATTTGATTTTTATTTACTTTCATCTTTTTAGATTTTAATCGACCCAGAGTTCAAAATTCAATCTTTGCTCTATTTAAAATTTTGAGAGGTGAGAATAAGAGCTTCATTTGTGTAAACGTGTGTAAAAAGAGTGGCCTAAAATTCTCTTGAGTGTATACTCGTGAGAGAGTATTGTGAGGTCCTTCGTATTTCCATAACTTATTTTTTGCAGCAAAGTTTCACAAATAGATTCGAGGACGAATCCTCTTGAAGAAGTGGAGAATGATATGAACCAAGAGACATCAATCATACAATATGCTTCAATGAAGATGTGAAGAAAAGGTTGTCAAAATTATCAAAAGATGTTTCAATTCATGCTACATTGAAGAAGAATAAAGTTTGATTGTTGTAAATTTTGGGTGGGTTATAATTTAGAGTAATTTAGAGTTATTGTATTCTAAGACTTTTCATTTAATTTCGGTTACATTTACATAATGGCTAATTATGGCCATAAAGTGTGAATGTTACACCTTTTGGAATGCCTTTAATAGTTTCATTTTGAGGCTATATAAAGCCATGTATGTTGTATTTGTAAGGTAGACTTGGAAAATATACTAAAAAAAGCATTTGTGCTTTTCTTTAGCCAATGGCTAAGTTTCTTTGCAATTCTATGTAGTTTAGGTTGCATGTAGAATCATTCAAGCTCGACATGATCAACCTTGCTTGTGGAGTGATTCGAATCTCAAACAAGTGTTTGAGATATTTGATCAACAAGAATCATTGAAGCTAGACATGATCGATCTTGCTTCTGGAGTGATTCGAATCTCAAACAAAGTGTTCTTGGCTTGAGATATTCGATCTACAAGGTAATCCGAATCTTACTCCCCTTGTAGTGATTCCTTATCGTATCACTTTACTTCCATTGTCTCCATATGAAGTACATTGTGACCAATTGAAATTAGAGAAGAAAAGAAAAGAATATGAAGAACAACAGTGGAGAGAAGAAACTAAGGTAAAAGAGAGAGATAATAGTGAAAAAAAAAGAGAAAAGTGAGGGGCAAAGGATGAGTGAAAACCAAGAGAGAAAAAAAATGATTTTGAAGAAAAGAGAGAAAATGTGAGTTTGGTTATAAGAATGGGAAAAATGAGGAATATGTTAGCCCAAGAACCAAAATTTGTACTTATGTGCAAAGGAATGTGTTTAGCAATGGAACCAAAAACTGATGATGCTTTGCCAAGTGCTTTTAAGTCTCTTTTGCAGGAATTCAATGACATATTTCCACATGAAGATGCATGTACGGGGTTACCCCCTCTAAGAGGGATTGAACACCAAATTGACTTCGTACCTGGGGCAACTCTTCCAAATATGGCTGCCTATAGAACCAATCCCACCGAGACTAAGGAGATTCAGAGACAAGTGGAAGAACTCATGGATAAAGGATATGTTAGAGAAAGCATGAGTCCTTGTTCAGTTCCTGTGATTTTGGTACCCAAGAAAGATGGCACGTGGAGGATGTGTGTTGATTGTCGAGCCATCAACAAGATCACGGTAAAGTATCGACACCCTATTCCTAGATTGGATGACATGTTGGATGAATTATATGGTGCTAATCTGTTTTCAAAAATAGATCTTAAAAGTGGTTATCATCAAATTCGAATGAATGTGGGAGATGAGTGGAAAACGGCTTTCAAAACAAAGTTTGGGCTTTATGAGTGGCTCGTTATGCCATTTGGCCTTACAAATGCACCAAGTACTTTTATGAGGCTAATGAATCATGTTTTGAGAGACTATATTGGAAAATTTGTTGTTGTATACTTTGATGATATCCTTGTTTACTCAAAAAGCTTGAATGATCATATTTTGCACGTTAAGAAAATTTTGTTTATACTTAGAGAAGAGAAGTTTTATGCCAACTTCAAAAAGTGCAGTTTTTGTCTAGACCAAGTCAACTTCCTAGGGTTCTTAGTTGGAAAGAAGGGAGTACAAGTTGATGAAGAAAAGGTAAAAGCTATTAGAGAATGGCCAACACCCACAAATGCAACCGAGGAAAAAAGGCCAATCATGTTCTTTAGTGAAAAGCTTAATGGAGCACAACTCAACTATCCGACTTATGACAAAGAGTTATATGCACTTGTGAGGGCTTTGCAAGTTTGGCAACATTATTTGTGGCCAAAAGAGTTTGTTATTCATACGGACCATGAAAGTTTGAAGCACCTCAAAAGCCAAACAAAGCTGAATAGGAGACATGCTAAATGGGTGGAATTCATTGAGACGTTTCCTGATGTAATCCATTACAAAAAGGGGAAGGATAATGTGGTCGCAGATGCATTATCAAGAAGGTATGCTTTATTTTCTTCCCTTACTGCAAAAATTCTTGGTTTTAAACACATGATTGAATTGTACTGTAACGACCCGAAATTTTCCACTTAATTTAAGGTTGCTACTGTATACATACAATAAACGTTGAATGCGGAAGACTACATTTAAATTCCATAAAACATAACCTTTAACTTAAAAACACAGCCATGGACTTACGTGTTTCGAAAACATCTTTAAAACGACACAACAAAAGACCCAAAATGAAATAAATAAGCGTTTAAGTTTAAAACATCCTATTCTATCCTAAGTCTAGGAAAACAAATACCACTAGCCTATGCATGTGCCATGATCTCGAGTTGCGATGTCGTCGTCAGCCGTACAGGAATGCCTTGCCTTAACCTGAAAAATGTAGTAGCACATGGCCTGAGTATTTAAAGAAATACTCAGTAAGTGACCCCACTATTGGGGTTAAATGCAACAATCACATGCAATGAAATGATGGGACCTATCTTTCGTTTCGTTTCGTTTTCCCAACGGTGTAATCCTAACAGGTAATCGTGGACGTGCACCATATACTCTACACGCAGCCCATACGTGCGAGTATGGGCTCACCAGCTAGTTCGCACACCGCTGGGCCACTGTTCCTAGCTGGTGGGCATGCTCTGGGGGCCCACTGGGACCCGTTAAAACTAAAACCGTCACGGCAGCGCTATGCGGAGCATAACGATCGTTGTCCTGCCATTTGGATGTACGCGTCCGTACTCTCGTGATGGGATAGGGGTATCCCCCCCAAATGCATGAACACACAATATGCATGAGGTCCCACTAGTCCTACAGTCATCATTTAATGAGCATAACCCCGCGCCACGTTTTCATGCTTACATGTCATTCTCATTCTCATTTCGTTACATATCATACATATTCCTAGTGGGGTTATGTATCGTGCAATTGACCGTATTTCATGTCATACAATTCATTCAGTTACATTCCAATACCCATACAACAAGCCATAATCGTACAAGGGCCACACATCGTCACATGCATTCATATCACATCAACTAAGCAGCATAAATAACATACATTCACATTCACATGATTTCGTACTTAAGCACAATAATCTAGCATACAACGGATCATATCATAATCAGAACGTATCCTAACGCCATCGTTCTATCAATCTATCACAAACCTATCCCTTTCTACCCATAACCTAACCGTATTCTTTCATCAATCTCTCCTATCCATAGCACTTTGGTATGTAACCTAACCTAACGTTTCGTGAACGTATCTTACTCCTATCGTTACATTTTGTTTTGTGCATCCTTCTCGTATCCTATCTCAAACATCTCCTAGAGCACATCGTACCATAATTATTATCATACAATCCACATATTATATAGCATAACATAACATATAGGAAGCATATCGATCCACAGACAATTCACACATATCAATATATATGACGTGTGCCGAACCACAGGACATGTGTCAACATCAAATATAACCATGCCGATAGTAAGGTCACTTAGCTGGCTAGCTTAAATCGTTGTCACAAATATATCTTTAATGAAAGTTTGATTCCATCCTTTGAAATCCGAGTCAACCTATATGAGTTCATGACATCAGTTTCAAGTTTGAACTCTATAAAGTTATTTCTCTAATTTAGATTGGCCATCGTAAAATTCTGATATTTGGTGTTAGACAAAATTTAAAGGAGCTCACTGCACTCTCTAATATTTCCTGTTTTACTTTTAAATCCTGTTCAACAAATTTTTCCTCAATCTTTCCTCTTCTTCTGTAATTACTTTTAAGAAGGTATTATTCAATTTTGTTAATCTATTTCTACTTCTCAATCTTTCCTTTTTATTTTTATTATTATTTTTCTTTTCAGTTAACAGTGTTCTGTATTTCTATCTCTATCTCATTCTTTCTTATTTCCTTTGTCTTCTTTCTGATTTAGTTAACAATTATATTCTTAGCTTTTAATTTAATCATTCCTTTGGTTATATTCTTTTCCTATAATTCATATCAAATTACAACCTAAATCATTGCAACAATTCAGTAGATATAAATCATTGCAACAATTTAATAGATCTAAAATATAATTGGTTTTGATTTCCTAAATTCATACCGAATTCTTTTCATTTAATCTCTGATTCAAAACTAAATAATTGTAACCAAATTAATATTATTTAATAAAATAAAAGGAAGATTTAACGTACTGACCTCTTCAAATGACATATCTCCTCCGGCGGAGCTAGTCTGCTTACACCTTTTGTTTTCTTTTTCTATTTGTTTTTGTAGAAAGAAAGAATTCTGGGTAAATCTGCAGTTGTTTTTTACAGAGAAGAGATTCGTGATTTGTTGCCAGATTTATTTTTAGGGAAGGAGTGGTGAGAGATTGAAGGAAGGAGGAGGGATGGTTACGGGATGTTTTTCTTCTTTTAATTTTTATTTATTTATTTATTTATTTATTATTTTATTATTTTAACTTTTTTTTTTATAGTTATTTTTATTTGTTTATTCATTTATTTATTTTTGGGCTATTACATGTACAAAGTTGAAAAATCAGAATTTTATGATGTGTATATGCAATGTTTAGAAGGGAAACATGTGCAAGATCATATGGTGTTCGATGATATGCTTTTTAGGAAGGGTAAACTTTGTATCCCTAGATGTTCTATTCAAGAGTTACTTGTGAAGGAGGCTCATGGGGAGGACTTATGGGACATTTTGGAGAATTTAAAACATATAGCATGTTGTGTGAACATTTTTATTGGTTGAAAATGAGGAAAGATGTGAACAAAGTATGCAAGCAATGTTTTAAATGTAAGGAGGCTAAGTCTAAGACACAACCACATGGTCTTTACACACCTTTAGATGTTCCTAGTGAACCATGGGTTGACATTAGCATGGATTTTGTTCTAGGATTACCAAAGACTAGAAGACACCATGATAGCATTTTTGTGGTGGTTGATAGGTTTAGTAAGATGGCACATTTCATTCCATGTAACAAAACAGATGATGCTACCAATATAGCTAATCTATTCTTTAAGGAAGTGGTTAGATTGCATGGTATTCCCAAAACCATTGTTAGTGACAGGGATGTAAATTTTTTAAGCCATTTTTGGAAGGTTTTGTGGGGAAAGTTGGGAACTAAGCTTCTATTTTCTACAACATGTCACCCCCAAACCGATGGACAAACTGAGGTCGTTAATAGAACATTAGAAGCCTTACTTAGGTCACTAATTTCTAAAAATCTTAAGTCTTGGGAAGAGACTCTACCTTTTGTGGAATTTGCATACAATAGAGCATTACATAGTACCACTCAGTGTTCACCGTTTGAGGTTGTGTATGGATTTAATCCTTTAACTCCTCTAGATTTATCGCCTTTGCCACCTAATATGTTTGCTAATGATGCAGCTTCTTCAAGAGCCGAATACATAAAAAAAAATTCACAAAGACATAAAAGAAAGAATTGAAAACAAAAATAAAAAACTAGTCACGCGCAAGAACCAAGGAAGAAAGAAATTGATTTTTAAACAAGGTGACTGGGTTTGGATCCATCTACGGAAGGAAAGGTTTCCAAGTCAGAGAAAGTCAAAACTTCAACCAAGAGGAGATGGTCCTTTTCAAGTACTAGAGCGGATCAATGACAATGCATACAAGCTAGATCTCAGAGGTGAGTACAATGTAAGTTCCACTTTTAATGTGGCTGATTTGACTCCATTTGATGTAGGGAATGAAGACCTTGATTTGAAGACAAATCCTTTTAAAGAAAGGGAGGATGATATGAATTCAACTGCTGACCCTTTGCATGTACCCGAAGGACCGATTACAAGAAGCAAGGTCTATACATTGCATCTTCAAAAGCTAGCTAGTGTACAGGTTGAAACAAAGACTTTTGAGCCCAAAAATCTTTATAGCATTATGATATGAACCAAGAGACATCATTCATACAATATACTTCAATGAAGATGTGAAGAAAATGTTGTCAAAATTATCAAAAGAGGTTGCAATTCATGTCACATTGAAGAGGAATGAAGTTTGATGGTTATAAATTTTGGGTGGGTTACAATTTAGAGTAATTTAGAGTTATTGTATTTTAAGACATTTTATTTACTTTAGGTTACATTTACATAATGGCTAATTATGGTCATTAAGTATGAATGTTACAACTTTTGGAATGCCTTTAATAGTTTCGTTTTGAGGCTATATAAAGCCATGTATGTTGTATTTGTAAGGTAGACTTGGAAAATATATTAAAAGAAGCATTTGTGCTTTTCTTTAGCCGATGGCTAAGTTTCTTTGCAATTCTATGTAGTTTAGATTGCATGTAGAATCATTCAAGCTCGACATGATCAATCTTGCTTGTGGAGTGATTCGGATCTCAAACAAGTGTTCTTGCGTTGAGATATTTGATCAACAAGAATCATTCAAGCTAGACATGATCGATCTTGCTTGGGGAGTTTGCAATTGAGTATACGTGAAGTGCTTTGAAGTGTGGAGTGATTCGAATCTCAATCAAGTGTTCTTGCCTTGAGATATTCGATCAACAAGGTAATTCGAATCTTATTCCCCTTGTAGTTGATTCCTTATCTTATCATTTTGTATCAGAGCTTCAGGCTCAAGATCGGACCTTTGCATTTTTTTTTTCAATTTGATTTTTATTTACTTTCATCTTTTTAGTTTTTAATCGACCCAGAGTTCAAAATTCAATCTTTGCTCTATTCAAAATTTTGAGAGGTGAGATTGAGAGTTTCATTTGTGTAAATGAGTGCAAACAGAGTGGTCTAAAAAAAATCCTTGAGTGTATACACATGAGAGATTGTTGTGAGGGCCTTTGTATTTTCATATCTTATGTTTTGCAGCAAAGTTTCACAAATAGATTCGAGGACGAATCCTCTTGAAGAAGTGGAGAATGATATGAACCAAGAGACATCATTCATACAATATACTTCAATGAAGATGTTACAAGGGTTGGGCTGTTCATTAAAGAAAGCGGTACGTGAGCTGGGTTTAGAATGGTGTGAGACAGTTCGGTTCATATCTGGTGTGGGCGTTAGATCATTGAGAGGACCTTTCCCTAGTACGAGAGGATTATCGTGCCCACGGTAAAGGGTAGCCAAGTGCGGAGCGGATAACTGCTGAAAGCATCTAAGTAGTAAGCCCACCCCAAGATGAGTGCTCTCCTATTCCGACTTACCCAGAAGAGCCTTTGGTAGCACATCCGAGACAGCGATGGGTTCTCTGCAGGGATGGAGCGACAGAAGTTTTGAGAATGAAAGAGAAGAGAAAGAATGAATAAGGAGTAGAGATCTTTTACAGTGAAAGAAGGATTGAATATCCTCGGATAGGAGTTTACCTCTTTCCTGACTGTGAAGGAGAATGAAGAGAGAGAGAGTTCAGACTTGAAAGACTTGAAGGGGAAGATCAAGATCAAGAAGGAATCTTTCGGATTTACTTACAGTTAAGTCGAATTGATTCTTCGATAGTCTTGACTTAAAATAATGAATTAATTACCTTTACTAGATTTGATCCCAAAAAATAGGGTAAAGATACACTTTTATCCCTAAAAATAGGGAGATGATAGCTTTTCTTTATTGATGGTATTTAAAGGAAAAAGGGTGAAATCAGTCCCATTTAGCCGATTTGGAACTCTTTTACCCCCAAAATATGGGGGAGGATAGACTTTTTAATGAAAAAAAATAAGGGAGAGATACACTTTTAGCCCAAAAAATAGGGTAAAGCATCTCTTTTATCCCAAAAAATAGATAGAGGATAGACCTTGATCCCCAAAAATAGGGTAAAGCATTGATTTTCTCCCGAAAAATACGGGGGGATAGAATTTATTTGATTTTTGCTGCTGCTATTAGTGAAAAAGGTCTTACGAACTTTTACATTTATATGTGGATAGAATTAATTAATTCATGGTCTTTACTGGTTCCGGAATAAGGAGTTGAGGATTTACTGATAGTGAACTCTCATGAATAAGGAGTGTTTACAGGAGAATTCATCGATCGTCTTTCCTTCCCGGATTGAACTGTAAAGTCGGATAGTCTTCGAGTTCTGGTTCAGTAGCTCTCGGTTCTGGTTCCGAGATCAGCCAGCTGCTTTCCCTTCATCAATCAGGGAGAGGAACGACGTGCTCGACTGGAAGGGAGAGGAACAAAGTGCTCGACCGGAAGGGAGAGGAACAAAGTGCTCGACCGGAAGGGAGAGGAAATCCATGGAATATGCTTTGTTTACTGTTCCAGAAGAACTCACAGGAAGGGACTAAAACAAAGAAAGGCTAAGACCGATAGGTTCAGTAGCGAAGGTAATATCGGCGAAGGAGCTTGACACCTGATTCTCATCTAGCTTACCTTGTTCAATAAGGGAAGGTAAAGGTAATGTTCAGGAGCCGGAGTTCAGTTCCGTCAGTAGTTCAGGAGTTTACAGAGTGAAGTAGTTCTGTCTCATTCATAAGGATAGAGGCTTTCCTTTCAACACTTGAAGGTGAAGTAGTGAACGATCGTTAATCTTGAGGATTGACTGATAGTTCACTCTCATTGATTCTTCTTTCGGATTTACTGACAGTTCACTCTCAGTCATGAATAGTCTTTATTGTTTCAATAGGGTAAAGCATCCATTTTATCCCAAAAAATAGGGAGAGGATATAATAGAATTTGATAATTAATGGTACTTACAGTTGAATGAAGAAAGAAATAGGTTACGGAATCTTTCGTTTCGTCTTTCAATGAAAGATTTTCTCATCCAGCCTATGTAAAGGAGTTAAAGAAAGGAGAAAGAGCAAAGTAGCAGTTCAAGAAGAAATAGGGTTAGGATAATTAGATTGGGCTTGGGTCTTTGTTTACTATTCAAGAATAAAGAGGAGCCAAGCAAGCAATGAGACCAATAAGTAAAGGACAGAAGGAAGTTGACCTATTTACCTCGTGAAAGAAGGTGAAAGAAGGTAAAGAACCATAACAGATGGTCATAGAGGTTCAGGGTAAGGATCAAGCTCAGAGCTAAGATTTCCAGTTTACAGGGAAAAAAGGTCATATCGGAAAGAACAAGGGGAAGGAGCAGTTAAGTTTCAGTCATTAAAAGCAGCGTCTTCATTTCCTCGACTGTAAAGGTTCCTCAAATAGCTTGACCGAGAAAGAGAACAGACAGACAGACCGGAAGTTAAGTCAAGTACAGGACAGGACGGACAGAAGATGCTTTAACCTACTTACCGAGTTCAATCAGTCTCAGTCATAAGGAGTTCACAGTCTTTACAGTTCAATCAAGGAGAAGAGAAAGGAAAGAAAAGTTCAGTTAAAGAAGAAATTCTAGGTTCAGGAGAAAGAATATGCTTTACCTTCTCTTCTGTTCAATCTGGTTCAGTAGTGATTGAGTTTACCTCTATAAAGAATAAATAGGGAGAGGGAATGGAATTGTGAGACCGATAGACAGAGGATAGAATTAATTAATTATTGGTCCTTACAGTCGAATGAAGAAAGAAATAGGTTCCGGAATCTTTCGTTTCGTCTTTCCTTTCTTTCGTGCTTGCTGGGTTGGAAGGAACTGGCTTGCTTGCTTTCACTCTTTTACCCGGAAATCAGGGATTTGATCCCAAAAATAGGGAGAAGATAGGAAAATATCCCTAAAAATAGACAGAGGAGTGAAAGAGCTCGACCGATAGGGAGAGGATAGCTTTTTCTAATTTTAGGTCCTAACACGAAAAAGAGTGAAATCAGTCCCATTTAGCCTCTTTTTCACTCTTTTACCGAAAAATGGACGAAAATATAGGGAAATCAGGGATTTTGACCTCTTTTACCGGGATTTTATCCCAAAAAATAGGGGGAGGATAGAATGAAATTTCTTTCAACTGCTTTTCTTAGGGAAAAAGGTCTTTTAATGTTTTACCCCTATATAGGATACAAAAGATTTGATTGAAGCTGCTGCTAAGGTGAAGGAGAAAGATCAGTTAAAGAATGACTCTTGAGGATTGACTTCCAGTTCACTCTCATTCATCTTTCGTTTCGTCTCCCTTCTCTTTCCCTTCTTTCTTTCTTTCACTGTTAAGTCTCATTCTCTTCTTCTTCTTCCGGTTCAGTCTCTCTCTTAAGGGAGCGCTGGTCAATGTCCTTTTGATAAGCGCCTACAATGCTGGAATTTGCAAAGCTAGAGGTCCTTCTAGAATCCTTGCAAAACGCTCACAGAGAAAGCTAACTTAACGGATTGATTCCAACCAAGAGCTGGTTAGAAGATGAATGACTCTTAGATCGAACTTGGAATCTATGATGGTCACTCTTAGATACCAAGACAATTCACTCCAGAATTAGCTTGATCAAAACTAATTCATTGAATCGGTTTAAACATCAAACCTAAAGCAAGATTTGAAAAAAGAATAACACCAAAAGGGTATCAAGAAAACACAAAGGTTTTTTTCTGTATTCAACTAAAATCTCTCAAACATGAGTATTACATGCCTTTAAATAGGTCTAAAAGGTAACCCTAACATAATATGGTTCAGCCACCAATCACTAATAAATGCTATTAAATACAAATTGAAGAATATAAGGCAATTCATACAAACTATTAATAAATGCTATTAAATATAAAAGGAAGCAAATAAAGCATTAATAATTTCCTTAATTGGTAATTCAACTACCAAAGGCAAGTCTTCTAATTATTTTCCAATATCAGCCACTCCATTATCTTCTTGATTTGATATGCGAATGTTATAAAGATTTTTGGGCACAAAAGTCCTTGTTTCAACCGGTACACTAGCTAGCTTTTGAAGATGCAATGTATAGGCCTCTTGAATCTTCTTAACCTTGCTTCTTGTAATCGGTCCTTCGGGTACATGCACGTGATCAGTTGTTGGATTCATATCACCTTTTGCCTCTTAGTCGTAAGCACTTGCTGCCCAAGAAGAAGTAGAAAGTCGGTCTTCACTCCCACCCTAAGAAGCAGGGCCTACTCCGTCCAAAGCTTCAACTATGATATGAACCAAGAGACATCATTCATACAATATACTTCAATGAAGATGTGAAGAAAATGTTGTCAAAATTATTAAAAGAGGTTGCAATTCATGTCACATTGAAGAGGAATGAAGTTTGATGGTTATAAATTTTGGGTGGGTTACAATTTAGAGTAATTTAGAGTTATTGTATTTTAAGACTTGTTATTTAATTTCGGTTACATTTAAATAATGGCTAATTATGGTCATAAAGTAGGAATGTTACAACTTTTGGAATACCTTTAGTAGTTTCATTTTTTAGGCTATATAAAGCCATGTATGTTGTATTTGTAAGGTAGACTTGGAAAATATAGTAAAAGAAGCATTTATGCTCTTCTTTAGCCAATGGCTAAGTTTCTTTGCAATTCTATGTAGTTTAGGTTGCATGTAGAATCATTCAAGCTTGACATGATCAATCTTGCTTGTGGAGTGATTCGAATCTCATTCAAGTGTTCTTGCATTGAGATATTTGATCAACAAGAATCATTCAAGCTAGAGATGATCGATCTTGCTTGTGGAGTGATTCGAATCTCAATCAAGTGTTCTTGTCTTGAGATATTCGATCAACAAGGTAATCCGAATCTTATTCTCCTTGTATTGATTCCTTATCATATCAAACTAGCTCTCCGGGGCTGGGTAAGCAGGTTCAACCCCCAACTCCAAAGGCTGGTTCAACTCCTGCTTGATCAGATGCAAAAGTTGTATATTCTGGTTCCCCAGGATTTCAACAACCTTGATGCCCAAAGTTTGAGATTGACCGTCCGCTTCTTCCTAAACATCGGCTCTTCAAGCTGGAGCAGGAATTATCCCAGTCGACTAATGTGAGAATTAGTGAGTTAGGAGTTGTGCCTTAATCTTCCGAAGTTCAGGTCTCTCCACTTATGTTATGGCATAACCGATCCTCAACGTTAGCAAGCCTTGCTATTCGGATGAAAAGAATGTTTGTCATCCTAATGAAAGCCGGATTCCTTCCCTCAAGGTTTGTTTACCTATCATGTCACTCAAAAATGAATCCTAAAGAAGAAGGAAAAACGTCAGCCCTGCGCTTATGGCGGAAGAGGAAGGCAAATAGTCAAGTCAAAGTTGGAAAGTGAGGCTTAACTTATTTAGGTAGGAGTGGGGCGTAGCAATTAGCTAGTCTAACCTATTCATTTAGATAATCATTCCTAATCCATTCTTCTAGTTTTTTCTACTATTCTTCGCAAATTCCAATCGAATGGTAACAGTAAAGCTGTCGCACCTCTTGCTTGCTTGACTGATTAAGGTTCAGCTTTTAGTTGATACGATACCTCTCTAAGACAAGACCGGATTTTTCACATGTAGTTGGTGTAGTAAGAGACCCTTCCCCCAAGACTGGAATCAGGAAGAGAGGATCTTGTAACTTCTGAACTTTTCTTTTGATACCAACAGGCAATACAGCACTTTAACTGCATTCGTGGTGACAGCAATCTAACTAAGATAAAGGGTTGGTTAAGAAAGAACTATTTACTGTAAACCATAGCAGCGAACGTCACTCAATGGAAATGTTCGCCTTTGGAATGAAGGTGGATGAGCACTTGAACCTGGAACTGATGAAATTCGGGGGAAAGATGGAACCGGTCACTATACTGGGGGGGCGAGACATGACCGCGACTAAAGATTCAAGTACCGTTGAAAAGACCAAAGGAACGGGGGGGAATGACTACCTGTAATAAAGCACAGGCTAATAGACCAGAAGAAGCAAGGCTTAGATTACCAGATCCTGGACACAATCTAGCCCCTTGCCTCGCCTTTTCTAGCCTCTCTCTCCTTCTTGCTTGCTTACCTAGCTCTTGTCTTGGTGACTCTTCTTCCTCTTTTCTAGGGTTTCTTATGGTTAAAACGATCTATTTTGCATTTGCCAATGAATTGGATCCGCCCCGATTTGATCCATAATCGGATTCTTGGCTAGAAGAAAGTTTCTGTGACATGGACACCAACTAACTCGTTGTCCCACCTAACAGATGATGAGATTCTCGATCGATTTGAGAGAATTTGTAAAAGTCTTTCTCACTATTCATTCTATTCGAGATAGGGTGGAGCTTTCGATCAAGATGTTCTCGCCTCCCCGGGCTCTCGCTCGAATTGGAACCTTTATGCGTTGGTAGGCTTTCGACTCAATCTAATAGCCTACTGGGCGACAATCAAAGAGAAAGTTGTCGCATGGGCTCATCAGATGATGCAGAACAGATTTCATAACCACCATCCAACACCAATTACATTCCACATCCCACTTCAAACTTGTCTGTCGATTCCTCGGGGGGACTATTCTATGTAGTTAGAGAAAGGCATTCCAGCTTCAAAGGCAGGTGAGCCGGGTCAGGAAGGAGACTGCTGGGATTGGATCGGATCCATCCTACTCGAAGCACTCCACCACGAATAAGAGTCAGAAGGTTGGATAGGCAGTTGAGATAGTCACTCCTATCTGTAGGGCGGGCTTTCAAGACAGAGATGCACTACTCCATCTGGAAAGAGCTTTACCTCGTGGAGAAAGAGAAGAACACCTAATTTAAAGTAAAGGCCAGACAGAAGGGAGTCAAAAATCAATAAAAAAAAAGACCTTCCCGGCGGGACTCTATTATTGGGTCTTATTCCATCTCAAACTCGGATTAGGAAGAGTGCCCTTGAACTACAGATCCATCATAATACACAATAAAAAAAAAGAAATTGATTCTCGACGAGAAAGAAAAAAGGGGGGAGGGGAAGAGGAGATTCAGGATAGTCACTCCACTCCATATCTCGGGAACACGGATTCTTCTTTCATTTGCAATTCCTTTCTTGAGTGCGTCTTTGATGATCTCTTTTCTAAGATAGGACAGGGCAGGGGCAGGGAGAAGGGCTTCTTCCGCTTTACAACCGGAATAAGGAACCTTAGAATGAACCAACCCCACCTGCTGTCGATCAAAAAATGGGATTGGAGAGGTTCATGAGTAAGTAGGGAGAGGATCAAGATCAGAGAAAGAATAAAACACCTATGTTACCTTGTTCAAGAATAGTGAAACCCGAGTGAAATGAACGACAAAATAGGGAGAGGATAGAATTTGATAATTATTGGTCCGTCAGAGTGAAATCAGTCTGTCGAATGAATAAGGAAAGGAGTTTCGTCTTTGACAAGGGAGAGGAGTCCACTGTTCTCAAATAGTGAAAGAATAACAAAAAATCACGAAATTGACCTCGTGTTTGAAGGGAGAGGTTCATGAGTTTACACAGTGAAAGAAGGAGAGAATATCCGAGTGAAGGAGGGAGAGTCAAAGAGTGAAAGAAGGTGAGTTTAGTAGTGATTTCGTTTACAGTTATTGAAAAGAGAAGAGACTGTAAAATACCCTTGTTTACTAGGGGAAGGAGCAGTGTTTGAATAAATAAATAGGTTCAGGTTCAGTAGCGAGGGATCATGAATCGGAAGGTGAAGGGGAAGATCAACGAAAGAAGAAATCTTGAGGATTTACTGACAGTTCACTCTCATTGATTCTTCGATAGGATTGACTGACAGTGAACGATCATTCATAAGGAGTGTTTATAGGAGAATTCATCGGAAAGGTGCGAAGCTGTGAAACCGATAGGTGAAGGAAATGGAATTGTGAAACCGAGTTTACGAGGGGTGAAAGAGCTCGACCAAAGGGAGAGGGGCAGGGGCGAAGCTGTGAAACCGAGTTTACGAGGTGAATGAAATGGAATTGTGAGACCGATAGGTGAATGAGTTTACAGTTCAAGAGTTAATTCATTAGCTGCAGTGCAAGAATATAACATAGGCTCGGGTTCAGTAGTTAAGGAGTTTTCCTTACTGTGACAGAATAAATAATATATAGAGGCAGGCAATGGAATTGTGAAACCGACAGGTGAATGAGCCAAGCAAGCAGTCAGACAAGGCCGGCCGGGGACATGAGAGTTTCTTCTCATCCTGCCTATTTCTGAAAGAGTGAAATCTATCTATCTGGCTCATGAATAAGGAGTTCTTACTGTTCCTTCAATCAAAGAGCTATTGAACCAACCTATTTACCTTGGTCAATTCAATCAGGGTCAGGAGAAGAGAAAGAAGCCGACCGAGGTGAAGGAGCGAGTGAGACCGACAGACAGGTGAATGAGTAAGTAAGTTGCGAGAGGACAAAGAATCCATAGCCATAGGAAAAGGAGCGCAACTTTACCTTCTTCTCATCCCATCCAGCTTACCTAGTTCAACCCGAGAATCATCCTCCAGTTTACCGAGTTCCATTAGTCAAAGGTTTAAGGTTTCGGCTTCGGCTTTTCTTCTCGTCAGGGGAAGGTGAACGATTTCATTCATTTACTCGATGGTAAAGTGAAGGGAAAGGAATATTGGAAAAGAAAAGGTTCTGGGGAAGAAGTTCAGTCTCTCTCATTAATGGTGACAAGGTGAATGAGCTTCTCTTTCTTCATTTGATTCGGTTACAGTGAAGTGAAAGAAGAAATATGAAATAGGTTGCGTGCGGTCAGGTGATATATAAGGGGAAGGAGTTCAGTTCGTTCACTCTCATTCATCTTGCCCTGATTTCATTTATTTACTCAACTGGAAAGTAAGCGTCTTCATTCTGTAAAGTGAATATCGTCAAAGGTTATGGAGCTTTACCTTCCTCTCATCCAGCCGCTTTACCGAGTTTACTGTGTTTGTGAATAAATAGGTTCCGGAGCTCAGCCACTTTACATTACAGTTCAATCCGGTTCAGGTGATTGAGCTTTACCCCTTTTTGACTCTCCTCTCCTGTTTTTGTTACGGTGAAGGATTTCATGAATTGAAAGAAAGAATAATTGGGTTCCGGTTCAGTAGTTCAGTCTCAGGAATCTTCTCTTGTTTGAGTCTTGACTTGAAACACTTTCCCCGGTTCAGGATTGAATGAATTGAAAGAATATGCTTTATCGAGTTTACTGTGATAGAAGGGAAGGGAAGAGAGTATAAGGAGCTTGACCTTCAGATCCTCCTGTTGTTTACTTTGTTCAATCTGTCTCATTAATGTTGAGTCTTGTCTTGTCTTTCCTTCCTCTTCAGTCGCTTGACCTTCTGAGAATAACTTACAATAACGGAATTTACCTCAAGAGTTCAATGAAGGAAAAAATAGGGAGAGGACAAACAAATCTTTCTTTCATTTTCAGAGTCCCCAGAATCAAAGGAAAGCAACAGAGAAGGGACCGGCGTTGAGTCTTGACTTGAAACACTTTCAGGTGAAGTAGTGAACGATCATTAGCTGCAGCGGCTTTACCGAGTAAAAGACTGAGTTCAATCAGGTGATGGAGAAGACAGAAAGAAGCAGAGGTTCAGGATCATGAATCTTTCTTACAGGAGAAGAGTAAAAGAAGGAAAAAGAGTTTACCTCGGTGATATGAACCAAGAGACATCATTCATACAATATACTTCAATGAAGATGTGAAGAAAATGTTGTCAAAATTATCAAAAGAGGTTGCAATTCATGTCACATTGAGGAGGAATGAAGTTTGATGGTTATAAATTTTGGGTGGGTTACAATTTAAAGTAATTTATTGTTATTGTATTTTAAGACATTTTATTTACTTTAGGTTACATTTACCTAATGGTTAATTATGGTCATTAAGTATGAATGTTACAACTTTTGGAATGTCTTTAATAGTTTCATTTTGAGGCTATATAAAGCCATGTATGTTGTATTTGTAAGGTAGACTTGGAAAATATAGTAAAAGAAGCATTTGTGCTTTTCTTTAGCCAATGGCTAAGTTTCTTTTGCAATTCTATGTAGTTTAGGTTGCATGTAGAATCATTCAAGCTCGATGTGATCAATCTTGCTTGTGGAATGATTCGAATCTCAAACAAGTGTTCTTGCATTGAGATATTTGATCAATAAGAATCATTCAAGCTAGACATGATCGATCTTGCTTGTGGAGTGATTCGAATCTCAATCAAGTGTTCTTGCCTTGAGATATTCGATCGACAAGGTAATCCGAATCTTACCCCCCTTGTAGTTGATTTCCTTATCTTATCACTCGGTTACAGTGAAATCCGGTCAGGTAATAGAGTCAAAGAAGAATAGTCCTGTTTACCCTATGAAAGAAGGTGAAGGTGAAGTAGTGAGGTCTCTCTCCTGACTGAGAAATTACCTATAGCCAAAAGTATCCCCAAAAATACGGGGAGGATAGAATTTATTTGATTTCCTATGCTTTCCTTAGGAAAAAGCGATTACGAACTTTTACAGTTATATGGAGATAGAATTTCATTTGATTTCAACACCTTTCCTTAGGGAAAAACTGATTACAAGGTTTTACAGTTATATGGAGATAGAATTTCTTAGCTTGAAGCAGCTTTCCTTAGGGAAAAAGGTCTTTTAAGGTTTTACAGTTATATGGGGATAGAATTTGAGAATTATTAGTCCTTTAGAGTTCCAGAAGTAGGAGTTTCGGGTTTCCTTTCAACACTTTCAGGTGAAGTAGTTCACTCTCATGAATAAGTCGTGTTTATAGTTGAATTCATCTTGAGGATTACTGACAGTTCACTCTCATTTCTTCTTCTTTCGTTTCGTCTTTGTCTTTGTTTCGTCTCCCTTTATTCTTTCACTATAAAGTCTCATTCATCGATAGTCTTTCCTTACAGTTTTCTCTCATTCATCTTTCATCTTTCCTTCCAGTTCCCTCTCATTCATCTTTCGTCTTTCCTTCTAGTTCAGTCTCATTCATCTTTTGTGTTTACTCCCTTCAAACACACACTTACAACTCTTTCTTGTCTTGCTTTCGGCTTGACTGACGAGTTCGATCTGGTTTTCTTTTCGCTTAAATAACAAAACAAGGGAGTGTTTGAATTTCCTTTGTTTGTTGACCGCAGTGCCGATATTTTGCTGCTTTTTTTTTTCTTTTAATTTGCCTCAAAGTTCCAGAGTTGGTCCGATCCCCCTTTCCATTCTTTCACTGATAAAACCGACCTTTCAATTTGACTTAACGAGAAATGACTTCGACTTGACATTAGAACAATCAATCGAACGGGTAAGGCTAAGCCTGTTCATAATCCCTATTCAAATTACTTGCTTGACTGATTAAGAGAGTTTGGACGGGAGAAGAGGCTTTGATGACGAAACGAAAGTACAAAGTGTATTTCTCATGGCCCTCCCAATAAATCTTTTTTTTTTTTTTTGCTATAGGAGCATAAACATTAACCATTTTTTTTTAATACCTGCAGGCGCCCCGGTAAAACAGGTTTGATTCATTTTCAACGTGGGGAAGCATAAAAGGAAAGCGGTCCCTTACCTTCCCTGATTTAAGGCGGCGGTGATAGGCTAAGAGAAAGAGATTCCTCTTGCTTGGTGGAGGACTACCTCGGGAATGAATGGACATGACCTTTCGTATACTAGGATTGAAGAGCCAGGGGTAAAGCCTTCACAGACAAAGGTTAGGTAATCATTCCATTGATAAGGCGTGCGGTGATTGATATAGGGTCAGTCAGTGTGCCGGTTCTCTGGATCATAGAGGGGATCTTCCCATTAGTCAGGGATATACTTGGTTGGTATCCAAATTTACCCGGGGAGGAATTTCTTGGATGTCGAGTCAGTTCGAAAGCCAGTCCCCACAGGAGCATAAACAAAGCGAGCAGGGCCAGTAGTAGATGCAGGATCAGTACCCTTCTCAGTTCTATACCCAGCAGGAGCAGCAGAAACGAAGGTTGAAGCATCACTAGAGACATAGGTGGGAACATATATATTATGATCCACCAGTAGCATCTAAGTAAGCTGCATACCTTCCTGCAGCCGCTTCAGTCCTTTATGTTGATGGAGCAGTTAATTAAGCACTTGAAGTTGACCGATAGTGATGCTGGTAGATCTGCTACCTACGCTGATATGAATCCAACAACTGATCACTTCCATGTACCCGAACGGGCAATTACAAGAAGCAATACAAAGAAGATTCAAGAATCAAATCAAGAAAATAATGGAGTGACTGATATTGGAAAGTAATTAGAAGACTTGCCTTTGGTAGTTGAATTACCAATTAAGGAAATTTATGGAAAGTAATTAGAAGACTTGCCTTTGGTAGTTGAATTACCAATTAAGGAAATTTATTAATGTCTTGTTTTTTTCAATTTATATTTAATAGCATTTATTAATAGTATGTATGAATTGCCTTATATTCTTCAATTTGTATTTAATAGCATTTATTAGCATTTATTAGAGGTTGGTGACTGAACTTTATTTTGTTAGGGTTATCTTTTGGCCTATTTAAAGGCATGTAATATTCATGTTTGGGGGATTTTGTTGAATACAGAAAAAACCTTTGTGTTTTCTTGATACCCTTTTGGTGTTATTCTTTTTCAAACATTGCTTTAGGTTTGATGTTTAAACCGATTCATTGAATTAGTTTTGATCAAGCTAATTCTGGAGTGAATTGTCTTGGTATCTAAGAGTGACCATCATAGATTCTAAGTTCGATCTAAGAGTCATTCATCTTCTAACCAGCTCTTGGTTGGAATCAATTCGTTAAGTTAGCTTTCTCTGTGAGCGTTTTGCAAGGATTCTAGAAGGACCTCTAGCTTTGCAAACTCCAGCATTGTAGGCGCTTATCATACGCCTTTGCTTGCCTTTCCGGCCTATAGCTTTCCCCCTTTGCCGGGTGGTATCGCTCTCTAAATGTTGGGTCTAGTATTGCTGAAACTACTTGTTCAGGGTAAACCATAGGAACTACTGCATCTATCTCTGCCACTGATGGATCATATGCAGCTCTAGCCTCTGCTAGCTCTAAGTAATCTCTTTTCTCTCTATTTTCAGGTCTGCAAGAGAGCTGATGTTGGTATTCGAGCTAAAGCTCCTAGAATCACTCTCGATAAAAGGCACTCGAGCAACTAGCTTCTGTTATTTCAAACAGCTAAGACTGGTATTTACCCTTATGGCATTTAACTGACATTCTACCATTGAAAGAGCAGATACTTGCATTTGAAGAACTGATACAAAGATTGAAGAATTCCTGGTACTAGCAGTTCTTTCCTTTTTAAGAGAGAATGTTGAAGGCAAGTAAAGCACTAAGACAAAGCAGCAATAAGACAAGTTTAAGACAACCGGCGGACACCTTACTTAGAAAAGGCGGGGGTATACCCTTCAACACAAAGCTACAGGCCTAAGCAGTATATTCTTTTGATCCAAACCCTGGGACTTCCATCCGCCAGCAACAGGCCTAAGCAGGCTGCGTAGCTTTCAGATTCCCGTATGAGTAGCCTTCTTCTTTCTTACTTCCGTCTTTGATTTCGTGCCATTTTCAGTAGTTCCTTAGCTTAGTCAAGTAAGGATGGGGGGCTAATAAGCCGTAAACAAGCATTATATGAATGAATCCAGGGCGTAAGTCAGAATAGAATCTCAGTCTTTTCCAAGCCATCAGGTGAGGTCAATCTGATTATGTTGTCATTTAATTAAATGTTGATATGATAAGGAATCAACTACAAGGGGAATAAGATTCAGATTACCTTGTTGATCTAATATCTCAAGACAAGAACACTTGATTGAGATTCAAATCACTCCACAAGTAAGATCGATCATGTCTAACTTGAATGGTTCTTGTTGATCAAATATCTCAAACACTTGTTTGAGATTCAAATCACTCCACAAGCAAGATTGATCATGTCGAGCTTGAATGATTCTACATGCAATCTAAACTACATAGAGTTGCAAATAAACTTAGCCATTGGCTAAAGAAAGCACAAATGCTTCTTTTTACTATATTTTCCAAGTTCTACCTTACAAATACAACATACATGGCTTTATATAGCCTCAAAATGAAACTATTAAAGGCATTCCAAAAGTTGTGACATTCACACTTTATGGTCATAATTAGCCATTATGTAAATGTAACCGAAATTAAATAAAAAGTCTTAAAATACAATAACTCTAAATTACTCTAAATTATAACCCACCCAAAATTTACAACAATCAAACTTTATTCTTCTTCAATGTAGCATGAATTGAAACATCTTTTGATAATTTTGACAGTCTTTTCTTCACATCTTCATTGAAGCATATTGTATGATTGATGTCTCTTGGTTCATATCAAGTGTTCTCTACTCGCAGCTTGACTCCGCTGCTCGGCCCCAAGGAGAAGTTAGACTTGTCATCAACATTGGTAGCAGGGTTCTCTTTGGGTAAGTACCGAAAAATGGAAAGGGAGTACGGACTCTTTATGTAGGAGTAGTTAAGAAAAAAGTTGTGATTGGTGATGGTCAAGATCATACCAATAGGATAACTTTCTTCTCTTATTCACAATTTCTAGTTAGAAAAAGTTCCAGCGTAAAAGGACTATACTAGCAACGCTTATTCCAAGATGGATATTGCTGTGCTTACTGATTCAATCACAGCAAAGATACGCATTCAATTGCAAACAGAACACTGGTTAATTTAATTGTTAGCAAATCTGTACCCCTAGCGGCCTATTCTGACGTAGCTGACTCTAGACCAGCTGATGAAATTGCAGCTACTTCGAAAAGCCTATGACGGCGGGTAAAGGGACCGGCTTCCCAGAAAGATTAATCCCTATGATTGGACTCATCCCCAGTTTCCACAGATGGAGGGGCGAACTCCTCAACAAAAGAGGTGGCATCTCCTTCTACTTACTTTGGATACTCAGGCCTTTAAAGGGCAAATACTGAAACGAGTTTGAGAGGCCAGGTCTTCCTTCTTGGCCTTGGAAGTTACAGGGTCTATCTTTCTAGTAAGGCTGGACGTAATATCTACTTCCCCTTGTGGAGTGAAGTGGGATGTGAAAGGTACAAAGAAAAGTGAACCGTAGGATCTCGTCTGACTTACTACACACCTAACGTCCGTCAAAGCTCAAAAATCCTCCTGCCCCGGCTACTAGACCAGCTCCGTCTCCATTAGTTCTAGTTTCAGTGCCAGCAACCATCTCATTCAAAAATACAGCTATGTTTAAGTCACCATCTACATCAGTGCCAGAGAGAGCTCCGGCTTCTTACAAAGTGATACCACACAAGAAATTCCGTCACATACATCTGCTGGGTGACGCAATCTCTCTTATTGGACAAAAATATGGGTCTCTTCCTCTGGATATGAAAACTAGGAGTCTTGCTGTGTAGATCGGTTCCACTTACGGCTGGGGAGAGTGAAGAGCCTTCTGCCGTCTTCCACTCTTCCCTGAAGCAAAGGAGGTTAACATTGAAAAGTTGCGTCGCCTAGGGTTGTAGAAAATCAAATGAATTAGAATTAGAGTGTAGCGGCAATAGCTTTGAAGATGGTAGCCAACACTAGGATTTGGGAAGGATATACATACATATTAGTGTGAGGAGAAAGAGCCTTCCCATTTGCTGTTCTACACCCAGGAAGGAAGACTTGCCTTTTCCGCTATCACTTCCGTCCGATAGGAGACCTATGAATGCCTTGGCTCTAAGCCGTACGTACCACCGTTCAATGCCATATTACGCCGCGCAGAAACTTTTATTCTTGTTCTATGGCGTGCTTTTTTTTTAGCCACATTCATTGCTTTGAGGGATCGGTTGTGAGCAAGGAAGCGTTGAGTTGGGCGCGTAAGGTGTTGGGTGGTGGGTTTTGGATACTGCTTTGATTGCTTTTCACCTCTTTCTATAATGTAATGAAGATTTCTTTATACAGATACATTGATAATTGTAGACAGATGGATAGCAATGGTAGTGAAGAGCTTTGCTTTCCTAGGGCCAACTGTTAAGGTCTCTTTCTTCCTTCTCCTATTCCTGTCCCTCCTGCTGCAGTTGATGGAGAAGCATTAGCAAGGCAAGGAGTCAAGCCATTGATTGTTAGCTCAAATCTCTGCCCTTAGTGATATGAACCACGACCAAGGAATTTCCATACCTCAAGGTCCAATTACAAGAACGAGAGCCAAGAAGCTACAACAAACTTTATACAGTTATATTCAAGCTATGGTGAGCTCATCAAAGGAAATTCTAGAAGACGCTGGAGACCTCCCTTATATGTTGTGCAAAGTTGAGGTCCAAGAAAGAGATGAATTAAATGCACTTTAAGTTGCCTTTAATGAACTCCGCTGAATTTATCAAATAGTCCAAGGATGACTAATAAGTACATTTTATTATTTGCATTATTTAATTATAGTTTAACTATTTGTTTGTCATATTTAAGCTAGTTTTAAATATAGGAGTTAAGGTTATATTGTAACCCACATAGGTTACTATATTCCACCATTAACTAGTCATTTAAATATGGAGGTTATGGGTATTTCTCATTTACTAGCCCATTTAATTTGGAAGTTATGTATGACATAGGTTAAGGTTGTAAAGGCTATATAAAGCCTTCATTTCTTTGATTAGACATCAGATTTTGGAATTAAGAATAGAATTTATATTTTAGCTTTGTTGAGAGCTAAACTTTCTTTGCAAATTCTTGTGTTTAGAACTTGCATGTAGAGTCATTCAAGTGGTATTGATCAAACCTCTTGTGGAGTGATTCGAATCACGAGTTTAGAAACGAGTTTTCTTTACTCTTGATCTTGATCATCAAGGTAATCCGTTCCATACTTTCCCTTGGGTTGATTTCCATATCACTTAGTATCTTCCTCCGCTCCGCATAGCATTGAGGGAGCAGCAGTGGAGTTAGTGAAGGTATATGCTGGTCAGTTACAAGGCAATACCACTAGGGAGATCAAGCATATGTTTCTGACGATCGAGAAAGAGGAGGTTGCTAATGATGAAATATACGAAAAAGGGCCTCGAGGTATCCCGGAACCCTTCCTACCTCACAGGACGAGGGAACCCTATAGTTGCCGATCTACTTGGTATTCTCGACGAAGCCTATATATACCCACATAAAGTGGGGAGACCCCTTAAAGCAACAAGCGAGAATGGCTAGGTTGAATGCAGGGTTAAAGAAAAGGACAGTATGAAAAGACGTATCGCGTAACCGTCCCTGTAAGCAGCTTCATTCTTTCTTGATCTATGAACCTACTTTATGCAAAAATCAGTCTTTCGGCTTCAAGTGTGACTGTTGGGTCTGGATAAGCAGGACCTCTTGGTTCGGGGGAAACGGGAGATGTTGGCTAAGAAAGCTAAGCAGGCAAGTACAGGACAAAATGCACATACAAATTGATTGAGATGATCCCTCTCCCTCTCGGTCTCACGGCTTCGCCCCTTTACAGTTCAATCTGGTTAGTTAGGTAATATTGTCAAAGAATCACAATCAGATATGATATTCCTTTACAGGAGAGAGAGTAAATCAAAGAAAGAAGGGAGACGAAAGCAAGACAACAAGACAAGATTCGTTCTCCGGATCCTTTAAAGACCATTTCTGATTTTTTCTATCCTCCCCCGTATTTTTGGGGATAAAAGAGATGCTTTACCCTGATTTCCCTTGGGAACTCTCCTGTAAACACTCAAAAAACAAAAAATCCTATCCCCCCCCCCCCCCCCCCCCCCCGGAATTTTGGGGATAAAACAGTATCTCTCCCTTATTTTTAGGGATCAAATCTAGTAAAGGTAATTAATTCATTATTAAGTCAAGACGAAACAAGAAGCCAGCCGGTCGGTCTCTGATCTTCTCCTTCACCTTCCCCTTCAAGTGTTTCAAGGAAAGACGAAAGAGAAAACCTTCACCTTTATTCCCTTCTGATATGAACCAAGAGACATCAATCATACAATATACTTCAATGAAGATGTGAAGAAAAGGTTGTCAAAATTATCAAAAAGATGTTTCAATTCATGCTACATTGAAGAAGAATGAAGTTTGATTGTTGTAAATTTTGGGTGGGTTATAATTTAGAGTAATTTAGAGTTATTGTATTTTAAGACTTTTTATTTAATTTCGGTTACATTTACATAATGGCTAATTATGGCCATAAAGTGTGAATGTTACAACTTTTGGAATGTCTTTAATAGTTTCATTTTGAGGCTATATAAAGCCATGTATGTTATATTTGTAAGGAGACTTGGAAAATATAGTAAAAGAAGCATTTGTGCTCTTCTTTAGCCAATGGCTATTTGCAATTCTATGTAGTTTAGGTTGCATGTAGAATCATTCAAGCTCGACATGATCAATCTTGCTTGTGGAGTAATTCGAATCTCAAACAAGTGTTTGAGATATTTGATCAACAAGAATCATTGAAGCTAGACATGATCGATCTTGCTTCTGGAGTGATTCGAATCTCAAACAAAGTGTTCTTGGCTTGAGATATTCGATCTACAAGGTAATCCGAATCTTATTCCCCTTGTAGTTGATTCCGTATCATATCATTTTTCTCCACTTCTTCAAGAGGATTCGTCCTCGAATCTATTTGTGAAACTTTGCTGCAAAACATAAGATATGAAAATACAAAGGCCCTCACAACAATCTCTCATGTGTATACAACACTCAAGGATTTTTTTTTAGGTCACTCTGTTTACACAAATGAAGCTCTCATTCTCACCTCTCAAAACTGTAAATATAGCAAAGATTGAATTTTGAACTTTGGGTCGATTAAAAACTAAAAAGAAAAAAACAAATTGAAAAGAAACGCAAAGGAAACATATATCCGATCTTGAGCCTGAAGCTCTGATACCAAATGATATGATACGGAATCAACTACAAGGGGAATAAGATTCGGATTACCTTGTAGATCGAATATCTCAAGCCAAGAACACTTTGTTTGAGATTCGAATCACTCCAGAAGCAAGATCAATCATGTCTAGCTTCAATGATTCTTGTTGATCAAATATCTCAAACACCTGTTTGAGATTCGAATCACTCCACAAGCAAGATTGATCATGTCGAGCTTGAATGATTCTACATGCAATCTAAACTACATAGAATTGCAAACAAACTCAGTCATTGGCTAAGAAAAAGCACAAATGCTTTTTTTACTATATTTTCCAAGTCTACCTTACAAATACAACATACATGGCTTTATATAGCCTAAAAAATGAAACTACTAAAGGTATTCCAAAAGTTGTAACATTCCTACTTTATGGCCATAATTAGCCATTATTTAAATGTAACCGAAATTAAATAACAAGTCTTAAAATACAATAACTCTAAATTACTCTAAATTGTAACCCACCCAAAATTTACAACAATCAAACTTCATTCTTCTTCAATGTAGCATGAATTGAAACATATTTTTGATAATTTTGACAACCTTTTCTTCACATCTTCATTGAAGTATATTGTATGATTGATGTCTCTTGGTTCATATCATTCTCCACTTCTTCAAGAGGATTCGTCCTCGAATCTATTTGTGTAACTTTGCTGCAAAAAATAAGTTATGGAAATACGACGGACCTCACAACACTCTTTTACACAAATGAAGCTTTCATTCTTACCTCTCAAATTTTTTAGTAGAGCCCAGATTGGATTTCTTTTTATTTTGGATCGATTAAAAACTAAAAAGATCAAAAAACAAATTGAAAAGAAACGCAAAGGAAACATATATCCGATCTTGAGCCTGAAGCTCTGATACCAAATGATAAGATAAGGAATCAACTACAAGGGGAATAAGATTCGGATTACCTTGTAGATCGAATATCTCAAACCAAGAACACTTTGTTTGAGATTCGAATCACTCCAGAAGCAAGATCGATCATGTCTAACTTCAATGATTCTTGTTGATCAAATATCTCAAACACTTGTTTGAGATTCGAATCACTCCACAAGCAAGATTGATCATGTCGAGCTTGAATGATTCTACATGCAATCTAAACTACATAGAATTGCAAACAAACTCAGCCATTGGCTAAGAAAAAACACAAATGCTTCTTTTACTATATTTTCCAAGTCTCCTTACAAATATAACATACATGGCTTTATATAGCCTCAAAATGAAACTATTAAAGACATTCCAAAAGTTGTAACATTCACAGTTTATGGCCATAATTAGCCATTATGTAAATGTAACCGAAATTAAATAAAAAGTCTTAAATACAATAACTCTAAATTACTCTAAATTATAACCCACCCAAAATTTACAACAATCAAACTTCATTCTTCTTCAATGTAGCATGAATTAAAACATCTTTTTGATAATTTTGACAACCTTTTCTTCACATCTTCATTGAAGTATATTGTATGATTGATGTCTCTTGGTTCATATCACCTTCTCTTATTTCAGGAGGTAAACTCGGTCTCACAGCTTCGCACCCCTCCGATTCATTCTCCTGTAAACACTTAAAAAACTAGAATGATCCTATCCTCTGTCTATTTTTAGGGATAAAAGTCTACCCTTCCCTTATTTTTAGGGATAAAATCTAGTAAAGGTAATTAAGAAGTCAATCCTTCAGATGAATGAGAGTTCACTGTCTGATATGAACCAAGAGACATCAATCATACGATATACTTCAATGAAGATGTGAAGAAAATGTTGTCAAAATTATCAAAAGAGGTTGCAATTCATGCCACATTGAAGAGGAATGAAGTTTGATGGTTATAAATTTTGGGTGGGTTACAATTTAGAGTTATTGTATTTCATTATTGTATTTTAAGACTTTTAATTTATTTTAGGTTACAATTACATAATGGTTAATTATGACCATTAAGTATGAATGTTACAACTTTTGGAATGCCTTTAATAGTTTCATTTTGAGGCTATATAAAGCCATGTATGTTGTATTTGTAGGTAGACTTGGAAAATATAGTAAAAGAAGTATTTGTGCTCTTCTTTAGCCAATGGCTATTTGCAATTCTATGTAGTTTAGGTTGCATGTAGAATCATTCAAGCTTGACATGATCAATCTTGCTTGTGGAGTGATTCGAATCTCAAACAAGTGTTTGAGATATTTGATCAACAAGAATCATTCAAGCTAGACATGATCGATCTTGCTTGTGGAGTGATTCGAATCTCAATCAAGTGTTCTTGCCTTGAGACAATCGATCAACAAGGTAATCTGAATCTTATTCCCCTTGTATTGATTCCATATCTTATCACTCTACTCCTTATTAATTAGCCTTTTCACTCCTGAACCAGATAGATTGAACGAACTGTAAGAAAAGAGATAGTTCAACCGGAGCCTACACCTATACTTTATCAATCTCCTTCACCTCTCAACCGATGTTCGGTATTAGTGTTTTTCGTAGAATGGTTTGTTTCGCCCTCTATTCCTTGACCTCAAGCTCCTATGACCTGAACTTTGAAGGAGAAAGATTAAAACACACCTATTTACTTACCTTGCTTTAGAGTGAAAGAATAAAGAAAGAGGGAAGAGGAAGAGAATATGCTTTACCTCGTAAAATCAGGGACAAGAGAAAGGACCAAACACCTATATTATTACCGAGCGAGTGAAATCAGGAAAAGGTTTAAGGAAAGAAAGACGAAACAGAAAGATTAATGAAAGTGAACTACTACACCTAATCCCAATAGCCTTTACATTACAGTGAAAGAAGAGAAGAAAGCCAAAACTCAAGCAAGACAAGATGAGAACAGGAAGGAAAGACGAAAGAGAAAACCTTTTCTATCTAGCATAGGGGTAAAACATTAAAA
>CM031892.1:7735102-7745102 GCA_018691285.1 Cucurbita argyrosperma subsp. sororia | reverse complement strand
ATCGGTTCCGGGGCAGGTTTCGGTCAGGTCATAGAGGTTCAGGAGTAAGTTTCTCTCCTATCTGCTAATTCATTTATTCTATCACTGTAATAGGTTCTGTCTCATTCATCTTTCATTTTCTTCTTCAATCAACAAAGACTGTAAACTCGCTCGCAGAAGGTTCAGGTTCAGGTTTGAGGTTTCCTCTTCTTTTCTTACACTCCCTAAATAAAGGTTCTGGTTGAACTATCTCTTTGCTTTTTCGTACTCTCTTGGAATATCTGGTTCAGATTCTTTCATTCTTGCCAGGTAATATCGGTGAAGGAAGAAGATGAGTTGGAGAGGTTACGGAGTTCAGTCCCATTCATCTCTCTCTTTTCGTTAGGTGTAGGAGTTCACTTTCATTAATCTTTCGGTTTCGTCTTTCAAAGCATCTAATTCATGTATGTATTCTTCCCTTTATTCACTCACTGTAAAAAGATCAATACTCAACTGCGCTTCTCTCCTTCCGCTCGGCTTCTCTCCTTTGGTCTCTTTTCTGTTCTTTGCTTTCTCCTCTTTATTTATTCTTTCACTCGGTAACTAGGCTTTGCTTTCTTTGATTACTTCATTCCCTGCCGGATTCATTCTCCTTTTGCTGGGCTTCTCTCCTTCCGCTGGGCTTCTCTCCTTCGTCTCTCGTGCTCTTTCCTTTTCCTCGTTATTCCCCGTACCGTAATTAGTATTCATCTTGATTTGCTCCTGTAGGAATCCCTTGTTTTTCGTCGAGATTGGATTGGGGTTCCCTGTCTGCTAAGTCCCTGAGTGAGAGAGGGGCCAATCCTTGCTTCACTTCCCTCTGATTTTGTGGTTCTTTTCTTTTCCTCCATTGACAAGATAGCTTTTCATGTTCTGACTGATTTAGTCACTTGTGAATCTGTCGTATTCAGCGTATATTCAGTCTGATTCGGCTTGGAAAGTAGTCTTTCGTTCGTAAGCAGGAGCGTAGGTGATATGGTAAGGAATCAATACAAGGGGAATAAGATTCGGATTACCTTGTTGATCGAATATCTCAAGGCAAGAAGAACGCTTGATTGAGATTCGAATCACTCCACAAGCAAGATTGATCATGTCTAGCTTGAATGATTCTTGTTGATCAAATATCTCAAACACTTGTTTGAGATTCGAATCACTCCACAAGCAGGATTGATCATGTCGAGCTTGAATGATTCTACATGCAACCTAAACTACATAGAATTGCAAAGAAACTTAGCCATTGGCTAAAGAAAAGCACAAATGTTTCTTTTAATATATTTTCCAAGTCTACATTACAAATACAACATACATGGCTTTATATAGCCTCAAAATGAAACTATTAAAGGCATTCCAAGAGTTGTAACATTCATACTTAATGACCATAATTAGCCATTATGTAAATGTAACCTAAAGTAAATAAAATGTCTTAAAAAACAATAACTCTAAATTGTAACCCACCCAAAATTTACAATAATCAAACTTTATTCTTCTTCAATGTAGCATGAATTGAAACATCTTTTGATAATTTTGACAACCTTTTCTTCACATCTTCATTGAAGTATATTGTATGATTGATGTCTCTTGGTTCATATCAGTAGGTCTTCGCCCCCCTTCCTTGTTTGGGCAGGTTTGCGGGTCAATGTTTTTTCCTACCCCGACCGTCAGCAGCTGGGTTTCCCCCCAAATCAAAAGTAAAATGGTCTGCCTCCCAGGTCTCGTCAAGCAATTCTACTTAGCGAGCAAATTCGGCGTCGCCAAACGAGTGGCAAATTTTCCCTCATCCATGTGAATGAATACAATTTGACCCAATTTCTTTGACCGGTCGTTTTCCGGGTAGTATGTTCAGTCAAAATCAGAGAAGTGTGTCGCGAGCGAAGCGAAAAGTGCTTTCGAACTTCCTTTTCCTCTCCTTGTCCCCAAAGGCATCGGAGTCGCAACCCAAGGGCAAATACCGAAACTCCTTTCATAGAACGCGTAGTTCCTAAGACAAAATCTTGTTCCCTAAGCTCTGACAAGAATTTCCAAGCGAGAAGAGAATAACAAGGCTGGAATTCTGAACTCTCTATGAGTCTATAGAATGAAGAACTTAGAAACTCTATCCCTCCCAGAAATTCTTTCCTCAATTCCTTTCTTCCTGAGCGCTGTAACTTGAGGAGACTGCTCGTGTATAAAAGAATTTGATCAGTGATTGGCCACTAGATGAAGAATCTCTCCCAAATGTTCTCTTTAGTGATTCATCGGCCACTAGATCCATAATAAGAAAATGCCTTCTGTTCGCGCTAAAATGGAAGTTTTTCGCCTTTCTTGACAGCTTGCTTGATCGATACCCCAACTACTACGTGATCGAGACCCAAATGAGCATTCTTCAGAAATTCCAGCAGGATTTTGGACTCATTCCACACTGAGCCTGCCGCTTTCTCGACGGGTCTTCACAGAAGGCCAAGAAATTGAAATCAAATAAATGCCGATTATCTAAGAACTTAGTGACGTTTCGGGGATGAAATCTGGCCATAGGATTGATGAACAAATATTGGACCGGAAAGCATCAGTTACCTCGTTCGTGCTCCCTTCCCGCTAGCATCTTCGGTGGATGTCCCTCTATCTCCAAATTGAGCTTCTCTTTCGGGCAGACCTTCTTTCTACGATTCTCATTTGATTGAAAGATTTTTTGTTTGATTGCTGGAACGTCCGGGGCCCACTTCAGAGTCTTCGGGGATTTGTCTTTCTCTTCCCAGCACAATTAGCGTTTTTTTCGTAATCATTGATTCTGGTGTGCGAGTCCGTATCGCCGGTGGATGTTCTTCTTTCTTCCTTTCCCATGACGACTAGTAAGAGGCAAATAACCAATTTCACTTCGAATTTCGCACGACAGAAGTATTGGATTGATCTTCTTTCTCTTTTTTAAAGATTCTCCCGTCTCAATCATTCAAAAAGAATATCTCTGGAAAAAAGGAAATTCATCAAAGAGAGAGTCAAAAGCAGATTCAAGCAAGCGACCAACCAATTCCAACGATTGCAGCCAAGTTACGGCGCCCAACGGAGAGAAAGCCATTGCGAGAAAGCTCATCCATCTTTTTGGGCAAAGGAGAATTCTTCAATCTGTCGTGATTCTTTACTGACAAACATCAGCTAGCCCAATCTTCGGTCAAAAAGCCTCTTGCTCAACAAAATGTCTTCTGCTACGACGTCATTCCTTTCCTTGCGGATTATCACCCTTTTTTGTCAAAGCAAGCGGGAGAGGAGCGAAGCAGTGAGACCGAGTTGCTCGAATCAGTTTCCCCTTTATTCATTTTTCTGGGACAAAGGAAACCTCCTTTAGTCTCGGCCGAAACTCAAGAGGGTTCAAAAAGCTTTTCAGCTCCCTCTCGGTCCCAGTCTTCGGAGCAAAGGTGGCCACTTCGCGTAGCTTGTGAAAAGTCTGCCGCGAGCTTCACAAAATTCCCCTCTCCTCTGTCTCACTCAAGTGAATGGGTAGAGAGAATATGCAAAAAAGAAAGGCTAAGAAAGTCTGAATTTTCCACGGAAGCCGGCTCCTTCTCAGTCTCGGGGTGACTACGAAAAATAACTGCTCAATCAAGACTTGAGTCAAGCACGAAAGCCAGAATCTTTCATCAAATAGATTCCTATTCTCAGACCTAAGAAAATGATGATAATTCCTCTCCTTTGTCTCGCAGCTTCGCTCCTTTCTTTCCCTCTGAGCTCATGAACCTGATTGAACAAGGTAAAAGAGAAAGATCAATACTCACGATTAGATTAATTATCCTGAACCTCTACAACTCGTTCTCACTCACTGCTTGCTTCGCCGACTTTCACGCTCCACGAAACAAACTGTAAAACATTCTTCTTTATTAACCTTTTCTTCCCTCTCTCATATTTCTTCTTTCACTCGATAATAGGCTTTAGGGTTTTGATTGAAGGAATTGACTCTCCTTCTTTACACTCGGTAAATAGGGGAAGGGAGTATCGTATTCCGGTCAGGTCATATCGGTTCCGGTTTTCGGTTTCTTCTTCTTTCCTTCTTGCCTGTTCAGTCTCACCTTTCTTTCATCTTTCGTCTTTCTCTCTCTTTTTCTTTTACCTCGTTGAATCCGGTCGGTCAGGTAATAAGGGTTCTGGTTCAGTAGCAAAGAGACCTACAGAAGGGAATGAGTGAGGTAATCTCACTTGACTTTACCCCGATCGAAACTGATTCCGAGCATGTCTGGTCAAAGTCTATCTTGTCTTTACCACGCCTTGGCTAACAATGAATTTGATTGAGTTTTTCTCCGCGGGTTCCTCAATTTGCTTTCTCCCTCATAGAGGAGTAAGGTGGTATACTCTATTTATCCACTTATTGTAACTCCTTCTAATGACCTATGGATTCTGTTATCATTTCCAGTTGGACGAGATTAATCCAATTTAAGGAACTCTTTCCATTTAGTGCTTGGAGCAGATTCAGCCTTCCTTCTTTCTTCTCGGTCCGCTTCTTTGGCTCCTGATCTTGAGCTCGCTTTTCTTGGCCTCAGGGCTTTTCTTCTTCTTGGAGTCCTTGCCATTTCGAGACTTTAGGCCCTTGCCCTTTCGTTCTTTGCCTGGTCTCGACTCCCCAAAGGAGAAAGCAGAAATAGGAGTTTAGTGGTTGGAGAGGTAAAGGGGAAAGACTAACTAACTACTACTACTACTACTTACAAAGGGGAAAGACTAACTAACTACTACTACTTACAGAGTTCAAGGTTATATGAATAAGGAGTTGAGTCGAAGTAAAGTAAAGGACAGAGAGGTTACGTAGTTCAGACTCAGACAGAGTTGGAAGTGAAAGAGTTGTTAATTCATTCATTATTAGCTGCAACTTTATCAATAGAATAGGTATAGATTCATGAGAATAGGTGTAGGTGAATGAGCTTGACCTTTCATCCGGCTTAGTTACATACATACAAGGTTCAGTAAAAGAGTTACTTACATCAGTCTCACTACATTAAAACATTAAGCAGCCTCAAATACCGGTAAAGTCCGGAGAAAGACTAACTCTCAACAATACACTGTATTTACCTATAAAAACATATAACGAACAAGAGAGACCGGTAAATAGTTAGTTAGTTAGTTAGTTCAACCCTTCAGTCGTAGAGTCAACAATTAATTAGCTACTTGACTTTAGCAATCAGTCAAAGAGTGGTTCAAGCAATAAAGGAGAAAGAACTCTTCAAGTAAGTATCGGTGGTCAGGTAATATAATATAGAGTCAGTATAAGAAAGAAGGAAGAATCAGTAAGTAGTTAAGACAATTCAATTGTTCAACCGAAGTGTAGAGGTTCAGTGGAATGAATAAGGAGTTGAGGATTCACTTATGAATTACCTTGTGAAACCAACAGGTTAAGGCAATGGAATTGTGAGACCGAGTTTACGAGGCGAACGAGCGAAGGCTGTGAGACTGTTAAGGAGAGTAGCCTCCACTCTTCGAAACTTTTTTCTGACATAACACTAGTATATATCATCGGATGGTTCGCTCTCTCCCTATGGCTTTATAAGAAGTAAGATAATCAGCCCTTAGATGCAGCCATCTCCTTTCTTTCTTTGTGGATCTAGCTTGATTTCCTGCCTGTGCTTTAGTTGCATAAGGACTAAGTGTTTATTGTTTTGGATTGCCTGAAGTATGTATACTCAAATCATTCCTTTTGCTCTCTATCTCCTAATGCCAACTGCAATTTCACATCTGCAAGGTCAATGTATTCGTGTTTTTTGATGGGACACAACTCTTCGGAGTTGAGGCGCCTCGTTCTCTTTAGAGAAGTTCGTACAATAAATGGTTTCCTCACCCTTAGGATTTTGAATCCCTTTAAGTTTAACTATCCAATAACATACAAAAAATATATTTAAAAATTAATAATTTTTAAATTAAATAGCCATAATTTTTTATTAGTTTATTGTTCATATTATGCTATTTCCCATAACTCTTTAATAACCACGTTATAATGTTGACAAAAAAAAAAAAAAAAAAAAAAAAAAAAAAAAAACAAAACCGTTCTTGATTATAATTAATTATATTTAAGTTTATATTAAAATTATATAAGGGAGTTTTATTAATGGTGAAAATAGCTAAATGGTTTTCTTCCATCTCTACACTATATATAAGAAAATTGAGTTCCATAAAGTTACTCAAAAAGTAGTAGAAATGGGCAACTATCAGATCCTGTTTGGCTTTTACTGTTGGTGTTGGCGTTCGTAATGTCCTGAATCGTGCTTTTGCAATCATCCGTTTTGAATTCTTGGAGGATACGGGTATTTAACGAACATGAAGGCCATGGAGAAAACGTTGAAGATTTCCACTAGCAAAATCTAAAGACGACGATTTGGGACGACCAAACACCTTAAAGTTGGAAACAACAACTCAAATGGGAATTTCGAAGAGAATGTATGGTTTGACCACATTGTTTTGTGGTTGCAACATATACCAGCCCACATGGTCATGCTTGCTTTAGAAGTATTCAATTCTCGTGATCCTGTTCTATACTTTCGGTGCCACGGGTTTTTTGTGTGGCATTTTGGTCGATAAGGGATGATGGCATCTATGTGAGATAGTAGTGTCTCCAGAATAACACCTATGAGTTTTTGATAGCTAAATGGGATCCCTGGTTCTGTAGAATTTTCTTTGGAACGAAAAAATTATAAATAACTACCGCTTGAGTTTAATGTCATTCATAGCCTAGCTCAATTCCCGTCCAATAATAAATAAAATTTCTACTTTCTGGTGGTTGACAAGTCTTATAACGAATGGTTTCATTTCTCGTTCCTTCTCTACCATTTTGTAACAATCCTAAGCCTACCCCTGTGAGTTTGGGCCTATTAAAAGTTTTGGGTTCTTTACAAATGATATTAAAGTCAGACACAGACGTCGTATGAGCGAGGACAAAACATTTCTTATAAGGATATAAGAACCTTTCTTTAAACACAGGTTTTTAAAACCGTGAGCCGTGACGTTTTACGTGTTAAAATATGTGGGTGTGTAAGGCCCTTGAACCTTCTGCTGCACCTTTTAAATTTTTTTGAATTTTGTTTTGATTGTCCTCATTCATGTCTTGTTTTCCCTTCGGGTTTTTTAATGTGAATTAAAAAATGAAAAATATCACTAAAAGAACCATTTATAACTCTGTCTTAATGTGCGAGACGGGGGCAAATTAAGGAGAAAATATAAAAAAAATGTAAGAGTCCCCCCTAATTTTGTGTGTTTTTTTCCTTTATGGTTTTTAATGCAAAATACTTGTGTTTCCACCTCCCATAAAAATAGTAACTTAAGCAAAAGAATTTAGTCTTTTTTTTGTTTTTTTTTTTTTTTTTTTTTTTTTTTGTATGGATATTAACCTTAAATTACCTTTCTGAATAGAATTAAGAGCTTGTTCGACACTAATTTTTTTTTTCCGCTATATAATGAACCAAAACCCAAATGGTTAAGCATCAACAAAAGAACCTCGGGTATCTAAAGAAAAAATGAAAGTCCCCTCTAACCCGTTTTTGTTTTAATCTTATTGTTTTTGGGCCTCTGGAATCGAGCATTATTATTAACACATGTTTTTTGCAGGATCCAAGAATACAGACTGCAGAGAGCAAATGGCAAAAGGTTGGAAGTAGATGGAAAGGGACTATTTACCATTTTTCAAACAAACTCAGTTTTTGAATGTTCATTGCAAGTCAAAAGACGATGATTTGGGTGCACGCGTTTGTTGGAGAAGAAAGCCCAACTTTCGACTGGAGCGTTCAAAATGAACTTTTGGCGAACGACTTTTATTTTGTGGCTGCATCTTTTTTCATGGTGCGAATGGACACGCTTCATTTTGAATGTTTTTTGGCCGCGAGAAAAAAGCTCTTGGCTTTCTGAACGATGTGACTATAAAAACTGCATTTGGGGAGCTTTTTGGTTAGTGGACCTTTACTTGCATAATATTCCTCTCCAGAAGTATGGAATTGATACACGGTGTTGGAAAAAAATGAAGTAAAAGCTCCGTTTGCTCATTTTGCTTCCCACAAAATCACATTTTTCCTTTTCTTTTATGTTTGCTTGCTTACCCCGGTAGCCAATTCAATAGATTGTTTTTGCGTGTCCCTTTTGTAGACCCTAAGATGTCTGTATTTTTTTAAGTCTAATAAAAGGGGGAGGAACCTTATGGGATTTTAGAGTTTCCTTTTGATAATTTGGCTGGGTTTCAAGTTTTCTACTCGTAACGACCCATGTCCAAGATTCGGAATTTGGATTTGGCACTTAATTGGGTCCTATAGCCTCTCATCTACGAGGATATGGTATCGTGGGTCTGTTACACTTAGTAAATCAGCTTTTAATGAGCGAAAATTATCCTCCACCCATACCAACACGAGTCAAGTCCAGCATGTCACTATATATCCTCCAGTACTCACATGTTTGCTACGAACATTCTCAACAAATCTCCCAACCCTCAAACTTGCTTCAAACAAAACACATTTAGTTCCCTCGAGAGTTTCTTGTGATTCAGCCACCGAAAAGAAAAGTGCACCTTTGCGGATTATTTGGTAGTAAGTGTCAAGTAATTTTTTAAGCCCTTCTTAGTCCCATCTATACTCTAGAATTCACTTTCCATTTTAGATGTACTCTTGGTCGATTCATATACTCCTTTTTTACTCGGGTAATCCACTCACTACTCAAAACCCTTTTATTTGTTTTTTAAACCGGAAATGGTAACAATGTTAGGACGGAAAAGAAAATATGTATATATTTTTAAAACCGGGAAGGTTAGGATCATAAAACGGATAGATGCAAAGATCTTAGGTCAATTTTTCCCTTAAAAAAAAAATATGTTTAAAGGGTAAAAATTACTTTGCATGGTTTTCTGTCCCAAAAGATTTGTTCATCTTATGCTCACAATCTCTTGCAATAATGTCGAAATTTTGTTTGAGAAAATAGTAACATTTATATTGAAAACTCTAAAATTTTGTTTTCAACGATTCACGAGTCATTACTCATTCTTATCATTTATAATTTCGTTAATCCATACGAAGACATCTAACACATACAATCTTCAATGCTCCAGACTACAACATATGTTTTGTTCGATCAATTTTTATTATATCGATTTAATTCGATAAAAAAAAAAAAAAAAGTTGTATTTGATGGTTCAATGTCCTAAACATGGTTTAATCTTAACGGCTTAATCTTAGCATTTCGGCATTTTTTTCATGCTACTCGTTTGAAAAATTTTAATGATGCTTAAAATGAATTACAATAAATAAGATTAAAAATCAAGCTTAAACCTCTAGTTGATATTTTGAGTTTCTCGATTCTATGGAAATTTTTTAATATAAAAAATGAGTAAATCTGAATAAAATATTAAAGGTTTTGTTATCGAAGAGATATTAATATAGGATATCAACATGAATTATCAGAGTTTCGATTTTATAGAAAAGTAATCAAGCACCAAAAATGAAATTATTGAAGATTTTATACTTAATTCACGAGTAATTTTTTAATCTTACAAAAATGAAATATGAGCTACATGTTTGAGGTCCGATGAATACACAATCTATGGGTCAAGGAAGTCGAGAGTAAATCCAAGTCATGATTTTGATTTATTTTATATTTTGCAATTTACTAGAGTGTGCTAATTAAGAAGAAAATATCGAAAATTTAACCGTCCTTAATTATTTAATGAATAATAATTGTTTTTCCCTCTCCATAAAAAATTAGCAAATTAAAAAAGAATTGAGTATTTAATAATTATGCAGATACCCAAACCTCAAAACATTCATAGTATTTAGTCTTTTGCATGAATATTAACCTTAAATTATCTTCTCGAGCAAGATGTAAGTAGCTTGTTCGACACTAAAGTTTTTTTGGCTATATAATGAACCAAAACCCAAATGGTTAAGCATTATCAAAAGAGTCTCGAGTTATCTATAGAAAAAATGAAGCCTCTAATAAATTTTTTATGTTATATTTTATTGTTTGCTTTGGCAATCAAGCATTATTATCCGTGCATTGTTTTGCCAGGACCAAGATACAGGGGTAG
>CM031892.1:7671366-7732502 GCA_018691285.1 Cucurbita argyrosperma subsp. sororia | reverse complement strand
TATATTACAAGAAGAAAGATGAGAACGAAATGAAAACACCTGAAATCAAAGGTTACAAACGAAACAGAAATATCCGGAGGCGACCAAACCTAAAAACGTTTCCTATTTAAAACTGCTAAAGAGAAAAAAGAAGAAAACTAATGAAGAAGAGAAAGCAACCTCAACGGAACCACTCACAACCTGATTGCAACCGACACCCCATGGCCTTATCACAATTCACTAAATTCACGCAGCAACGAGACCGCCTAAAGCTTATTTTGCATCTTAGGAAAGCACCAAAAGACAGAAGCGCATTGTAGTCAAGACATAGAAGTAGTCCCGATACATCCGGGGCCAGACCAACTACTATTCCAAGAGCAAGCACTCATCCATAAAGCAGTTACTGTTACAAATAAGAGAGAAATGTAATAACCCCTTTTTTATTGGAAAACCTCAAAGATTTGGTACCAAAAGCGGTTAGCAGTGACCATTGAATAAGTTTCTTCAGTTTGAGTTGGGTTACCCGGAAGAAATCTATTTGCACCATCCATCACCATCTTCAAATAAGGGTATGTGATCTAATCACCTGCAAGCGCTGGAAGAAATTACAGCATTTATTTATTAGTCGGCAGGCGAAACAGAAGTTGTCGATAGATGAGATTGCGCTAGTAGTTGAGGATTGGAAATCTAAGGCACCCGCGCATCTAACTCGGGATCGGATCGGTGTTTCGAATAGGTAGGTTCAGCCTGGTAGACCTCAGAGAGAAAGAGAAAGGAGTTTCGGATTTACTGACAGTTCACTCTCATTTCTTCTTCTTTCGTTTCGTCTTTCCTTCCAGTTCACTCTCATTGATTCTTCTTTCGTCTTTCCTTCCGAAGGGGGAGAAGGGAGTACAAAAGACTGATTGGAAGACAGGGCCTTTAAAAAGGATACAAAGAAAATGGAAGAGAAGGATGATGGTGAGGATATATCCATAGTAATAAGAACCCCTGCTATTTTCCTTAGGCTTGAAAGTAGCAGTAACCGCCTATGCTCTCTTTGCTGGAGTTCTTTCTTTCCTTTCAATTGGTCGAGCTAGTTGACTTCCAAGACTTCACCACAAACGAATTATTATTTCTCCCTCCTGTCCTTCTTTTTTAACTGGATGAAGTTACTTGGCGCTGGCTGTTCTGAGCTAAGGGACGTTTCACTAAAAGGAGAAAGGCACATAGGATCAGATCGCTTGAGGATTTGTTCTCTCATACGGATCAGTCTAGGGAACCTAATTTCATAGCACATGAAAAAGCGAAGCTCGAAACAAAAGATCTTCTTTCTAACTAAAGAGAGAGATTTGATTCATCATTCTTAGATGTCGAGACAGTATCAGACAAAGCAATCTAATCAAATTCATTCAATGATCTCTTTCTGTCATCCCTCTGAGTGCTAAAGCTAAAGCAGCTTGGTGAATGAGAGGAGGGAGGAGATCAAAGTCTGAAAGGCAGAGATCAAAAAATCAGACTGATGGATATTTACACGTACACTTATACATGGGGTAGAGACAACTTATACAAAGAAAATGATATCAGTAAAAAGCCCTTCTTACTCGAACTAAATCATAAGAATATAAATGAGAAAATCTTTATTTAACTCATTCTTACGGGAATAGAAAGTTTGCAGCTATTTGCCTTATGCAAGGATTTTGACGATCTTACCTTGGAGGACGAATCGGCTACTTCTACTACTTCTATACTTATACTGAAACTTCCACTTCAACTTGATTAAATAGAACCCCAGATGCAGATGACTTATATCGAGAGGAAAGTCTTGCTTGCTTCTTCTTACGCACGACGCAGAAGGTAAAGCATTTGTTTGCCTATTCGTGGCCTTACTGATTCATTACGGGTTCTAGGGGGTACCAGCTGATTTTCTTGATAGTTCATTTCTCTCGAGTAACCTTTCGTCCCGCGTGGTCTTACTCTTTCTATTCCCTGAACTGAAGTTCTATTTCGTACTTTAACTGTAACCTCGGTTTTCTTTCCTCTCTTTTCTTTACACTGGGTAAATAGGCTGAGATTACCTCCTTCACTATTCTTGAATAAGGTACACTCCTGAACTCCAACTCTTATTCTCTTACCACCTCTTTTACTCCAACTGATATGAACCAAGAGACATCATTCATACAATATACTTCAATGAAGATGTGAAGAAAATGATGTCAAAATTATCAAAAGAGGTTGCAATTCATGTCACATTGAAGAGGAATGAAGTTTGATGGTTATAAATTTTGGGTGGGTTACAATTTAGAGTAATTTAGAGTTATTGTATTTTAAGACATTTTATTTACTTTATAGGTTACATTTACATAATGGCTAATTATGGTCATTAAGTATGAATGTTACAACTTTTGGAATGCTTTCATTTTGAGGCTATATAAAGCCATGTATGTTGTATTTGTAAGGGAGACTGGGAAAAAATAGTAAAAGGAGCATTCGTGCTTTTCTTTAGCCAATGGCTAAGTTTCTTTGCAATTCTATGTAGTTTAGGTTGCATGTAGAATCATTCAAGCTCGACATGATCAATCTTGCTTGTGGAGTGATTCGAATCTCAAACAAGTGTTTGAGATATTTGATCAACAAGAATCATTGAAGCTAGACATGATCGATCTTGCTTCTGGAGTGATTTGAATCTCAAACAAAGTGTTCTTGGCTTGAGATATTAGATCTACAAGGTAATCCGAATCTTATTCCCCTTGTATTGATTCCTTATCGTATCATTTGGTATCAGAGCTTCAGGCTCAAGATCGGATATATGTTTCCTTTGCGTTTCTTTTCAATTTGTTTTTTTCTTTTTAGTTTTTAATCGACCCAAAGTTCAAAATTCAATCTTTGCTATATTTACAATTTTGAGAGGTGAGAATGAGAGCTTCATTTGTGTAAACAGAGTGGCCTAAAAAAAAAATCCTTGAGTGTTGTATACACATGAGAGATTGTTGTGAGGGCCTTTGTATTTTCATATCTTATGTTTTGCAGCAAAGTTTCACAAATAGATTCGAGGACGAATCCTCTTGAAGAAGTGGAGAATGATATGAACCAAGAGACATCATTCATACAATATACTTCAATGAAGATGTGAAGAAAATGATGTCAAAATTATCAAAAGAGGTTGCAATTCATGTCACATTGAAGAGGAATGAAGTTTGATGGTTATAAATTTTGGGTGGGTTACAATTTAGAGTAATTTAGAGTTATTGTATTTTAAGACATTTTATTTACTTTATAGGTTACATTTACATAATGGCTAATTATGGTCATTAAGTATGAATGTTACAACTTTTGGAATGCTTTCATTTTGAGGCTATATAAAGCCATGTATGTTGTATTTGTAAGGGAGACTGGGAAAAAATAGTAAAAGGAGCATTCGTGCTTTTCTTTAGCCAATGGCTAAGTTTCTTTGCAATTCTATGTAGTTTAGGTTGCATGTAGAATCATTCAAGCTCGACATGATCAATCTTGCTTGTGGAGTGATTCGAATCTCAAACAAGTGTTTGAGATATTTGATCAACAAGAATCATTGAAGCTAGACATGATCGATCTTGCTTCTGGAGTGATTTGAATCTCAAACAAAGTGTTCTTGGCTTGAGATATTAGATCTACAAGGTAATCCGAATCTTATTCCCCTTGTATTGATTCCTTATCGTATCACCAACTCTTATGATCTTACTTCTTGAACTCCAACTCTTACTTATTCTCTTACTTCTTGAACTCCAACTCTTCTTCTAGGAGACATGCTGACCCTCGTAACCTATCAGTTTGCTGCGCGCTCTCCTTCTGGATCTGATCCTTTCTTTCTCTCTTTGCCTCTATTCTTTATTTGTGAGTTATTCTTGATGTAACTGTAAATACTCTTTATGACTGAGACAGATTTGACCTCGGGTTGAACTATTATAGAACTCTGTCTGAGTCTGAACTCCTTTACTTGAAAGTGTTGAATGAAAGTAAAGACATTAATGTAGGGCAGCTAAGCTAAGGGCTGAAGAAGAAGATTAATGGAATGAGACCGACCAATAAGTCAAGACGAAAGAGAACCCCTTACACCTTTTCCTCTATTCAGTTATGTAGGTAGGGTTTGTTAAACAGTAGTGAAACTGCTTCACTCAATTACTTGTCCCTATTTATTTATGAACTGTAAAAGATATCAATGAAGACTCCCTTTATTCATTCGAGGTAACTACTTACTCATTCTTCTTATACGGACTCTATGATATTACCCGACCTATACTGGAACAGCTCTTTCTCCTTGATTGCTTTCACTCTTTAATTGAGTGCTGTAAACAAAGAGGAACGATTCATTGACTTTTACGACTAAAGGGTTGAACTGAACTAACTATTTTACGGTCTCTCATTCTCATTGCTTTGCTCTCCTTGCTTACCCGCGGTAACCAGGTCTTTGATTCTTTCTCTTCTCTTGATTAACCAACCTATTCTTGAACAGTAAAGATAGGCTATATGATCTGCTCCTTATACTCTATTCCTGCCCATGACCTTACTTATTGAAGGAAGGAGGTAAACTAGGTCTTGTGGTGTGGCTTCTTCCCTTTCCTCTTCGTCAGCCTTAACTCAATCACTTCTTCTCCTATTTATTCATTCGAGTTAACTGTCAGACTCAACGAAAGTAGGATAGTCGTATTTAATAAGGAAGGGAAGGAAGGTAGACTGAAGATTAATGGATCATCCCTGACTTCTTGGTCAAGTAACTGAAAGCGAAAACAAGTACTACTCTGGCGGCAGAACCCTAACCTTTGACTCTCTGACCTAACCGCAACCTCTATTCTCTATTCCCTTCTTGCTTGAACTAGGTCTCTGTTCTCTGTTTGTTCTTTCCTTTACCAGTCAGATTGAACTGAAAAGTTGCTTCGCTCAATCCCCTGAACCTTCAAAGAAAAACTGTAACCTCATTCACCTATATGACCTGAACCTATTTACTCTACCTACCCTTTAACTGTTCAATCCGTAACTTGAAGTCAAGAGAAGCGACTGAACCAGAACTGATATGACTCATGAACCTCATAAACAAGGAACTATTCGAGAACAAGAGAGTAGAAAAAGAAGGGAGATGATACATTAATCAGACTTCACAGTTCGTCAAGGGATATTAAATCCTGAATTAGCAGCTTTTCCCGACTCAACTCAAGACTCAACTCAACAAGATTATAATTATATCCTGCGGAACCTGACGAGAAGGAATCATCATCAGATATTTTATTCCTTTACTGTCGATCGAGTAAATCAAATCAAATTGATAGTGAACTCGGAACCAGAGCCTATCTTGAACCTTCCCCTCTTAATAAATGAATTAGCAGCTTGTCGAGAAAGCTATTTCTTCTTGATCCTTCTTTCACGCACGAGGTAAACTCCGATTCCTTCAAACACTCTGTCTTCGAGTTGCTTCGCCGGCTCCTCTTTATTCTTGAACAAGGGAATTTGTAAGGAAAGACGAAGACTCAAGGAAAGACTGAACCCCTTATGAATGAGACATAACTACTGAACCTATTTCTTCTTGATCCTTCCCTTATTTCTAGAGGTAAACTAAACTGTAGGATTCTCTTCTTTCACTGACGCACTCTCCTGTACCAAAGATGAATAAGACAGAACTCTAAGGAAAGACTCGACTGACGATTAAGAAATTATCCTTCAACTTGTCCCTGAGCTCTTTTACTCGTTAAAGCGCTATATTTGACGAACCTGAACCGGACCCTGATGTTCTTGTTTCCTCTACAACTCGGGTTGACCTATGTCTTCTCTTCTTCCCCGGAACCTGATCGAACTTGGTAAAGCAACTAAGCTAATGAATTTCCTCTCCTATAAGAAAGAAGAATGAGACTGTGCGGGAAGTCAAGACGTAAAGATTCCTTCTCCTTCACGACTTCTTCACCGGATGTAACTGGGTCGGTTCTCTTTGCTCCTTCCCTTGCACTCAACCGAGATTGCCTGTCTCTTCTTTCCCAGTAAACAAGGTCTAACTGCTGAGCACCTTTCCGATTCTTACTCCACCTATTTATTCGAGAACTCTAACCTCATTCTCTTTTCTTTTCTTTCCCTTCTTGAACAGTAAACGAAGAAAGACTATCGAAAGAGTTTACAAACTTGAACTCATTCATTCACTCCTTGAACTGGGTAAAGCAGCTGAGGATGATTCTTGAACTCGGGTTGAACAATTCCCTTCCCTTATTTATTGAGGTGTAAAAGTAGCTCTTTCCCTCACCGATATTCCCTTTTCTTCTGAAATTAATCTTTCGCCCCTGTCCCTGAAAGAAAGTCAATCCTCAACTCAAGATTAATGAGACTTGTAAGTGTAAATTCATGAAATCCTATCCCTATCGGTCGAGCGGCTTTGCTCATTCGCCTTGTAACCTAGTCTCGTTGCTTCTCTCCTGAACCGGAACCTGAAAGTGTTGAAAGTCTGAACTGAAGATGAATGAGACAGAACAGGACTATTACTGATTAACCTGATTGAACAAGGAAAGACGAAACATTAATTATCAATCACTACTGAACGAACCTGGTAACATAGGCTGGATGCTCAGAGGGTCAAGCTCACCTATCGGTCGAGTCCATTGCCTGAACCTCGTAAACTCTGTCTTTGTCTTCTCTCCTAAATCGGACGGAACCCACCCCATTTACCTTATTCTCATTCATTCATTCAATCCCTCACCTTTATAGAAAGAAAGAGAATGTAAAGAAGAAGAACCAGAATCACATATGATATTCCTTTCCAGTCGAGTAAATCAAAGAAAAGAGATGAATCAGACTTTAAAGAGAAAGAAAAAATCTTTTCATCTACCGGGTAAAAAATTAAAAGCTTTTCCTAACAAAAGCGACTGAAAGAAAAATCATTCTATTCTTGAGGGATAAAAAGCTATCCTCTGTCTAGGGATCAAATACCGGGATTGAGGGCCGAGGTAATTAAGAAGTCAATCCTCAACTCAAGATGAATTATCCGTACCAATGAATTGAATGAAGAACCTTTACTGTGTTTGATTGAAGAAGAAGACGAAGAGAAGATGAATAAGACTTATTAACTCCTGAACCAGAATTAACTGTTTAAGTGGCTAGCTGAGCTCCGGAACCCTTTCTTTTATTCTATTTTCTTATTTATTTATTGAGGTAAAAGTAAGTAGCTCTTTCCTGAACCGCTATTCCCTGACGAGAACCTAGTTAGAAACTCAGAGTTTACTGGATTTCCCTGTCAAAGTGAAATACTCCTTTTATTCATTCTCCTTCACCTTCTTTCACTGTAAGAAAAGAATCTGGTCAAGCTCCTGGAACCTTCAAAGACTGTAAACTCGGCTTCTCTCCTTCGCGCTCTGAAAGTGTGATTGATCCTCTTTATTCTCTTTCTGTAGGTAAACAGTAGGATGATTCTTTCAGTCTTTTAGTCGGAGGTCTTTTCTTTCCTTCTTTTTCGAGTGAATCCCAGCGAAGGTAGGTGTCCTATGGGTATGATTGAACAACCTCTGAAGGAGAAGGGGAGATGCCTGCGTTTGTTGTTGATATGGGAGGTCTAGGTACCGGTCACCCAAATTCTCGAGTATAGGGTCGAAGACGCTCGACGAGAAAAGCGAGGAGAGGGTCGAAGACGCGAGTAATTCCGTCTACTTTTAGACAGCAGCATTCCTTTCAAAACACAAAAGTCAGAGTTAGTGCTCGCCCACCCCTTGACCCTTATTTGTTTGTTGTTCGAAATCAATGAAATTCATTCCTTTCTTATCTTATCGCAATTGAAGTTGGAAATGCTTGTTGCGTATTTAGACTTACAAAGAAAGGTTAGGAGGGTTTCGGGGTCGCCTTTCCCCTTGGGCTTTATCCTTGTAGTTTCAGATAGAACTTGTACTTTATTCATCTACTCAGTCCGTAGAAAAGCTAGTACCTCGTTAGCATTGCAACAACACCAAAAGAAAGCGACTGGAATACGAAGGGAAGGAGCGAAGCAGACTGATAGTTGTAGAGGTTCAGAATAAAACACCTAGTTATTTACCTCGTCTTTGAAGGGAAAGCAAAGATCAGAGAGTGAGTCAAAGAAAAGAGACAGAGTTTACTGTGTTTGAAGGGGAAGACAAAGAGAAAGGAAAGAGTAAGCTGCGGTGCGGGCGGAAGAAGATATTCCTTCGTAACCTGACCCTGATGGAACTACTGAACCTATCCTGACGAGTGAAAGAATGAATTAGGAGCTTTGAAAGACTGAAGCAAGATTCATTCTCCTTCACCCCGGCTCGGCTTCTTGATCTGATCCTACTTCTGGAACTCTGACGGACCATTAATTATTAATTTATTCTATCCCCATATAACTGTAAAAGATCACTTTTTAGGTAATTAATAAGGATGAGAAGAGAGAGAAAGATCAGCTCAATCACCAGAACCTTCTTTTTCACCAGATAGATTGAACTCGGTAAACTACTGAATCTCTCTTAGAACTATTGGCCGGTCTCTTCTCTTTTCTTTGATTCTGCTTGAAAGACTCAACAAATTCAATCAAGATTTGTAAACTCCTTTTCCTTCTTTCATTGAACAAGGTAAAGCTGCTTTGCTCCTGAACCTATATAGAAATGTACAGAATCTAGAATTATTCTTTAACTGCTCTTTCTCCTTTCTTTATTTAACTGTCAAAGAAGAAGAAACCGAAAAAGCTACTTCACCTTTTCCTCGGCTTCGCCCCTTTCCGTACGATTCTTTCTCCTTCGCTCTTTCCTATTTCTTCTTTAACTGTATAAGGAGGTAAAGCTATTTTACGGTCTGTCTCTGATCTTTGCTTTCCTTTTATTCAGCTGATTGAGCAAGGGTTGAACTATTCGTTCACTGTAAAAGAAGAAGAAGAAAGATTAATGGATTGAACTCACCCTTTTACTCCGTCACTTTATTACCTGACCTGAACGAACCTAGTTAGAAACTTAGAGTTTACCGGATGGAACTGTAAAAGAGAAATACTCTTCATTCTCCTGAACCTATCCTTCCCTTATTTCTGGAGGTAAACTGTCAAACACTCTTTGACTCAGAGGTAAGTAAAGCATATTCAATGACTGAGAGTGAACTCAATCACCTATTTATTCTGTCACGAGGTAAATAGAAATTCCATTGCCGGAGCTACTGAATGAAACCCTGAGTCTACTGAGCCTACACCTTCTTGAACTCTTTCTTTCACAAGGGCCGAAAGATGAAATCAAGCTTAATGAGAGTGAACCTATCCTGAACAGGACGGAAAGAGTAAACATGCAAGAATGATCCTACCTATCCTTCGCTACTTCCTGAACTGAATCACCGGAAGTCAAGATGAAACTGGAAGGGAGACTCTCGATCAAGCTCCTATTGAACTGTAAAAGAAGAAGTTAATGAGACTGAACCTCGGCTTCGCGCCTTTCCTCTTCATGGTCCGATTCCTTCAGGAACAGTAAACTGGGAATCTTAGCTCTTCTCTTTCTCCTGATTGAACAAGGTAAACTCAATCACTTGTCCCTACCCTATGTTCTTCTTTGTAAACTCACTCTGCCTTCTTGAATAACTCTCCCTATCGGTTGGTTTCGTAGCTGAGCTTATTCGCCTCTACTCTACACCTCGGGCTCACACACAATTCCATTGCCTGAACCTCTACAGGAAGTCAAGCCGAAACAAGCAAGAATGAGAGAGACTGATTTCTTTCACTCTTTCCCAAGGTAAATAGGTGTGAAGTAGCTCTTTGTTTGGTTGAACGAATTGTAAAGCCGAAAGATTCATGATAGTTTACAGTGATAGAAAGGAGAAGATCAAGAAAGAGAAGCTCCAGAACTTGCCCCGATATGACCTTCTTTCCCTGGGTAAATAGAATAGGTCTTTGATTTCACTCTTTCTGTGGGTCTGTTTGCTCCTGACGCTGAACAGAATGCTAGAAGAAGAAGAAGATATTCATTCCTTATACAGTTCAAGAAGAAATGAATTAGCTGCTTGGAGAGTGACTTATAACTACTTGTTCCGTTATTGTTCGTGATTCTTGAACAGTACACTCGGTCTCTTCTCTTTCTCCTTATTCTGTTCCTATTCAATCCTTTTGGAACTGTAACCTCCTTCCCTGTCCGAGCATATTCAATCCTGTCCCTTCTTGAACGATGAATGAGAGTGAATTGGAAGGAAAGACTCAACCTCAAACCAGGACACTATAAACAGGAGGTAAAGCAGCTGGATGAGAACCTTCTTGAACAGCTCTTGATCCTGAACCTCTCCCTATTCCCGGACCGGATTGAAGGAGTTAGCAGCAAAATAGCTTTACAGTCGAGAGAGTAAAGAAAAGAGATAGAACCTTTACAGGAGGGGAGAGTATGTAAATGAAAGAAGGAAGGAAGGAGTTAGCAGCTTTGAAAGCCGAAACCAACTAACTAGAAGGAAGGGAGAGTGAACCGTCAAACTCATTAGACTGATCCTACTTCTTTGAACTGCAAAGCAATTCCATTGCCGGAACCAAAGACTTGATTCTCGGACTAACTATTCTTTAAAGACTCAGTAAAGCTAGAAGAAGAACCAAAGACTCCAAGGTATTACCTTTCCTTTGCTACTTCACCGGAAGGAAAGATCAGCTCCGGAACTCAATCACTTGTCCCGTCCCCTCTTGAACAGCTTACTTCCTCCTTATACGATATTTGGTTGAACAGTAAACAAAGACTCAAGGAAAGAGGAAAGCTTAATGAGAGTGAACAGAACGGAAAGAAGAAATGAAGGAGTTAGCTGCTTGACGGAGAGGAAAGAGGAAATCAAGCTTAATGAGAGTGAACTGGAAGGAAAGACTATCGATTCCTTTCCTTCTCCGATTCCTGATTAAACTCTTGAAGGAGGTAAAGCTAGAAGAAGACCCTGCCCCTCTCCCTTCGGTCTCGCCCTTTGGTCGAGTTTCTTCGTCCCTCTCCCTTCGGTCTCGCTCTTTTCACCCCTCGGCTTCGCGCCTGAACTATACTATTCTTGAACAAGGTAAGTCAAGCTTATGAATGAGAGCTCACTCCGTACCCTATTTCTTCTTTCTCCTAAACCGGAACACAAGGGAGAGTTCACTGTCAGACTCATTATCTTGATCCTGTAAAGACCCTTCATTCTAAACAGCCATCTTCTCCCTATTTTTAGGGGTATTTTAGAGGTATTTGAGTTAATTTGCCCTGATTTAAGGAGGTAAAGCAAAAAAGACAAGATGAATGATTACAGTGTTTGAAAGAGTAAATGAATGAGAAAGAAGGAAGGAACCTCTACAACTATGGGTCGAGCGGCTTCGTAACCTATTGGATTTATTCTTGAACTGCTGGCTTCGCTCATTATACTCTATTCCTTTACAGTCGGAAAAAGAAAAGAGACTGACTCAAGCACGACAAGATTCCTGATCCTTTTGACAGAGGAGAGTAAATTCATGGGTAGGTGTTTTTTTGAAGAACCTTGACAGGAGAGTAGTAAATTCATGGGTAGGTGTTTGTTTGAAGAACCTGAACCGTAACCGTAACCGATATTTTCACTCTTTCAAAAGCTGGTTGGTTACCTCCTCCCTCTCTGTCTGCCCCTGTCCAACTCGGTCTCGTGGCTTCGCTTTGCTCAATCACTTGTCCCTTCTTTCACTCGGTCTATTTGCCCCGTAACTCAATCACTTTCATAACAGTAAACAAAGACTCAAGGAAAGAGGAAATCAAAGCCAAAGACTCCTGATCCTGTAAAGACCATAAATCAAGAAATTCTATCCACATATAACTGTCAAACCTTGTTAGAGGTTTTTCCCTCGGTAAAGGTTTTGAAATCAATTTCATTCTATCTTTCCCGTATTTTTGGGGATAAAATGTTATCTTATGTCTATTTTTTGGGGTAAAATGGAATGGATGCTTCACCCTATTTTTTGAGTTATTTCAGTCAAACACAAGGGAAATAGGCTGGATGAGAATCAGGTCATGAACCTTCACCTTCCGAGGAATTCTCCTTAACTACTTCCCCCACCGAAGAGGAACTGTAAACTCCTGGCTGACTGGACTATTACTTCTTTCACTCTTTCACTGCTCATGAGCCTGACCCTTTTCCTCGGCTTGGCCCCTTATTTCGTTCTTTTCTTGTTTGTTATTATCAGTTAGTTATTGTTCGAAGTAAACTCCTTAACCTATTGGTCTCGCAATTCCATGTAAACTCGGTCTCATGCCTGAACCTCTGGCTAGCCCCTTCCCCTTTGACTCTCTCTATGTATTCTTTTCATTGAACTCGATAAAAGCAAAAGATCAAGGTACGTACGACTCAATCAAGATGAATGAGACTCAACCTATCCATCCTTTCTTTACCTTTAGGTTACCTTATTGATTAACCTGACCCGGAACCGGAAGTCGCGACTGAACCTCTATTCCTGGATTGAACAGTTAAAGGGATTCCTGAGAGTGAACTGTCAGACGAAACCTTCTCCTACACCTTTTCCTTCTTTAACTCAGTAAATAAGCTGGATGGATGAGAAGCTAGCTCCTTTTCCGATATGCCCTGACCAGAACCCGAACCCATTTATGAAGACAACTGATCCTACTGATTGAACGAGTTTACAGTTCTTGAATCAATGAAGGGAGGGAGAAGAAGGAAGACTCAGACAAGATGAATGAGACTGATCCTACTGATTGAACTCAGTAAAAAGAAGTAGCTCTTTGATTGAACTCAGTAATTAGGCTGTATAGGAAAGGAAGTCTTCACTCCTCTCCCTCTTGGTCGAGCAGCCTTCGCTCCTTCGCCCGTAGGGTCTCACTGCTTTCGCTCGTTCGCCTCGTAAACTCGGTCTTACAGCTTTCGCTCCTTATTCCTTCCCAATCACTACTGAAGGAACCCTCTTTCACTCTGCTCCTCTCGAGTCAATGAATGTCGAGATACAAGAGAAAGACTCTTTCACTCTTTATCCTGATCCTACTGATTTCACGGTAAAGCTGCTTAGGTCAATCACCCACCTGTCCTTACATAAATTCATTCAATCCCTTACCTTCTTATTCTTTCACTCACCTATTCATTGTCGTAAGACTCACAACCACGTAACAAAGCTGCTTCGCCTCGCGGTCGAGTTGCTTGGCGCCTCTACTCTACTCTTCTCGTTGAGTTGCTTTGCTCAATCACTCCTTCCCTTACCCTACACCGATATGACCCGAGCTACTTCCTTCACTCAAGCTCCAGAAGTCAAGCCGAAACTATCAGGGAGAGGAAACTGAAACCCTGAGCTTCTTATACTCTAGTCCTTTACCATCGAGGAAATCAAAGAGATAGTGAAAGCGGAAAGAGAAAGCCGAAACCTAGTTATCAAATCTGAGTTTACCTTTCTATTCTAAATCATAAGGAGAAAGACTGAAGCAAGACAAGATTGATTCATGATCCTGAACCTTTAATGAGAAAGAACTGGAAGGAAAGACTCAACCTCAAACCCGAACCTCTATGACCTTCCCTTATTTTTGGAGGTAAACTCGGATCGGTCTCACAGTTTCGCACCTTTCCGATTCATGATCCGATTCCTTCTTTCAAACACTGTAACCTCGGTCTCACTTCTTCCCCTGAACTCAATCACAAGGTAAGGTAAACTAGGTAAGCTGGATGAAAGGGCAAGCTCCGGAACGAACTGAACTCCCGAACTATTCTTTCACGGTAAACTACTGAACCTATTGATTGATTCTTTCTCCTGAACTGGTAGTCAAGACGAAACCTCAACCCTATCCCTTTACAGAATGAGAATGAAAGAAGAATAAGAAATCAAAGAAAGACTGTAAACAAAGACTAACGATGAGTGAGACTTTCCAGGAGAGGAAATTAATGACAGAACCGGAATTGTAAACACTCAACTCCTTATGAATGAGAATTAGTTCACTGGCAGTCAAGATGAAAGAGAAAATCTCCCTCTGCATTCTCCTTCCCCGTCACCTATTATCCTACTCGGTTTCGTTGCTTCGCTCTTTCACCTATCAGCTCGCTCTTTCTTGTCTTAGGTAGGACGATTTGCTTGCAGGTTCGTTGAGTAGCTCTTTGATTGAACGAACTGTAGGTAAACACAGACTCAACTCCTTATGAATTCTCCGGCTCATTCACCTATCGGTTTCATTGCAGAGCTCCAGAATCGTAACTGATATTTATTACCTGATGTGATTGTGAGTTATGAGAATCAGGTCAAGCTATTCGAGAACTCCGCCTTCTTTCCTTCCCTCGGTCTATTTGCCCCGGAACGAAATAACTTTCAGAACTGTAAACACCTTCCCCTTCACTATACTATTCTTGAACAAGGTAAACTCAATCACTCGCATATGAAATGCTTCTTGCTTTCACTCCTCTACCTCTAGGTCTCGCGGTTGAACTCGTTCGCCTCGTAAACTCGGCTCACCGCTTCTTCGCTCCTTAGCAGCTTTGAAAGCCGAAACAATTAGGGAGACAAGATGAATTAGACTGATCCTACTGACCCTTCACCTCGTAAACTCGGTTGGTCTCACAATTCCATGGCCTCCCCTTTGTTTCGCGTCTTCGCCCCTGACCCGGAACCCGTAACTCAATCACTTTCTAAACTGTAAACAAGGAACTATTCTTGTGTGTCTCATTGCTGCTCTCCTCTCCTCTTTATTCTGGCAGGAGGTAAAGCCACTGGATGAGAAGCTGAACCTCTATTCCACGAGCTACTGAACCTGATATGAACCAAGAGACATCATTCATACAATATACTTCAATGAAGATGTGAAGAAAATGTTGTCAAAATTATCAAAAGAGGTTGCAATTCATGCCACATTGAAGAGGAATGAAGTTTGATGGTTATAAATTTTGGGTGGGTTACAATTTAGAGTTATTGTATTTCATTATTGTATTTTAAGACTTTTAATTTACTTTAGGTTACAATTACATAATGGTTAATTATGACCATTAAGTATGAATGTTACAACTTTTGGAATGTCTTTAATAGTTTCATTTTGAGGCTATATAAAGCCATGTATGTTGTATTTGTAAGGGAGACTTGGAAAATATAGTAAAAGAAGCATTTGTGCTCTTCTTTAGCCAATGGCTATTTGCAATTCTATGTAGTTTAGGTTGCATGTAGAATCATTCAAGCTCGACATGATCAATCTTGCTTGTGGAGTGATTCGAATATCAAACAAGTGTTTGAGATATTTGATCAACAAGAATCATTCAAGCTAGACATGATCAATCTTGCTTGTGGAGTGATTCGAATCTCAATCAAGTGTTCTTGCCTTGAGATATTCGATCAACAAGGTAATCCGAATCTTATTCCCCTTGTAGTTGATTCCTTATCGTATCATTTGGTATCAGAGCTTCAGGCTCAAGATCGGATATATGTTTCCTTTGCGTTTCTTTTCAATTTGTTTTTTTCTTTTTAGTTTTTAATCGACCCAAAGTTCAAAATTCAATCTGTGCTATATTTACAATTTTGAGAGGTGAGAATGAGAGCTTCATTTGTGTAAACAGAGTGGCCTAAAAAAAAATCCTTGAGTGTTGTATACACATGAGAGATTGTTGTGAGGGCCTTTGTATTTTCATATCTTATGTTTTGCAGCAAAGTTTCACAAATAGATTCGAGGACGAATCCTCTTGAAGAAGTGGAGAATGATATGAACCAAGAGACATCAATCATACGATATACTTCAATGAAGATGTGAAGAAAATGTTGTCAAAATTATCAAAAGAGGTTGCAATTCATGCCACATTGAAGAGGAATGAAGTTTGATGGTTATAAATTTTGGGTGGGTTACAATTTAGAGTTATTGTATTTCATTATTGTATTTTAAGACTTTTAATTTACTTTAGGTTACAATTACATAATGGTTAATTATGACCATTAAGTATGAATGTTACAACTTTTGGAATGTCTTTAATAGTTTCATTTTGAGGCTATATAAAGCCATGTATGTTGTATTTGTAAGGGAGACTTGGAAGATATATTAAAAGAAGCATTTGTGCTTTTTCTTAGCCAATGGCTGAGTTTCTTTGCAATTCTATGTAGTTTAGATTGCATGTAGAATCATTCAAGCTCGACATGATCAATCTTGCTTGTGGAGTGATTCGAATCTCAAACAAGTGTTTGAGATATTTGATCAACAAGAATCATTGAAGCTAGACATGATCGATCTTGCTTCTGGAGTGATTCGAATCTCAAACAAAGTGTTCTTGGCTTGAGATATTCGATCTACAAGGTAATCCGAATCTTACTCCCCTTGTAGTGATTCCTTATCTTATCAGAACCGGATTTCACTTTTGAACCTTATAGGCTGTATGATCCGCTAGCTCCTGAACCTGTCGGTTTCACTGCTTCGCTCCTTTCCCTGTCGGTCAAGCTGCTTCGCTCCTTCACTCACTACTGAACGAACCAACCTGATTAAACTAAACTCTTGAACGAGGGAAACCCTCTCCTTTACAGTCTCACTACTTTCTTGCTTTCACTCTTTTCCTCTCCCTTCAAGGTAAACACTCTACTCAGGATGAATGAGATGAGAGTTCCCCTTCACCTCTCTAGAGCTACTTCATGAAACCCTGCCCGGAACTGGAACAAAGAAAGAAGGAAGGAACCTGACCCGGAACGAACCTTATGAATGCCGGAACCTGATTGAACTCTTGTAAAGACCTTTGATGATTTATAAGATACTTTCCGGGAAAAAGGGGATCAAATCCTATCCTCTGTCTATTTTGAAAGCTATGCCATTTTCCCTGATTGAAGGAGGGAGGTAAACAAGGAATCTTAGCTCTTCTCTTTCTCCTGAACCGGAACCGCCTCTATTCTCTGACCGGACGATATTCCTTTCCCTTCTTGAACAGCTTGAACAGTAAACCCCTGCCCCCTATGCCCTGAGCTACTTCTGGCCCCTCTATGACCTTTACAGTCTTTGAAAGAGTAAATGAATGAAAGAATGAAATGCAATTGTGAAACCGAGAGGTGAATGAAATGGAATCTAGCTCTTCCCTAATAGCTGTAGCTTTACTTTTCTGTAATGGAAATGATGTAGTTCTGGAATAGCTGTAGCTTTACCTTTCTGTAATAGAAATGGTATTCTTCCGAAATAGCTGGAGCTTGACTGACCTTTTTGTAATGTCTAATGCTCCTCTTCTTGTCAAGTAAGCTTGAATGAACCTTCCGTAGTAATATATCCGCAGCTATAGGTGAGTGAGTGAGCAGTTTCTCTTTCTGTTCTGTATGTAATGAATATCTTCTCTTATTCTTTCTCATCACGTCAGGTCAGCTTTGTAGTTAGTTCTTGTTCATGACTAGCTAGAGCTTGCCTGCCTTTTTAATGTAGTAGTTGTCTTTCTCGTCTGGTTAGGTTAACTTGACTCCTTCCCGTGTAATGAATTGAATATGTTGTTGTTGCTTACTTGGTTGGTTGGTTGCTTGCCTGCTGCTTGCTTTCTTTCTCGTCAGGTTGGGTTAGCTTGACCTCTTTAGTATGTAATTCATGTTGTTGGCTGGCTTGCTTGTTGCTTGCTCCCGAGGTAACTTCTAAGAGAGTATTTGAGCTTCCCGTATGTAATGTCAATTAAGTTATTCTCTTTGTCAGGTGAGTTACCTCTTCTTGCTTGTAATTCAGTTGCTCTTCCTTCGTCAGGTCTTACTTGAGCTTCCTTCTCATACTCTTGCTTCTTATTCTAGACCAGAGAGAGGTTAACTTGAACTTCCTTCCTGTAATAAATCTTGTTGTTCCTCTCGTCAAGTTAGTAGCATGACCTTCCGCCGGGATGTAGTAAATCTCTTTCTTCTTCTCTTGCAGCCTTCTCGGCAAGTTAGTGAGTGAGCTTGACTGTGACCTTCTTCTAGTAATTCATATCTACCTCTCTTGCAATACCTACTTCTCTTACAATATCTACTTCTCTTGCTTTCTATAGAGGTTATGTTGTAAGGGTTATAGGTTAGGTTGTAAGGGTTATAGGTTAGGTTATTAAGAGTGTTATAGTAGCATCATTACCTTCCTTCCCGGATGTAATAAATCTTCTTCTCTTGCTGTCTCGGCAAGTTAATGAGTGAGCTTGACTGACCTTCTTGTATGTAGTAATTCCTATCTGCTTCTCTTGCTTTACGGAATGAATAAGTTGTGTTGTTGGTTCAGTCTTTCTTTACTCGTCACGTTAGGTTAGTTAGCATTACCCTCTTGCAATAAATCAATCTTCTTCTCTTGCTTTCTCCTCAGTTAGAGGATTGAAAAGGTGTAACATAATAGTTTATCCTCGTCAAGGAATAGAGTAGAGCAGCTTGTAGGCAGTAGAGCTTAATTAATGAGTAGGGTAGGATCGCTAGCTCCTTAATGAGTAAGTAGTTCTAAGTTCAAGTAGAGAGTAGGTCTAATCTAAAGTAGATAGGGAGTAAAGAGTTCTAAGTGTAATGTAAGTAGTAGGGAGTAGGATAATACGTATAGAGTTCTAAGTGAAAGAAAGGTTCCGGTGTAATAGTCCTGTTCTGTTCTGTCTTGAATTTCTCTTTCTCTTTTAGTTGCTGCTGAGTTCTTGACTTGATCAAAGACTTGCTAAGGGAAATCAAAGAACTATAGTATAGTGATTGAGTGAAGTAGAATGAATCTTTAGGCTCGACTTTCAACACTTCAATCAAACACTAGAAAAGGTAAAGTAAGGTAAAGAAAGAAATAAGAGCATAGGGCAAGGAGAATCCATAAATCAATATCTTACCGATAGTTAAAGGAGAGAGAAAGTAATAGTTACGAGGCGTGGTGGAGCAGACGGAAAGACGACGAGAAGATCAGAGGTCAGGGGCGAAGCCGCTTTACCGACAGGGGAGGGGCTCGCAATTCCATTATGAGATAGAAAGGTGAATGGGCACACTCACTTCTAGTGGTTACGGTTTGAGGTCTCTTTGACTTTGGGCAATCCGGTGTAAGAGTAAACGATTAGGAATAAGTAGTATTGCTCTTTTACGGTTTGAGGTCTCTTTGATTTTGGGCAATCTGGTGTAAGAGTAAATGAGAAAGAATGGTTCGGCTTGACTTACTCCTGGTACGGTTTAGAGGTTGGCTCTCTTTGCCTTTGACTTTGGGCAAGGTAAACTCTCACTCTAAGCTTTCTTGACCTTTAGTCTTTCACTAAGGATAGGATAGTCTCGGTTGGTTTAGCTTCTTCGTCAGGTAAGACTTCTGGTTCGTTCGGGAGCTCTACAGCTTTACCTATAGGGGAGGGGCAGGCAATGGAATTGTGAAACCGAGTTTACGAGGTGAGGGAGTGAAACAGCTCGACCAAGAAGGAGAGGAGCTTAATCTCTCATTGACTCGTAAAGGAACTGATTCCTCTTGCGGGCAGGTTCTTCATTCTAGCTTTTGACTTACCTAGTTCAATCTTAAGAATACATATCGGACAAGGAAAAGGAAGGGGCGAAGCAGACAGACAAGAAAAAGGAGGAGAGGGGCGAAGAAGCTGTTAGTTATCTTTATATTATAGTTAGTTCTAGTTATCTCTCTTAGTTAGGGAGGAGGTAAGGAGGCTATCTGACAATCAGTTCTTTCTCTTTCTTTAAGGTAAGGGATAAGGAGTTAGCTTCTTTACTTACTCTGTCCTGACTGTTCACTCGTCTTAATCTTTTGGTCAGTGCCTCTTCCTTCCAACACACCAAGGAAGAAAGCATCAATCAGTATATAATAGTCCGGCCTAACCCGTAAACTCTCTATATATAATAAAAAGTGAAGTCGAGACTGACTGTGACAGATCATTAATCAATCTATAGTTCAGGGAATAGCAGGGAAGGAGTAAAAGCAAGCAGTTCAAGACAGCCGAGCCCGGGCCCGAAAACTAGTCTTAGTCTTTACTTGATGAGTCTCGGTCAGGGAATACATATCGTACTACTATAGGGCAGCGGTTAGTTAGTTCTCTCTCTTTCGACAGGTAAGACAGAAAGAGGTTCTCCTTTTTATTATTACAATCTCTAATTCCGCTTGTTGAGTCTCCCTTCTCTTGTTGACTGTAAACTCAAGACAAGGTTCATGGGAAGGGTCATAAGTTTACAAGAAAGTAAATTCAAGACGAATAGGTGAATGAAGGAACAGGTTAAGTCAAGCCAGCCAAAGCAGGTAAGTTTGTGAGCAGTTAAGCCAGAGCGCAGGTAAGTAAGCCAGAGCAGGTAAGTTAGATTGATTGATTCTCTAACTAAAGACTATGAAGCAGATTGTAAAGAAAGGTTAGCATGACTGATATGAACCAAGAGACATCAATCATACAATATGCTTCAATGAAGATGTGAAGAAAAGGTTGTCAAAATTATCAAAAGATGTTTCAATTCATGCTACATTGAAGAAGAATAAAGTTTGATTGTTGTAAATTTTGGGTGGGTTATAATTTAGAGTAATTTAGAGTTATTGTATTTAAAAATTTTTTATTTAATTTCGGTTACATTTACATAATGGCTAATTATGGCCATAAAGTGTGAATGTTACAACTTTTGGAATGCCTTTAATAGTTTCATTTTGAGCCTATATAAAGCCATGTATGTTGTATTTGTAAGGTAGACTTGGAAAATATATTAAAAGAAGCATTTGTGCTTTTCTTTAGCCAATGGCTAAGTTTCTTTGCAATTCTATGTAGTTTAGGTTGCATGTAGAATCATTCAAGCTCGACATGATCAATCTTGCTTGTGGAGTGATTCGAATCTCAATCAAGTGTTCTTGCGTTGAGATATTTGATCAACAAGAATAATTCAAGCTAGACATGATCGATCTTGCTTGTGGAGTGATTCGAATCTCAAACAATGTTCTTGCCTTGAGATATTCGATCAACAAGGTAATCCGAATCTTACTCTCCTTGTAGTGATTCCTTATGTTATCACTGACCTTTCTGTATGTAATAAATCTTGTTCTTCTTGCTCTTGTAGGTGAATGAGTTTACCTTTCCGTCTGTAATTCATATCTTGTCTTCTTCTTTCTCTTTCTCGAGACGTCAGATACGTTTACCCTTCCTGTAATGTAAATCTAGTTCTTGCTCTAGAACAGAAGAGGGTACTTGACCTTACAATGTAGTTAGTTGGCTTGCTCGAAGACGTTAGGTTAACTTGACCCCTTCCAGCCTGTAATGAATATCTTGTTCTTGCTTGCCTGCTGCTTGCCTTCTCCAGACGTTATTAGGTTATTAGCTTTACCCCCTTTCCCGGATGTAATGAATCTTAGTGGCTTGCTTGCTCTAGAGGTGACTTAGAAGAGAGGACTTGACCGACCCTTTCCTATAATGTAATAATCTGATTCTTCTTCTTGTCTCGTCAGGTAAGCTTTACCCCTCTTGCTTGTAATGAAGTTGTTCTTCGTCAGGTCTAACTTTACCTTCCTTCCTGTAATGAATTGAAGCTTTCTTCTTCTTCTTGTTCGAGACGTTAGGTTAGCGTTACTCTCCCCCTCCTGTAATATAATTATCTTGTAGTTCTTCTTGTCTCGTTTAGTAGCATTACCTTCTCGTAATTAATCTTCTTCTTCTTGTGCTCTATAAGTGAATGAGCGAAGCCCCTTTACCCATAGGGGAGGTTCAGGAGCGAAGCAGCTTTACCAACAGGGAAAGGAGTGAAAGAGCTCGACAGTAAGTAAAGGGAGAGGAGCTTGACCTTGACCCTTCTTTCCCGTAATGTAATAATCTTCTTCTTCTTTCTTCTTCTCTTGCTACAGAGGTGAATGAGCTTGACCTTGACCCGCCTGTAATGTAAATGTTGTTGTTCTTCTTGTCTTGCTTTCTCTTCGGTTACTAGAGGATTGAAAGAAGGTCAGTCAAGTAGTAACTAACTTACATAGATTGTTCTCCTCAGGGAATGAATGAATAGAGCTTAATGAGTAGGCAGTTGGAAGTGTAATCTCAGTACAGTAGGGATAGGAAGTGTAAGTAGGCAGTAGTCAGTTCTTCCAGTATAGACAGTAGTAAGTTCAAGTATAGGCAGTAGTTAAGTTAAAGTATAGGCCAGTAGTTAGTTCTTCTAGTAGAGGCAGCAGTTAGTCAGTTCTTCCAGTGCAGTAGTAAGTGTAAGAGTTGGAAGTAGTTAGCTAGCTTTCTCTTTAGTCTTGACTTTCAGTATCAGTATCAGTAGTGAAAGATCCAGAATAAGTAGTAGTTTAGGATCATGTAGTGTAGTTTAAGATCATGTAGTGTAGTTTAGGATCGTAAAGTCAGGCTGACGAAGAGGAAAGAGAAGAAGCAGCTTTACACCTCCTGAATGAAAGAAGAGTAGAATGAATCTTATAGCGAATACGTTCTTTAGGCTAAGGAAGTAGTTAAGGATTCACTTCGGAAAGGAGAATTGGACAGAGAGGTTACGTGAGGCAAAGACTCAAGAGGTTACGGATAAAGAGTTCAGACTCAGACAGAGACAGAGAGGTTACGGGGAAAGACAACTACCATTTACTTACTTCCTTCAATCATACCATTTACTTACTTCAATAAGGAGTTACTTACTTCCTTCAATCAGTTTCAGGAGCCAAGCTGATAGACCAAAGGGCAGGTAAAGAAGAATCAGTAGTTAAAAGGAGAAAGCATCAATAGGAGTTTAGCAGTTGGAGAGGTAAAGGGGAAAGACTAACTAACTACTACTACTTACAGAGTGAAAGGTTATACTCATAAGGAGTTTAGTCGAAGTAAAGTAAAGGACAGAGAGGTTACGTAGTTCAGACTCAGACAGAGTTGGAAGTGAAAGAGTTGTTAATTCATTCATTATTAGTAGAATAGGTGTAGGTTCATGAGAATAGGTTACGGTTCATGAGCTTGACCTTTCATCCGGCTTAGTTACTTGCATACAAGGTTCAGTAAAAGAGTTACTTACATCAGTCTACTATATTAAAACATTAAGCAGCCTCAAATACCGGTAAAGTCTGGAGAAAGACTAACTCTCAACAATACACTATATTTACCTATAAAAGGTCAGATACCGAGAAAGCAAAGGAATTTGACACTACAATAACTACAGATGACATCCATACTCGCACTGTTGGTATTCATTCATCAATGGGAATACCCACTAGTCGGGGATTCATTAGCAGTAGTGGACGCAAGAGCATACTTCCCAACCAACACAAAAGCTGGGATTGGAATAACCTTTGCTTCCGGACCCTTATTGCTCAGGGCTAGATTCTTTTCATTCACACCTTCTAGTGACTCTTGTGAACTCATAGCATTCTCTTCACTTAATGGCTTACCCGTGGGATATCATTAGATAAGGGCTCCCCCATCTTCTTCTTCTTCTTCTCCAAGCTTTTCACCGGCTCAACCGACTGGCTTACCCAGGCAGGGACATATTTCACCGTAGCTAGTCGGACCCAACATGAACTAAGCTCATTTTACACCGCTCATCAGTGTTATGGGATGGTCTAATTGGGGTAGCTATTCATAAAAAGGTATATCTAGTGAGTCTTACCAAGGAATATCTGAAGGAAGGTGGGTAGGTAATCCTATTTAGCTATCTCTGCCGAAAGATTCTCTGTGAGTTGGTCTATCTTCCAAAGGAAAGGAGTCTCAGCGATCCCAATCAGTAGTGATTTTTGACGTAGTTCAGGCATTGGTGATCTTAGTGGCTGATTCAGGGTTAAGCCAGGGTTATCCCCCGATATAAGTGGCCGAGATCTTCTCTCTCTCCGTGTCAATCTATGGTATTCCGTATCCGTGGTATCCTCCGCTGCAGTCAAACAAAGTTGTTGGGCCTTCCTACAAGGTTCGTCAGTCTCTTCCCTCACCGCAGTCTCTCTCATCGCTTCCAGTCGGATTAATAGTTGGAATTCTTCCTCAGGTGCAATATGCCAAGCGGTATCCTATCTTTGTCCGGCCTCTAGGTGATATATTCGAATAAAGTGAGCTATCTGGGCGGAAATCCCCTGGGTAGGAAAGAACTAGGTCTTGATTCACCTGGCTATCTTTGAAGACCAAGAAAGATGGATATTGCAGCGCTTACTGATTTAATCACAGCTGATACGCATTCATTCAATTGCAGCTACTTCGAAAAGCCTATGTAAAGGGCCCGGCTTCCCAACACAAACATCTTCTCTTTCTCTCTTGTCGATTCCGAACTCCTGGTCGACTAAAACCAAAATAGAAATGCAGTTGATCTTCTTGCAGTTGAGAGAGATACTGGCATTGAATGAAGCTGATTCCCCATTCTTATTGGAAAGAAATCAGTCTAACCATATTTGATCATCCCCCGCCTCTCTCTCAATCTCATACGCAGGTAGCCCTCTCAATGGATCCCTCTTGCCTGTGCCGGGGAGAAGTGGTTGCTTCGCTTCCTTAAGTAGAGTGCCAAGAGCTTGTAGAGAGCTATCAATCATTCTGCATTCACTCAGTTGACTAAGATTCAACCATTTTTTCTTGAGAGATTGAATAACCAAAATGAAGTACCCAAGCGCGAGATGAGCCTTTCTTTAGGGATTCCACCTTTAGGGATTCCACTTTCAGGTGCGGAACTTCCTCTTGATTCAAGGTTTTGCCAAGAATCTGCTTTTACTGTTCATGACTCCGATCTTCTTTAATGGAGAAAGGCGTTGACACATGACTGCATTTCAATGCTTTAACTCTTTAAGTACGTGGAAGAACCTTCTTTGCTCAGCCAATTAGCTTTCCTTCCTGTCGGACCGATCCCAACAGTAGCCGATCCTAGCCCAGGGAATGAGACTGACGTTTACTATCAGAAGTGAGCCAAGCTACCTTCATACTAAAGAACTTATAAGTGTTGAGACTCAAAGTCAGGAAGAACTCCACCTATACCTATCTAGCTATCCATTTTAGAGCTGTAAATAGAAGAAAGCTACAATCTCATAAAGCTTGCAGGCAAGGCATTGAAAACAAACCTCCGCTCTTGGCTAGCATCTAGACTACCTTAGTTAGCTACATCCCTCAAGGTTTAACAGCCAGAAAGTCACGTAGCGAGCTATCAAAGAATCGTGAACTCCAAAAAGGAAAGAAAGAACTCCAGCAAAGAGAGCATAGACGGTTACTGCTACTTTCAAGCCTAAGGAAAATAGCAGGGGTTCTCATTACTATGGATATATCCTCACCATCGTCCTTCTCTTCCATTTTCTTTGTATCCTTTTTAAAGGCCCTGTCTTCCAATCAGTCTTTCGTACTCCCTTCTCCCCCTTCGGTTAAAGCAAGCCCGTCCAATCCTCTACGCATTAACCCTTTCCCGCCTTCGACTTCAGTAACCAGCTCGCTGCTCTAACGGGTGGGTTTGAGCCAAGGGTTACCCAAGTCCTTCTTCTAATTGGCAAAAAAAGAGAAAGAAAGAACATACGGGAGTAGGAAGAGCAAGTCAGCTACCCTGCTTCTCAGCTACTTCTATGCTCTTGTTTTCAATAGATAGGATGGAAGATAGTATATTAGTTTATGTCTAACTCAAGAAATTGTGTGAAGGTGGATCGAGCTTAGACTCTTTATTATCCTGTGTCTACTCTTTAGGCATAATATCGTGACCAACAAAATGGAAAGAAAGGGAAGAAAGAGATGTAGAAATGGAAAATTCCGAAACGAAGGGGGGAAACCCATATGGTCAGTGGGTACACACCCAGATATCAACAATCAATCAATCAATCAATCACATTACCCCTCAACTCGTCCCTATTCACTACAATCACCATACATAATCAATTTGCTAAACTGTGTACCCTCTACAAACACCAACCCAAGAGCCACCAACCACCCCAACCAGGAGTAAAGAAGAGAGAGAGAGGAATTACTCCCCATTGAGGAATAAGGAATGGGATAAGTTAGGCTGGTCTAAGATAGCAAGGGAAAGGCCTTACAACACAAAGTCTTGCTCATTCTCGATTATACTGCCTAGACGGACTTAATAGATGAAAGGTGGAGGTGATTGCATTCTCCATTTCTTCTTCTTCACTACTCATACAGGCTTGACGGTCTGTGATATGAACCAAAAGACATCAATCCTACAATATACTTCAATGAAGATGTGAAGAAAAGGTTGTCAAAATTATCAAAAGATGTTTCAATTCATGCTACATTGAAGAAGAATAAAGTTTGATTGTTGTAAATTTTGGGTGGGTTACAATTTAGAGTAATTTAGAGTTATTGCATTTTAAGACATTTTATTTACTTTAGGTTACATTTACATAATGGCTAATTATGGTCATTAAGTATGAATGTTACAACTTTTGGAATGTCTTTAATAGTTTCATTTTGAGGCTATATAAAGCCATGTATGATATATTTGTAAGCAGACTTGGAAAATATAGTAAAAGAAGCATTTGTGCTCTTCTTTAGCCAATGGCTATTTGCAATTCTATGTAGTTTAGATTGCATGTAGAATCATTCAAGTTCGACATGATCAATCTTGCTTGTGGAGTGATTCGAATCTCAAACAAGTGTTTGAGATATTTGATCAACAAGAATCATTGAAGCTAGACATGATCGATCTTGCTTGTGGAGTGATTCAAATCTCAATCAAGTGTTCTTGCCTTGAGATATTCGATCAACAAGGTAATCCGAATCTTATTCCCCTTGTAGTTGATTCCTTATCGTATCAGTCTGCCTAGAGGGAAAGAAGTCAACTTCCACATCGATATCCTACACATGCAAGTAGAACCTCTGATCCACCTTACAAGGCCCTTACTAAAGAGGATAGGATTGAATAATCGGTTCAAATCCGAATAAGGGTTGGTTTTCTTCTTTTTTCGGTATGCCGGGGAGCGAGCAAGGAGCGATAGAAGGAAGTGGGATAGCTTGAGTGATAAGATAAGGAATCAACTACAAGGGGAATAAGATTCGGATTACCTTGTAGATCGAATATCTCAAGCCAAGAACACTTTGTTTGAGATTCGAATCACTCCAGAAGCAAGATCGATCATGTCTAGCTTCAATGATTCTTGTTGATCAAATATCTCAAACACTTGTTTGAGATTCGAATCACTCCACAAGCAAGATTGATCATGTCGAGCTTGAATGATTCTCATGCAATCTAAACTACATAGAATTGCAAACAAACTCAGCCATTGGCTAAGAAAAAGCACAAATGCTTCTTTTACTATATTTTTCAAGTTCCCTTACAAATATAACATACATGGCTTTATATAGCCTCAAAATGAAACTATTAAAGACATTCCAAAAGTTGTAACATTCACACTTTATGGCCATAATTAGCCATTATGTAAATGTAACCGAAATTAAATAAAAAGTCTCAAAATACAATAACTCTAAATTACTCTAAATTATAACCCACCCAAAATTTACAACAATCAAACTTTATTCTTCTTCAATGTAGCATGAATTGAAACATCTTTTGATGATTTTGACAACCTTTTCTTCACATCTTCATTGAAGCATATTGTATGATTGATGTCTCTTGGTTCATATCATTGAGCTTTGGCAATCTTGCATAATGAGTACTGTCCACTCCAGCCAGCCCCTACGAATAGTCCTATCAAAACACAAAAGTCAGAGTTAGTGCTCACACCCCTTTTTGTTGTTCGAAGTCAATTCATTCCTTTCGCAATTGAATTTGGAAATGCTTTTAGCGCGTATTCAGACTTCCAAGGTTTAGGAGGTTTTCGGCCTTTACCCTTGGGCTTTATCTTCTTAATTTAATGGAGTTTCAGATCAGATAGAACTTGTACTTTTTCATCTACTCATTCCGTGGAAAAGCTAGTACCGAGGTACCATTGCAACAACACGAAAAGAAAGAAAGAAAGCGAGATACTGGAATACGAGGGGAAGGAGATAAAGAAGCAGGCAGGGAAGAAAAGAAAAGGTTAAGAAAGAAAGAAATAATGGTTTACAGTTGAGTGGAGCATGAAAGAAAAGAAAAGAGAACGAATAAAGAAGGAAAAGGAAAGAACAGAGACAATGAAGAAATAGGTTCAGCCAGCAGTTCCAAATCCAGAGGGAAAAGGAGAAGAAAATGAATAAGGAGATAATCAAAGCCTATTTACTTACACCTAGGGAAAGAATAAGGAAGAGCAAACAAAGCAATGAGAGAGACCGAGTGCCAGAAGGAAAAGTAGCGCTCAGGAGGAAGTAGGGACAGGAGAAAGATCAGTTAAAGAATGAAGAGAGAGGATTGAGGATTGACTTAATATTATAGCCACAAAAATAGGGTAAAGCGTCACTTTCTTAATTAAGGGTCTTTCTTTACAGGAGAATGAATCGGAAAGGTGCGAAGCAGTGGAGTTTCGCTCCATCAATAAGGGAAGGTAATAAAGGTGACGGTTCAGGTTCATGAGCTTCTGGAACTGTAAAGAAAGGACAGGTTAGTTAGATAAAAGGTAAAGGACAGGAGAAGGATAGCAGAATGAAGGAAGAAGACAAGATGAAGACAGAGTGGTTGAAAGAGCAGGATCCTTAATCTTGACTCTTTATTGGAGAGGAAGTAAAAGAGTTCCATCAGGTTCAGTCTAATCCAGTCTCTCTCTTTTCGTCAGCTAAAGGGGTAGAGAAGAAAGAAATAGGTGTTTGTTTGGGGGAAGGTAATAAATAATAGAGAGAGGTTCATGAAGGAGAATTCATCTTTCGTCTACTGAGGCTTTACCTCCTTCAAGAAAGAATAGGTGTAGTAGTTCCGTTCATAAACTCTTTCGTCTTTCTTTACTGGGGTTGAAAAGAAAAGAGATAGTTCCACTTGATAGTTCAAGAAGGAATTGGAGAAAGAGCAGTTCCAGAATAACTGCATATAGGGGAAGGTAATGGAATTCTAAGACCAAGAAAGAGGGAGACGAGTGAAAGAGCGAGACCGGTAGGGAGACGAGTCTTTGAAGGGTTCATCAGTAATAGGCCATCCAGGAGTGAAGCAGTGAAATCAGGGACAAGTTATTAAGTTCAGTTCCTAAACAAGAAGGAATAAGGAGTTCAGTCTGAACTTGCTTTTGAAGGCAGTAGAGGGTCAGGGGAAGGATAACGAATCCTTCTTACATGAGGGAGAGAGGAAAAGAAAAGAGTTCAATCAACAATGAGAGAGAGAAGAGAAGAAATAGGCGTTCAGCAGTTCCAGAAGGAAAAGGAGTTCAAGAAGGAAAAGGGGCGAAGTCCTAAGACCCTACTTGCGAAGAGGCGAAGACGCTCGACAAAGGAGAGGGTCGAAGACGCAAGACCAAAGAAAGGGAGAGGGTTGAGGTTTCGGCTTGACTTAATAATTACCGACCGAGTCTTGGAATAAATAGGGTTCCGGAGTGAAAGAAGGATTTCATATCCGACCGAGTGAAGGAGAAGGAATCGATAGTCTTTACAGGAGAGAGTCCATGTAAATGAAATTCATTAGCTCCCTTACCGGAGAGGAGAGTCAAAGAGTTCAATCTGGTTCGTGAAGTAGTGATTGAGCCGAGTTTACTGTTCAAGAAGGAATCGGAGAATGCATCTTGTTGAATTGAATGAATAAGGCAATGGAATTGTTTACCCTTCAGGGACAGAGTAAATGAATTAGCGGCTTTACCCAATGAAGAAAGAGAGAGGAGCGCAGCCAGCCATTTTACATACAGTCTTTGAAAGGGAAGGAGTCAGAGGAGAAAGAATCATAGCTGAAAGAAGAAGATATTCCTGTCTCGTAAATGAATTAGATACTTCACCTAGTTCACCCACCCAACCGAGTTCAATCAAATCAGTCAAAGAAAGAGAAAGGGGCAGGACTCAGAGGAGAAAGAATCATAGCTGAAAGAAGGATTGAATCTCCTTTACCGGAGGGAGAAGAGAGAGAAATGAAGCAGAGCCGGGGTGAAAGATAACGAATCTTGAGGATTGACTAACAAATTATCTCAGTCAATAAAAGAGCTACTTCATATGCTTTACCTAGTTCAAGAGAGTAAATGAAAGAATAAGTGGGGAGAGGAGAAAGAGAAGTTAAAGAAGCTCCCGGTTCCGGAGTGAACGAGAAAGAATTAATCTTGAGCATTGACAAGAATAATGATAGTGAATGTTTAGTTTCGTCTTTCCTTGAAAGACTTTCAGGGGAAGATCAAGATCAAGAAGGAATCTTGAGGATTGACTGACAGTGAACGATCATTGCTTCTTCGATAGGATTGACTTCTACTTCTTAATTACCTCGGCCCAAAATACCTAGATTTGATCCCGAAAAATAGGGTAAAGATACACTTTTATCCCTAAAAATACAGGGGAGGATAGCTTTTTTCTAATTTTTTGAGTGTTTACAGTTGAGTTACCGAGGGAAATAGGGTCAAATGTACTGTTTTATCCCTCAAAATACGGGGGTGGACAGAAAATCTTTTCTTTCAGCTCCCGCTATTAGGGGAAAACCGCTTTTAATGTTTTACCCCTATGCTGAATAGAATTTATTTTCTTGAAGCTTCAGCTGTTAGGAAAAAAGCTCTTTTAATGTTTTACCCCTATGCTAGATAGAAAAGGTTTTATTGATGCTGCTGCTAAGGTTCAGGATCAAGATCAGTTAAAGAATGACTCTTTCATCTTTCGTCTTCACTCTCATTTCGTCTTCTTTTCTTTCCTCTCCTTCCTGTAAAGCAACTAATGAATTTCTTCTCCCTTCAGTATCTCTATCTCTCTCACCTCTTTTTCTCGGTAAATAGGTTCAGATCAGGTAATACTGGTTCCGGGGAAGTAGCTCAGGGAATAGAGAAAGATACCCGGACTGCAGTTCAGAATCTTTGTTATATATTAATGTTCAAGTTCAGAATCTTATAAGGTAAGGTATTATACTGCTGTTATATATTAAGATAATGCTATACTTTCTGTCGTTAATCTTTCTTAGGTTTCGGGTCAGTCAGGGAATAGAGAAAGATATCGGGTTAGGTTTCAAGAAGAGTCGTGCTCCACACCTTTATGTATAAACCATTCCGGCCGGAGTCTCCCTATACCAAACCGACTCGCCTTCAACTCAATCAATGAAAAGATATCTGAGTTAGGTTTAAAGATTGATATCAAACAATGATTCGATATTTGAGTTTACACAATTCCCTCCTTTACCTCTGACGAGAGTGTTTGTGCTTCCCGAGGAAAAGCTATACCTATTATAATGTCTCTGAAAAAGCTGTACCTATTAGAATGGCTCTGAAAAGCTAGCTGTACCTATTCTATAGCTGTACCTATTCTATACCTTTACCTATTTTATACATACTACGGGTGGTGAGAGGCAAGCAGCCCTCGTAGCTTGATTGCTAAACAGGCGATTTTTCGGGGGGAGTGGGCCTAGGAGGTCTCCAACGAAAAATCAATATGTAAATTCATATGATGCAATAGTGCGGTGCTTTTCCCTCTAAGCTGGAAGGCTGGCAGATTGATTTCTTTCCGTCTGTCTGGGATGATTTAGTCAGGGCAAAGGATGAATCCGAGGTATATTAAGGTTCGGTATTTGACTCCGGGGACTACGTGATCTATTGTCTCTATTCTCTATTGGGTACTTTTTCTTTCTTTCGGCCCTGACACCCTTTCTTTCTTCTCCTCCCTCAGCCTGACTTCGCCCTCTCTCTCTTTCTTGTTGATAGTTCAATCCGAGTTGGTTACAGGGGAAAGCATGTAAAGGAAAAGTGAAATGGTAGCTACTTTTTCCCTTTCTGGTCGGTCTAGTGTGGTGTCATTGACTGAATTTCTCTTCACATCCCTCCGAATCTCTACTCTGTTTTGGATACAGACTGTTCGCGCTAAGACAGCGATGATGCCCGGGCTAGTGTAAGGGGTCTCGCTACTAAATCAATATCGTCAGTTATATATATGGTTTGCTTCATCCAATAGAGGTTATGGCTCATCACGTCCTACCTTCCCTGATTCATAGGGCTCATCAATCTACTCTTATCCCCAAGACCAGTTGTTAGACTGAATCTTCTCTTCTTCTTTGTGAGACTTGATGTTCACCTTGTTAATTCATAAAGGGATAATACAATGGGTGCACATGGAGAGATTTGGAAAAGGAGGTTCATTGGAGAGATTTGGAAAGGGATTCGTAAGAACAAGAAATCGCTTTCAATGAAAATTGCTCTTTGTCAAGACCGGACTAATCCCGCAAAAGGTGGATGATTCCCCCGCCCCGAAACTGACCTCTTTGTCTCTTCCCAAAATCAAACAAGGAAAAAAATCTCTTTTTTTTAGCACAAATCAAAGGAACCAACTGGATCAGAAAGAGTCGTTTTCTTTTCAATTACTGCAGTCAGTCATCCAAGAATCAAAATCAAGTCCTTTTCAAAGAGAATGCTAAAAGAAAAAAGGAGAGTTCTTCTTTCTTGGCCTGAACCAACCACTTTCCGAAAACTCAGTGGTCTTTTTATCAGCCTTTGTTTGGCGAAGGGGGAGCTTGAAGACATTTTAGTTTGTTTTGCTTTCTTAATTCGCTGACCCGAGTGCTTGCCTAAGCCCTTTGCATCTCTTTTCAGCTTGATATGGACCTGGGCCTGAGATTGTCATACCACTCGTAGGTAGGACCAAGGAAAGGGGAAATTGTCTCAATCAATGGCAAAGACCCATTTTGTGGTAGTATCTCGGCAAGCGGTAATGCAATGAGATTAGTGTCTTTTAGGGCAACCTCTACCATCAAAGATAGAAAATGGTGGGATTTGGTACCCTGGTGGATAAGGAACACGGTTTCATGATATGGAGGATATATGGATTGCGATAAGGCTGGATTCTTCTTTCTTTCTTTGGGGTTTTGAAACTCCTTTTTTCATCAAATTCTTCTTTAGTGACAAACTGGGCGGAAGTAGATGGACCTGCCTGAGCTGGTGGAGGTGCTCTTGCTTGTGCAGCTGGAATCTCAGTCGGAAAAAGCGGGAGGTGCAGAAGGGAAAGGAGTGAAGGTAGCTATCAGTGCTTCCAGAGCAGCCAACTTCTTTTTGATACCATTCCAATTTCGGGGGCCGATAGACTGCATTTCATTGGGTTTTAGGGGCAGCAATCTCGGCGGAGGAACTTTGAGCGTCAATCTCATTGGCCAAGGCTGCCCTAATTTCCGTCAGTTGTTCTTCCACTCTCTCTATGACGGAAGAGACGTCGAGATGAATCGGGCGTAGTCATTGCGGGGAATACTCGTACCTACTCTCCTAGCCCACGGTGTTCAGGGAATGAGCTAGCTTCAGACGATTCAGACGTAGACCTCTCGATTAGGAGACTGAGTTCTCTTCTGACAGGGCCAGACTCCGACTCCTTTACTTTGGGGAGAATTTGTGATCAAGGCTCCTAGCCTGGAATTCTTGAAGGATGCAGGATCACTTCCTTGCTGGGGTAGATTTTGGTGGCAAAGGCATTTGAGCCGAGGCTTGTCTCTGGGAACGAGTGACCCGCGAAGGCAAATTCTCAGTGACTTGGGCTGATGAAATTGGATCATGGAAAGATTGTGTAGATGAAGGAGAAGGCTTTCCACTTTAGGATTTTTGATAGCAGCTCGTAATATGGGGAACCTAACAGACAAAACAAGGAAATGAAAAAAGGGAAGCCCTTTAAAGAAGTGATATGAACCAAGAGACATCATTCATACAATATACTTCAATGAAGATGTGAAGAAAATGATGTCAAAATTATCAAAAGAGGTTGCAATTCATGTCACATTGAAGAGGAATGAAGTTTGATGGTTATAATTTTTGGGTGGGTTACAATTTAGAGTAATTTAGAGTTATTGTATTTTAAGACATTTTATTTACTTTATAGGTTACATTTACATAATGGCTAATTATGGTCATTAAGTATGAATGTTACAACTTTTGGAATGCTTTCATTTTGAGGCTATATAAAGCCATGTATGTTGTATTTGTAAGGGAGACTTGGAAAATATAGTAAAAGAAGCATTTGTGCTTTTTCTTAGCCAATGGCTGAGTTTGTTTGCAATTCTATGTAGTTTAGATTGCATGTAGAATCATTCAAGCTCGACATGATCAACCTTGCTTGTGGAGTGATTCGAATCTCAAACAAGTGTTTGAGATATTTGATCAACAAGAATCATTGAAGCTAGACATGATCGATCTTGCTTCTGGAGTGATTCGAATCTCAATCAAGTGTTCTTGCGTTGAGATATTCGATCTACAAGGTAATCCGAATCTTACTCCCCTTGTAGTTGATTCCTTATCATATCAAGAAGGTTGAGTGAATAGGCAGCTATTAGCCGTTACCACTCTATTCCATTCCCGACTACACAACGTTAACCCTTGCTTGGTCAGTTTTGAGATGCATATGAATCAGAAAAGAGAGAGGGATGCTGGATGGCAATTGGCTTCAAAGTCTACCGGTATAAGCTTTGGAAGCACTAGGCAAAGCTGTAACAGAACACAGGTTGAGTAGCAGATCCAAAAGAAAAAAGGTACACCCCTCTTTTTGTCCACCTTTAGAGTCAAAGGTTATACAACATAGAGTATAAAGTACTCCCAACTTCCTCACCTTCTTTAGGGGAACAAAGGTTATACAACATAGAATATCAAGTGATCCCCAACCCCTGGGTATAACCAATGTCGGTCTCTAGTTACTAGACAAGAGGGATACTAAAGTACATTTGATGTAGGGCAGCGGCTAAAAGTACTCAACCAACACCTTTTCATACTAATCAGCACGCTAGAGGGATACATCTAATTCATTTGATGCTGGGTAGTGGCAGGGAAATCCCATCCCAGGATAGAACTCTATTCTATGCCGTTCTCTTGCTGTATGTCCTCAGTTTCGTTTAACCAAGACCTCTCCGGGAGCTATAGTCTAAAATGGAATTCTGTGTCCAGGGTAGCGACAACTGAAGATTTTCAGGGAACCCCCCAAGATTATACCTCCAAAAAGAATATCTTACCAATATCAAAAAGGTAAGGAACGCAATGCCACTAAATTCATGGTTGAAACTCTCATGAAAAGAGAAATTACATCCTGATCCTGAAGCAATAATAGAAAAAGGTTGAACAATGAGTTTGACTCTGTGTTCTTAAATCAAAATGAAGAAGAAGATATTTGCAAAAGTGAATCATATCAGTAGAAGGATCATCAAGTATTTCAGATAGAAAATCTCAACCAAACAAAATGATCGAAATTGTATCCTATCGGTTCCAGCTTAGTCTCATTCATAGTGGAAAGGAAATTGATATAATTATTGAATGATTTGATGAGCGAGAATAATGTTCAACTGCTGATGAAAAGGAATGGTTCTGATTTCATTCTGTCTAATCTCTACGCTGTTAGGAACTTTGATATCTCATTACTACCGATCAAGTTCAATCTTCCTATGGTATCTAAACCATTAGAGTGTCAACCGGGTGATCATCTCCCTAAAAGTCTGTCAGATCTAGCATGGGGTTACTTAAGTTCCATAATAGGTGATATATCTGATCCTTTCTTTCCGTCTGTGAAGTTCCGGTGACATTAAGTTGATATGGATATTGGATGTGATTTAAGTTACGAGGGTTTGTGTAGAGTTCTGAACAAGCAGCAGAGTTAGCCCTTTCTTTCAAATCATTATTGGTTGCCGCATATTAGGGATTATAGGGAAAACTTTGTGCAAAATGGTTTACTCATGCCAAGTATTCTGATACGATAAGGAATCAACTACAATGGGGTAAGATTCGGATTACCTTGTCGATCGAATATCTCAAGGCAAGAACACTTGATTGAGATTCGAATCACTCCACAAGAAAGATCGATCATGTCTAGCTTGAATGATTCTTGTTGATCAAATATCTCAACGCAAGAACACTTGTTTGAGATTCGAATCATTCCACAAGCAAGATTGATCATATCGAGCTTGAATGATTCTACATGCAACCTAAACTACATAGAATTGCAAAAGAAACTTAGCCATTGGCTAAAGAAAAGCACAAATGCTTCTTTTAATATATTTTCCAAGTCTGCCTTACAAATACAACATACATGGCTTTATATAGCCTAAAAAATGAAACTACTAAAGGTATTCCAAAAGTTGTAACATTCCTACTTTATGGCCATAATTAGCCATTATTTAAATGTAACCGAAATTAAATAACAAGTCTTAAAATACAATAACTCTAAATTACTCTAAATTGTAACCCACCCAAAATTTACAACAATCAAACTTCATTCTTCTTCAATGTAGCATGAATTGAAACATCTTTTTGATAATTTTGACAACCTTTTCTTCACATCTTCATTGAAGTATATTGTATGATTGATGTCTCTTGGTTCATATCATTCTCCACTTCTTCAAGAGGATTCGTCCTCGAATCTATTTGTGAAACTTTGCTGCAAAACATAAGATATGAAAATACAAAGGCCCTCACAACAATCTCTCGTGTATACAACACTCAAGGATTTTTTTTTAGGCCCACTCTGTTTTACACAAATGAAGCTCTCATTCTCACCTCTCAAAATTGTAAATATAGCAAAGATTGAATTTTGAACTTTGGGTCGATTAAAAACTAAAAAGAAAAAAACAAATTGAAAAGAAACGCAAAGGAAACATATATCCGATCTTGAGCCTGAAGCTCTGATACCAAATGATATGATAAGGAATCAATACAAGGGGAATAAGATTCGGATTACCTTGTTGATCGATTGTCTCAAGGCAAGAACACTTGATTGAGATTCGAATCACTCCACAAGCAAGATCGATCATGTCTAGCTTGAATGATTCTTGTTGATCAAATATCTCAAACACTTGTTTGAGATTCGAATCACTCCACAAGCAAGATTGATCATGTCGAGCTTGAATGATTCTACATGCAACCTAAACTACATACAATTGCAAATAGCCATTGGCTAAAGAAGAGCACAAATGCTTCTTTTACTATATTTTCCAAGTCTTCCTTACAAATACAACATACATGGTTTTATATAGTCTCAAAATGAAACTATTAAAGGCATTCCAAAAGTTGTAACATTCATACTTAATGACCATAATTAGCCATTAGGTAAATGTAACCTAAAGTAAATAAAATGTCTTAAAATACAATAACAATAAATTACTTTAAATTGTAACCCACCCAAAATTTATAACCATCAAACTTCATTCCTCTTCAATGTGACATGAATTGCAACCTCTTTTGATAATTTTGACAACATTTTCTTCACATCTTCATTGAAGTATATTGTATGAATGATGTCTGATATGAATCCAACAACTGATCACGTGCATGTACCCGAAGGACCGATTACAAGAAGCAAGGTTAAGAAGATTCAAGAGGCCTATACATTGCATCTTCAAAAGCTAGCTAGTGTACCGGTTGAAACAAGGACTTTTGTGCCCAAAAATCTTTATAACATTCGCATATCAAATCAAGAAGATAATGGAGTGGCTGATATTGGAAAATAATTAGAAGACTTGCCTTTGGTAGTTGAATTACCAATTAAGGAAATTATTAATGCTTTATTTGCTTCCTTTTATATTTAATAGCATTTATTAATAGTTTGTATGAATTGCCTTATATTTTTCAATTTGTATTTAATAGCATTTATTAGTGATTGGTGGCTGAACCATATTATGTTAGGGTTACCTTTTAGACCTATTTAAAGGCATGTAATACTCATGTTTGAGAGATTTTAGTTGAATACAGAAAAAACCTTTGTGTTTTCTTGATACCCTTTTGGTGTTATTCTTTTTCAAATCTTGCTTTAGGTTTGATGTTAAACCGATTCATTGAATTAGTTTTGATCAAGCTAATTCTGGAGTGAATTGTCTTGGTATCTAAGAGTGACCATCATAGATTCCAAGTTCGATCTAAGAGTCATTCATCTTCTAACCAGCTCTTGGTTGGAATCAATCCGTTAAGTTAGCTTTCTCTGTGAGCGTTTTGCAAGGATTCTAGAAGGACCTCTAGCTTTGCAAATTCCAGCATTGTAGGCGCTTATCAAGAAGGGTACTCAATGTTCAAATCAAGGAAGAGAAATTTGAAGATCAAAGGGAAAACTTGTTCCACACAAGATGTTTGGTCAAAGGAAACCCATGCAGCTTGGTGATTGATAGTGGAAGTTGCACAAATGTGGTAAGCAGCTTCCTTGTAAAAAGACTTCAACTTTCTGTCCATCCCCATCCAAAACCATACAAACTTCATTGGTTAACAAACAAAGAAGAAATTAAGGTGAACTCCCAAGCTCTTATTTCTTTTACACTTGGAAGATATAAAGATGAAGTTCTTTGTGATGCCGTACCAATGCATGCGGGGGACATCTTATTCGGCCGACCCCTTGGCAATATGATAGAAAGGTAACATTTGATGGTTTGATGAACAAGTATACTTTTACTTTGTGTGGGAAGAAATTTACTTTACTTTCATTATCTCCATATGAAGTACATTGTGACCAATTGAAATTAGAGAAAAAAAGAAAAGAATATGAAAAACAACCGGGGAGAAAAGAAACTAAGGTAAAAGAGAGATAAGAGTGAAATAAAAGAGAAAAGTGAGGGGCAAAGGATGAGTGAAAACCAAGAGAGAAAAAAAAAATGATTTTGGTTGAATACAGAAAAAAACCTTTGTGTTTTCTTGATACCCTTTTGGTGTTATTCTTTTTCAAACCTTGCTTTAGGGTTGATGTTTAAACCGACTTATTGAATTAGTTTTGATCAAGCTAATTCTGGAGTGAATTGTCTTGGCATCTAAGAGTGACCATCATAGATTCCAAGTTCGATCTAAGAGCCATTCATCTTCTAACCCCCATGTTATTTGCTGTAGGGTTCATCTTTTTGTTCACCATAGGAGGACTCACTGGAATAGTCCCGGCAAATTCAGGGCTAGACATTGCTCTACATGATACTTATTATGTGGTTGTGCATTTCCATTATGTACTTTCTATTGGGTGGGTAAAATCTTTGGTCGGACATACCCTGAGACTTTAGGGCAAATCCATTTTTGGATCACTTTTTTGGGGTTAATTCGACCCTCTTTCCCATGCATTTCCTAGGGCTTTCGGGTATGCCACGACATATTCCAGATTATCCAGATGCTTACGCGGGATGGTATGCCCTTAGCAGTTTTGGCTCTTATATATTCGTAGTTGGGATTCGTCGTTTCTTCGTGGTCGTCACAATCACTTCAAGCAGTGGAAATAACAAAAGATGTGCTCCAAGTCCTTGGGCTGTTGAACAGAATTCAACCACACTGGAATGGATGGTACAAAGTCCTCCTGCTTTTCATACTTTTGGAGAACTTCCAGCTATCAAGGAGACGAAAAAGCTATGTGAAGTAAAAAAAGAAAAAGTCGACGACTGCTGCTAAGAACCTAACAGAACTTTTCCAAATGTGGGTTCGAAAACCACTTGTCTAGGGTGGCCTTGAGAATTGGGGGGCCAACGAGGCTGGGGCCAGATTTGACAGCAATGACCGGTCAAGCAAGGTCAATCAAAATGGATGGGTAAAAACAAAGAGATGATTCTCAGCATAGAAGAGATATTAACAAGGCAGATCACCATCTCTAGAAGGATTGAACGTCGGATTGATCATCGACTCCATATCCATTAATCTTTCCACTGAACATTACAACATGTCTCCTGAAAGGAAAGGGCAACGACACCTTCCTACACACTAAACCGAAAAACCGGACCAACCAACCAACCAACAAACAAAGCATTACATTGAATGAAGCCCACCCACTTCCCTCCGCCAAAGCAACGGAACTCTCACAGGCTCCCTGAAACCAAGAGAGGAGACAGAAGATGCATAAGATAAGATACAGAGGATACTATGGATGAAGAGTGAGCCTCTCTCCTATTATGTGACGGAGTAGAGAAGGAAGAGAGCACCTTCAACCGACAAAGCATTTCTTTCCTTTACTGCTTGGCCAAGATGTGTGAAACAGAACCTTCTTCCAAAATCTCTCGTCAGATGTATAATGAGATGGATGGTCTGCTGCTTTGACTTTTTCTTTTTCCAATGTGACAAAGCAAAGAAACTCAGCTTCTTGCAGGTCCCAATAAGCGGGTAACTAAGGTCTACTTGTCTTGGAAAGCCTCATTCAGCGAAGACCAGAACAGATTCAATCAATTGAAATCAATGCGAGTCCCATCAGGAAAGGAAGGAATATTTTGAGGCGGGCAAGGAAGAGGAAGGAAGAGGCAGGATATCTCGTTCAGTGTAGAAAGAGAATCTTCTCATTCAGAAAATGCCCTCTTACGCGCGAGACGATCTCGATTCAGCCAATGGGTTAGCAAAATGATCCTCTCAATTGACTAGTTCAGTTTTGGGACTTCTCTTGAAGAATGACCAATGGAACTGACGACCCTATCAAAGAAAGTAGTGATCTCTTGGCATAGCACTCGATGTCAGAAAGCACGTTCTTCGCGTAGAAGCCTGAGAACTCTTGGACGAAGGTCAGATTCAACAAACAGAAGGGTAGGTTAGCTTTCCCACTCTCCTTGCTTTCTCTCAAAAATGGAATCCTCTGATGCCGATTGCTTGGTTGAGTTCTCCCACATAGCGTCAAGGAATCGAAGCAATCCTGAGATCGTATGGCATAGCGCTCGACATCTTCGTGATTCTAGGTCTTCGCCTCTTTGCCGGTCTCACAATTCCATTCCCTCTCCCTATTGGTCTCATGCCTTCGCCTCTTCGCCTGTCGGTCTCAGTCCTTCGCCCCTTTCACTCTCTTTTTACATAGCTGGAGTTGGTGTACTCTTCCTCGACGCTGACCCGATAGAAGTCAAGCCCTTTGTCTCAAAAAGAATGGTCTCGATCTTCTTCTTAGCATTATTGTAAACCATTTGATCTTAGTCGTCTTGCGTGGGTGGAAGGAGCCAGATGCCAGAGATTTCGCTTTTCTCACCCCTAAATATATATACTACTATTAGATAGATTGGACCACCCGATCGATTCAGACTCGAACCTAACCACCCCACTTTTGGAGATGCCGGAGACTTTACTCGACGTCTTGACACATCCATAGTCTGCTAATCTAATCCCTCTTTAATCCTGACAAGCTTGTCTCGTCCGAGATCTCTGTCTTTTCTTTGTTACACAACACTGAATGTAAAGTTCCTTTGTTCTTCTGGCTATGGTTCTTTCTCTTCTTCTTTTTGACTTTTTTCTTTATGGTCTGGCCTTTTTCAACCTCTGATACTCAACCTGTATCTTCATACGAGCCTTGTTCAACTGTGCCCACGTACCCGTAAGCCCTCGAGGCAAGGCGAAAAGGAAGAGATGCTCTGGCTTTGTTTGGTCTTGAACTCGCTCCCCGCTCGAGAATGAATGTTGTAAACTCTTCGATGACATGCTCCTTTGAGTGCACAATTATTCTTTAGCTGTGCCTGTTTGGTACCGAGCTCTTTGTTGAGGGCCTTTCTTTATCCATTCACGCTAAAAGGTAGTGAGTGTAGTCAGGCACAAAGCCTCAGCTGCCGAAATCATTCTTCTTCGATCTCCTGTTGAAGTGGCACCTGCAACATCAGTTTTTCAAACCTGGGTTCATTCCACTTTCCACTGGAGTAAGGCAAAAAGAAAGATCTCGAATACGACAGTTTTTCAAGCGTATAGAGAATGACACGATCATCTAGCCTTGGTCCTCTCATCCATCATCTGATTCCCGAAAGAACGTAAGAACAGTTTGGGACTGGGCACGACCCTTCTTCTTTTTGACCGGACAACTGGATGCGCGAATCTTGCTCTACCCCTCCTCCTCCCTTTCTTTTTAAAGAACTCTAGTGAATGGCTAAGAGGAAGTGCCTCTGGTATTTTTCGACATGGCCTTGATCTTCTGGTGAAGTGGCAGTAATGTGAGCCTTATCCAATCCCTTTTGAAACCAAGGATACTGCGTCTAACCGGGGAGAAGTACAGATTGGAATTATGAAAGGAATTCTATAGGTGCTTGTCCCTATTTTGACTATTGTATTGGGAATCACAATCGGCGTACTAGTAATTGTATGGTTATAAACAACGGATTGGACCTGAATATGCTGGTCCTTTGCAAGTTCTTCAAGCAGTACAAAACCACTTTTGAAAGAAAATCTGCTTCCTTCCATCTAAAGGTGATACGCGTTTATTCAGTATCGGACCATCCATCCATAGCAGTCATATCCATTTGACTAAGCTATTCAGTAATTCCTTTTGGTTATCGCCTTGTTTTAGCAAATCCGCATACAGGTGTTTTTTTATGGATTGCCATTTCAAGTCTTGCTCCCATGGGACTTCCAGGATATGGATCCAATAAGAAAGATTCCTTCCTTTTTAGGTGGTCTACGAGCTGCTGCTCAATCAATTCGTTACGAAATACCATTCCATTACACTCTATGTGTATTATCAATATCTGTACATGTGATTCGTTGAGACAGAAACTTCTCCCACTTTGTTGTTGTTGAGAAAAGGGGCATAGATAGATAGATATCCTCATTTTGATATTCATTATTCGGATTAATGAACTAAGACAGTTATATGAGTGAAAGAAAACAGCTTATAGAAAGTAAAATGAGCAGTCAAAATATTGAGTCTGATTTTCCATGTATAAAAGAGTGAAGTAGGAAGAAAGATAGGCGCAAGAGAGCCTTTATCCCAACCAAGATTGGTTGACTAGTTATCCTGTCGCGGACTCAAAAGATCAATTGGATTGAGTTTTCACTATTATTTGGATGTAATACCAGACCATATATGTATTACCATAACACGGCCGATTGAGCAAAAATGAGTGGATGGTTAGAAAGACCAAGATATACAAAGGATTAGTCATGGACATTTTCCAAATTATCCAAAAGAGAGAGAAGGACATGCATAATATCAAAAGAATAGGAATTGGGGCTTGAAGTTTGTAGAGAATCAGGCTCCCCACGATTCCGATCCAGAGTATGCACTATCCATCCATTAAATAAATAACTAGCGTAAACGAAATAATCCCTGATTTAGTAAGTCCCTTTTTTTTTTCAGAAAGAAGAATAGGAACGAAAAAGTCAAATGGAAAGAATCCAATAAAAAAAAAAAAAGAGATTTCTTCTTCTTTCTTACTTAATCTCCATCTATTCCTATATTCATTTCTTTCCTATCTCCCTATTCATAGAGATAGAATCCGTGTCCGAATGAATGATGGAATAGCCAATTTCCTTTTATTAAAGGATGAGATCAATGAAGAAGTACCCTTTATTCTTGATTATTAGAACAGACAGAATGATATTGGGTGCATTTGCCGCTACACGATAGATTTTGATCCTCCTATATATACTATTCCACAAACAAAGACATATCCAGCAAGATAAACCGACACGCTCCTTAGATTGATTTATGGCCACGGATGAGGGGAAAATCTCATGTACGGTTTTGTAATAGCGATGAGAACAGTGATGGTATTACCGACTATGGTTATAGAAGAGTTCGAGTACAGTTGATATAGTTGAGGCTCAATCAAGGGAATTTCTGGCGGCTATACCTATAGGGTTTGTTATTTTGTGTCTTTCTTCCTTAGCAGAATGCGAGAGATTACCTTTTGATTTACCAGAAGCAGAAGAAGAATTAGTAGCGGGTTATCAAACCGAGTCTTCCTTCGGGTATCAAATTTAGTTGATTTTCTCTTGCTTGCTTCCTATCTAAATTAGTTTCTTCGTTATTTGTAACGGTTCTTTACTTCGGTGGGTGGGATATCTCCATCTTATGAATTGAAATAAATAAATAAAGCGTATTCAGGCAGTCTTTGGAATGACAATTAGTCTCTTTATTAGATTAGGCTAAAACTTCTTTCTTTTTGTTCATTTCTATAGCAAGAAGATGGACTTTACCCCGACTAAGAATAGACCAACTATTCAATACCCCCTCGGATGGAAATTTCTTTTACCTATATCTCTCCTTAATCCATTATTAACAAAACAAACAAACAACTTCCTTTCAACTCTTTTCACGGTAAAGGAATACTATATTAGTAGATATTATAGTGATACGATAAGGAATCAACTACAAGGAGAATAAGATTCGGATTACCTTGTTGATCGATTGTCTCAAGGCAAGAACACTTGATTGAGATTCGAATCACTCCAGAAGCAAGATCGATCATGTCTAGCTTCAATGATTCTTGTTGATCAAATATCTCAAACACTTGTTTGAGATTCGAATCACTCCACAAGCAAGATTGATCATGTCGAGCTTGAATGATTCTACATGCAATCTAAACTACATAGAATTGCAAACAAACTCAGCCATTGGCTAAGAAAAAGCACAAATGCTTCTTTTAATATATCTTCCAAGTCTTCCTTACAAATACAACATACATGGCTTTATATAGCCTCAAAATGAAACTATTAAAGACATTCCAAAAGTTGTAACATTCATACTTAATGGTCATAATTAACCATTATGTAATTGTAACCTAAAGTAAATTAAAAGTCTTAAAATACAATAATGAAATACAATAACTCTAAATTGTAACCCACCCAAAATTTATAACCATCAAACTTCATTCCTCTTCAATGTGGCATGAATTGCAACCTCTTTTGATAATTTTGACAACATTTTCTTCACATCTTCATTGAAGTATATCGTATGATTGATGTCTCTTGGTTCATATCATATAGACTTGCTCAAACAAGAGAAAGAAAGAAAGAACCAATTCTTTAGAGATATAAAAATATGTTCCCTATGGTAACTGGGTTCATTCATTATGGTATGGTCAACAAAGAGTACGAGCTGCAAGGTGTACATTGGTCAGGGTTTCATGATTACTTTATTCCATGCAAATCGTTTGCTTCTAGCTATTCCATATCCTCACGCAAAATGAATCGCATCGGAGCCGCGGTCGAATCCATTTTTAATTTGATGAGAAATGCATTGCTTGTGAAGTATGTGTTCATCTATGTTCTATAGATCTCCTCGTTGTTGAATGGAAATTGGAAACAGATATTTGAAAGAAACAATTGCTTAATTACAGTATGGAATGGATTTAGGGATCCGTATATTTTGTGGTAACTACGTTGAATATTGTCCAACAAATTGTTTCTCAATGACTAATGACTGAAGAATATGAACTTTCTACTTATGCTCGTCACAAATTGAATTAGAATCCAATTTACGGATAAAATCAGTCAATCCCTTAAGACTAATTGACAATGACTAAGAAGAGAAGGTTACCTTTTGATCTAAAGAAATGAGGGGTCTTTCGTTTTGTTTGGTCACTCGAAACGATTTTGAGGCAGTCAGTCTCCATCTTTCTTCGGAATAAGAAGCTAAGTCCATATTACATCAATCGGAAAATAAATAGGCATATTGGCAAGGAACAGGAGAGGGCTAGAAGCGACTCGTTCGTATTGGGAACCACGCGAGACTCTACCGCTGAGTTATATACATACCTTCCCCGCTACTAATTCTTATTATGAGTCAGATAGGGTTACAGTACACAAACAAGGTTGTTGGGGTTTCTTTCTCAATCTTTCTCTGATTCTAGCCGTGTAATGGATCCAGCTTTAGTCGGTTAAAAAGAGGAGGAGAGGTGTGTGTGGCCGGGCTTCTTTCTTTATAGTGGTGCTGCCCGCCCCCTTATTAATCCATTTGACTAGGAACACGTGGATCCAGGGAAAGCATATGAAATGAATTTCCTCTCCCTCCCGAGTTTATTGTTCAAGAATAACGGAAGAAGTAGTAGTAGTACGGAACAAGTAGTGAAGGAGAATGACTAAGGAGTTGAGTGGTTACAGTGAAAGAAAGAAAGGGAATATCGGAAAAGCTGATCATAATAGCTTTAGAGTGAAATCAGGGACAAGTTTTAGGGGCAAGTGACCTTACGGGAGAGGATAATGAGTCGAGAGTAGAGTCCTTCCTTACTGTTCTATCTTATTCATCTTTGTTACAGAAGAGTAAGTTCAAGAAGAGAAGGTTCGTTCATAAGTCTCATTAATCAGGCAGGAGTAGTTCTCTTTTTCTTTGATCTTGTTCAAGAATCCATAGGTTCCCCAGAGCTTGACCTTCTTTGATATGAACCACGACCAAGGAATTTCCATTCTTTCCCTTGGGTTGATTTCCATATCATTTTGGTATCAGAGCTTTTGATACGATAAGGAATCACTACAAGGGGAGTAAGATTCGGATTACCTTGTAGATCGAATATCTCAAGCCAAGAACACTTTGTTTGAGATTCGAATCACTCCAGAAGCAAGATCGATCATGTCTAGCTTCAATAATTCTTGTTGATCAAATATCTCAAACACTTGTTTGAGATTCGAATCACCCCACAAGCAAGGTTGATCATGTCGAGCTTGAATGATTCTACATGCAACCTAAACTACATAGAATTGCAAAGAAACTTAGCCATTGGCTAAAGAAAAGCACAAATGCTTTTTTACTATATTTTCCAAGTCTTCCTTACAAATACAACATACATGGCTTTATATAGCCTCAAAATGAAAGCATTCCAAAAGTTGTAACATTCATACTTAATGACCATAATTAGCCATTATGTAAATGTAACCTATAAAGTAAATAAAATGTCTTAAAATACAATAACTCTAAATTACTCTAAATTGTAACCCACCCAAAATTTATAACCATCAAACTTCATTCCTCTTCAATGTGACATGAATTGCAACCTCTTTTGATAATTTTGACATCATTTTCTTCACATCTTCATTGAAGTATATTGTATGAATGATGTCTCTTGGTTCATATCAGCTTTAGGCTCAAGATCGGATATATGTTTCATTGCGCTTATCTCTTTTAATTCTCTTATAATTTTTTTTTCTCAGTTTGTGTAGAATGTTCATGTTCTATCACAAAAATATATAACAAAAAAAAAAAAAAAAATCTTATGTTCTTTAAAGTGTTAGATTTGGATCTTATCAACACTTTGTTCTTCTTTAAGATTTTCTAAATCAATTTTCTTGCTGGTAAATTGATTAGATTTTGCCAATCAGAAGAAAAAAAAATCATTGAAAGAAAAAAAGCATATTGATGTTAAATGTCTTTCTTTTTTTCCTCTTGATTATTATATGTAACTCTCATATGTTACTACGTCTAAATTAGTCCTTAATCATTTTCTTTTTTTAATTCGTTTCTTTGTCGTTATTCGGATTGCTCCTTCAATACCCTTGTTTATGTGTTGAGTGTGCTGTCTATTCACTTTGAATTGCACTTAGCTCTATAACATAGCTTGTCTCACATCCCAATTTGTCTTTTTGGAGTGTGATTTGTGTGTGCTCAATTGTGAGGGTGAGTTTGTAAGGGAGTGACACATTGCTTCGAGTGTTGAGTGCTAAACACGAGTAAACTACATTTACGAGTGAATACACGTGAGGGAGCGCTTGTGAGGTCTTTTTTTTTTTTCTTTTACCTTTCTTTTGTAGCATGGAAAATCAAGACGACAATACTGACATTACTGATGCACGATTGAGAGAAGCACAACAACGAACCATGGAAAGACTAATTCGAGGAATAGAAGAGTTGACTGGTGCATCTTTGAGGTATCCAACTTATGACAAAGAGCTTTATGCTTTGGTTCGTGCATTGCAAACCTGGCAACATTATCTTTGGCCTAAGGAGTTCATTATTCATACGAATCATAAAAGTTTAAAGCATTTGAGAGTACAAAATAAACTCAACAGACGACATGCTAAGTGGTTAGAATTTATTGAAACATTCCCTTATGTCATAAGATATAAACAAGGTAAGGAGAACATTTGATATGAACCAAGAGACATCAATCATACAATATACTTCAATGAAGATGTGAAGAAAAGGTTGTCAAAATTATCAAAAAGATGTTTCAATTCATGCTACATTGAAGAAGAATGAAGTTTGATTGTTGTAAATTTTGGGTGGGTTACAATTTAGAGTAATTTAGAGTTATTGTATTTTAAGACTTGTTATTTAATTTCGGTTACATTTAAATAATGGCTAATTATGGCCATAAAGTAGGAATGTTACAACTTTTGGAATACCTTTAGTAGTTTCATTTTTTAGGCTATATAAAGCCATGTATGTTGTATTTGTAAGGTAGACTTGGAAAATATAGTAAAAGGAGCATTTGTGCTTTTCTTTAGCCAATGGCTAAGTTTCTTTGCAACTCTATGTAGTTTAGGTTGCATGTAGAATCATTCAAGCTCGACATGATCAATCTTGCTTGTGGAGTGATTCGAATCTCAATCAAGTGTTCTTGCGTTGAGATATTTGATCAACAAGAATCATTGAAGCTAGACATGATCGATCTTGCTTCTGGAGTGATTCGTATCTCAAACAAAGTGTTCTTGGCTTGAGATATTCGATCTACAAGGTAATCCGAATCTTATTCCCCTTGTATTGATTCCTTATCATATCATTTGGTATCAGAACTTCAGGCTCAAGATCGGATATATGTTTCCTTTGCGTTTCTTTTCAATTTGTTTTTTTTATCTTTTTAGTTTTTAATCGATCCAAAATAAAAAAATCCAATCTGGGTTCTACTAAAAAATTTTAGAGGTAAGAATGAAAGCTTCATTTGTGTAAAAGAGTGTTGTGAGGTCCGTCGTATTTCCATAACTTATTTTTTGCAGCAAAGTTACACAAATAGATTCAAGGACGAATCCTCTTGAAGAAGTGGAGAATGATATGAACCAAGAGACATCAATCATACAATATACTTCAATGAAGATGTGAAGAAAAGGTTGTCAAAATTATCAAAAAGATGTTTCAATTCATGCTACATTGAAGAAGAATGAAGTTTGATTGTTGTAAATTTTGGGTGGGTTACAATTTAGAGTAATTTAGAGTTATTGTATTTTAAGACTTGTTATTTAATTTCGGTTACATTTAAATAATGGCTAATTATGGCCATAAAGTAGGAATGTTAAAACCTTTAGAATACCTTTAGTAGTTTCATTTTTTAGGCTATATAAAGCCATGTATGTTGTATTTGTAAGAAAGACTTGAAAAATATAGTAAAGAAGCATTTGTGCTTTTCTTTAGCCGATGGCTAAGTTTCTTTGCAATTCTATGTAGTTTAGATTGCATGTAGAATCATTCAAGCTGGACATGATCAATCTTGCTTGTGGAGTGATTCGAATCTCGATCAAGTGTTCTTGCGTTGAGATATTTGATCAACAAGAATCATTGAAGCTAGACATGATCGATCTTGCTTCTTGAGTGATTCGAATCTCAAACAAAGTGTTCTTGGCTTGAGATATTCGATCTACAAGGTAATCCGAATCTTATTCCCCTTGTAAATGATATGATAAGGAATCAATACAAGGGGAATAAGATTCGGATTACCTTGTAGATCGAATATCTCAAGCCAAGAACACTTTGTTTGAGATTCGAATCACTCCAGAAGCAAGATCGATCATGTCTAGCTTCAATGATTCTTGTTGATCAAATATCTCAAACACTTGTTTGAGATTCGAATCACTCCACAAGCAAGATTGATCATGTCGAGCTTGAATGATTCTACATGCAATCTAAACTACATAGAATTGCAAACAAACTCAGTCATTGGCTAAGAAAAAGCACAAATGCTTCTTTTAATATATTTTCCAAGTCTACTTACAAATACAACATACATGGCTTTATATAGCCTCAAAATGAAACTACTAAAGGCATTCCAAGAGTTGTAACATTTCTACTTAATGGCAATAATTAACCATTATGTAATTGTAACCTAAAGTAAATTAAAAGTCTGATATGAACCAAAAGACATCAACCCTACAATATCCTTCAATGGAGATGTGAAGAAAAGGTTGTCAAAATTATCAAAAAGATGTTTCAATTCATGCCACATTGAAGAAGAATGAAGTTTGATTGTTATAAATTTTGGGTGGGTTATAATTTAGAGTAATTTAGAGTTATTGTATTTCATTAATGTAGTTTAAGACTTTTAATTTACTTTAGGTTACAATTACATAATGGTTAATTATTGCCATTAAGTATGAATGTTACAACTCTTGGAATGCCTTTAGTAGTTTCATTTTGAGGCTATATAAAGCCATGTATGTTGTATTTGTAAGTGGACTTGAAAAATATAGTAAAAAAAAAGCATTTGTGCTTTTCTTTAGCCAATGGCTAAGTTTCTTTGCAATTCTATGTAGTTTAGATTGCATGTAGAATCATTCAAGCTCGACATGATCAATCTTGCTTGTGGAGTGATTCGGATCTCAAACAAGTGTTCTTGCGTTGAGATATTTGATCAACAAGAATCATTCAAGCTAGACATGATCGATCTTGCTTGTGGAGTGATTCGAATCTCAATCAAGTGTTCTTGACTTGAGACAATCGATCAACAAGGTAATCCGAATCTTATTCCCCTTGTATTGATTCCTTATCATATCAAAGTCTTAAACTACATTAATGAAATACAATAACTCTAAATTACTCTAAATTATAACCCACACAAAATTTATAACAATCAAACTTCATTCTTCTTCAATGTGGCATGAATTGAAACATCTTTTTGATAATTTTGACAACCTTTTCTTCACATCTCCATTGAAGGATATTGTAGGGTTGATGTCTTTTGGTTCATATCATTCTCCACTTCTTCAAGAGGATTCGTCCTCGAATCTAATTGTGAAACTTTGCTGCAAAAAATAAGTTATGGAAATACAAAGGACCTCACAATACTCTCTCACAAGTATACACTCAAGAAAATTTTAGGCCACTCTTTTTACACACGTTTACACAAATGAAGCTCTTATTCTCACCTCTCAAAATTTTAAATAGAGCAAAGATTGAATTTTGAACTCTAGGTCGATTAAAATCTAAAAAGATGAAAGTAAATAAAAATCAAATTGAAAAAAAGAATGCAAAGGAAACATATATCCGATCTTGAGCCTGAAGCTCTGATACCAAAATGATATGATAAGGAATCAATACAAGGGGAATAAGATTCGGATTACCTTGTTGATCGATTGTCTCAAGTCAAGAACACTTGATTGAGATTCGAATCACTCCAGAAGCAAGATCGATCATGTCTAGCTTCAATGATTCTTGTTGATCAAATATCTCAACGCAAGAACACTTGATCGAGATTCGAATCACTCCACAACCAAGATTGATCATGTCGAGCTTGAATGATTCTACATGCAACCTAAACTACATAGAGTTGCAAAGAAACTTAGCCATTGGCTAAAGAAAAGCACAAATGCTCTTTTTACTATATTTTCCAAGTCTACCTTACAAATACAACATACATGGCTTTATATAGCCTAAAAAATGAAACTACTAAAGGTATTCCAAAAGTTGTAACATTCCTACTTTATGGCCATAATTAGCCATTATTTAAATGTAACCGAAATTAAATAACAAGTCTTAAAATACAATAACTCTAAATTACTCTAAATTGTAACCCACCCAAAATTTACAACCATCAAACTTCATTCTTCTTCAATGTAGCATGAATTGAAACATCTTTTTGATAATTTTGACAACCTTTTCTTCACATCTTCATTGAAGTATATTGTATGATTGATGTCTCTTGGTTCATATCAACATTGTTGCAGATGCTTTATCACGAAGGTATGTCCTCCTCAATACTTTGAATGCTAGGTTGTTGGGTTTTGAACACATAAAGGATTTCTATCAACATGACATGTTCTTTGCTCCTTTTGTTGAATGTTGTGAAAAAGGACTCATTGTGGATAAATACTTGTTGTTAGATGGATTTTTGTTCCGAAAAGGCAAACTTTGCATACCATCTTGTTCCATACGTGAGCTACTTGTGAGGGAAGCTCATGGAGGTGGTTTAATGGCACACCATGGAGTTTCTAAAACTTATGATATGCTCTCTGAACATTTTTTTTGGCCTAAAATGAGACATGATGTTTATAAAGTTTGTGCTCGTTGCATAGCATGTAAACAAGCTAAGTCTAGGCTTCAACCACATGGTTTATACTCACCATTACCAGTTCCTAATGGTCCTTGGATTGATATATCAATGGATTTTGTTTTAGGTTTACCTAGGACTAGGAAAGGTTATGATAGCATCTTTGTTGTGGTTGATCGATTTAGTAAAATGGCTCATTTTATTCCTTGTCACAAAACTGATGATGCAAAACATATTGCAGACCTGTTCTTTAGAGAAGTTGTACGATTGCATGGCATTCCTAAAAGCATCGTCAGTGATCGTGATGTCAAATTTTTAAGCCACTTTTGGCGTGTTTTATGGGGTAAGCTAGGAACTAAGCTCGTATATTCAACTACTTGTCATCCTCAAACGGATGGACAAACTGAAGTTGTTAACAGAACCATGACTACTATGCTTAGGGCTATTATTGATAAGAATCTTAAGACTTGGGAGGATTGTTTGCCATTTATAGAATTTGCATATAATAGGGTTGTTCATAGCACTACTAAATGCACACCTTTTGAAATTGTTTATGGCTTTAATCCTTTAACCCCCATTGACTTGTTACCTATACCGTCAAAAGAATTTGTGAATTTTGATGCAAATGCCAAGGTTGAGTTTGTTCATAAACTGCACAAGCAAGTAAAAGAACAAATTGAGAAACAAAATTCCAAGGTTGCCACCCGAATTAATAAAGGACGTAAGATTGTCATCTTCAAGCCAGGAGATTGGGTTTGGGTGCATTTCCGAAAAGAAAGATTTCCTACTCAAAGAAAATCTAAGCTTTTACCACGAGGAGATGGACCTTTTCAAGTTCTTGAGTGCATCAACGACAATGCTTATAAAATTGATTTACCAGGTAAGTACGGTGTTAGTGCAACTTTTAATGTTGTTGATTTGAGTCCTTTTGATGTAGGTGATGGCTTGGATTCGAGGACGAATCCTTCTCAAGAGGGGGAGAATGATATGAACCACGACCAAGGAATTTCCATACTTTCCCTTGGGTTGATTTCCATATCATTCTTCTTTTCTTACAGTCGAGTAAAAGAGTGAAATGAAAGAATCATCCTCCTGTTTACCTCAATAAATGGCCTAAAAAATAGGGAGAGGCTCAGTAGTTAAGTCGAATTAATCTTTTATCTTTCTTTCCTTCCAGTTCAGTCTCTTTTTTCTTATTCTCGGTAAATAGGTGTTTGTTTGGTTCATTCTCCTTCCCCTCGTGTCAATAGTGAGTTTGCTTCCGAGCCTAGTAGCTAAGTAGCTAGTAGTAAGCTGTTCTTGGCTGTTGAGTTTAGGCGGCTAGTGCTATGGAACTCATGTGCAGTCAGAGTCGGGGTTGTCTCGTTCCTGCTTTTAGGAGGAAGCTACCTTACTTAACTTAAGTAACAGGTATTTGAGTCAAGTTTGTAACCTCGAGTGGCTATGTCCCCTATGAGACTAGATATCCTGAGTAGGTGTGGGCTCTTCCTTATTAACTTCTGAATGTGTTCGTTCTCAGCCTGTACTTTGAGTGACTTTCTTCCCGGCCGTTAATGCGCCAATGTGATTTTCATCTTCGAATTATCTTCCGTTGTTTGGTTAGGCTCACGAAAGAGTAAAACATTCTTTCTGGGGCTCCTAGGGGATATCAAGATGAGACGGCTAGTGGTATCGGAACTTCGTCTGCGTTGTTGGGCTACCAATGGATGATTTGATCTGAAAGCATAGAACATCTAGTGGATCTGTCTTGATAGCTGTTTGTAGTTCCTACTAGTATCTATTAGTAAGCTATTCAAGGCAGGCAATCAATTCAAGCTAGTTATAGCCCGTAGTCTAATATGCCAACAATCGTAGGCTAATGGTACAATAACCTCTTCAATCAAGCCCGTAAGCTAAGCAAGGAATGGATTAGATGGTTGCTTTCTTCCCTTTATCAGTCAGATAGAAGAGAGGCCTAGTCAGTCAGTCTCTCTTCCAAGTCTTTTTTCTTTTTCTCCCCCTTTTCTCATCGATGTAGTAAGAATCAAATAGCTCTAAGAGATCGTAGTCTTTATATCTAGCGCTTTCCTCGCCGAGCATATGATTGCCCCGCCCACTTTGCCACCAGGAATTGCCAAACAAGCCCTAAATGAGTAAAGCCAAAGACCCCAAGAGAGAGTAGTCCCCACGTCAAGGGTTGCCCTCTCCAGAGGCTTGCCGTAAGGTTTTCGCCCAAGACGAGTAGCTAGTTTCTTTGTCAAAGAAAGGCTATATAAACTCCTGTTTTGGCTAATTCAATCTAACCCCATATAAACGCCATATAGATCAGACAGATGACCTTCACCCCTGGAAGGAAATGATCCATTGAATAGAGAGAACTCCCAGGATACAACATATTGAAATCAAGGAATTGGTGTATCTCTCCCATCAGCCAGATCAAGGGCACCGGGCATGGGATACACAGGCAGGAGAGCTAATTTGACCGGGCAAACCAGATGAGCGAGATTGATTGAAAGCGAAAGCGCCAACTTGCATACAAGATTGATATATGTATTTGAGACTCTAGGCAAATCCTCTTCAACAGTCTTTTCGTACAGGCTATTCAACAAGGTCTATTGGCTTTCTTGCTTATGCGATACTTGGCTAAGCCTTGCTTATACACCGAGAAAGATCGTTGATAGGAAAGCTCTGTTACCCACCAACGACGGCCCCTTCTCTTTACCTTTCTCGTCCCCTACCTTAGTCCCCTTTGCTAGCTTGAATTCCTTCCATCTCTTTTTTGCTTCCAAAACAGCGTCCCATTCTTTTTATTATTAATATATTAAGGGCCATCACGTTTCGAGGCTTTCCTACGAATAGAATCATTTGACGATACTAAAGATGTATTTTCTTATCAGAGAGGGGACCCAATGGCAATGGAAGCGGGGCTTTTTTCTTTGATAATCCGTTTAGGGGGGAGAGAGAAGGAGAGGCACGAAAACAGGATGTATAGGGGATCTCCCTAGTCCAAGAGTGGGAGTGCCGATTAACCCCACTTGGGTGTAGTGGCAGTATGTTCAGTCAAAATCAGAGAAGGGAGTCGCGAAGGATGAGTCTTCCCTTACTTCTCATATTTTTTCTAATTGCTAACTGAGATGCGTAAGACATTAAAGAGTAGGATATGCGACGGAGATTAATTAGGGGAAAGCAAATCAAACCCATTTTCAGACAACACACACAAAAAAGCAAGACTCCAGTGGTGGGTCAGAACAAAGAATCAAGGAATCTCTGGGAAATTGGAAAGGGGTCGAAGTCTTCCTTAGAAATAGGAAGAGAAGATGAGGAGGGCATAGGTGGATTTCTATTCTGAATTGGTCCTTTTCTTTTGCATCAAAATACGGCTAATTGCCTAGCGGGGAATCGACCGCTCTTCTATTCTTCTATACTTCCCACTTAATCTCTCGTTTACCAATACTCCTCTTCCCCACAAAAAGCCAGCTGGAATGTGTCCACTCTGATCTTACCTTGGACAGCTTCCACTTTCCTACTTATGCCTTGACTTCCTTTCGAAATTTCTCTTTCCCACAGAATAACAGGTATATGAATACCCCCAGCCTTTCTCCTCCCAATAGCCCAACAGTGAAGGGAAGGCAAAGGAGTCCATTGGGAGAGCCACGTAGCATAGTCCTTTACCTCAGGGTTCTTGGTTCTCCACACATTGAGTAAGCTTGCCCCTTTTCTCCTACTTTCGTAGAATATCTCTTGTTTTTGCCCCCTTGGGTTTTCCCCATCATCAGGCTATAACCTTGCCTCTAGTTTTTGATCTTGATACTTCCTCTAGTATAAAGTTAAGGTCAAACTGACTCTTCCTCTTCTCCTTTATTCCCTCTTCTTTCTTCTTTGGCTTAGAGGTATGCAGGCTCAAAAAAGATGAGAAAGTAGGTATTTCTTCACGCCTGCTTTCACTTATTGCTTTCTCCCTATCCTTTCAACCATTGATTCGTACCACTGGCCTCTATTTCATTCCTCCATGTTTACATCCCTTAGATCCACCCACACATTGCCTGTTGTAAGGGTCTTTGTGAAAAAGAGACCTTCCATTCTCTTGTCTTACCTTTCCCAATTTAGCTTGGGTTTCCCCCGCCAGTCCCTCTTCTTGTTCAAACCCCTGTGATACAAGATAGATATACTTGCTCTGACGACTGAGCTCTTTCTCCTTGAATTCCTTCAACATTTCCTTTGGGATTTATTTCTTCTTATTAACCCAACTATCTGATTATAGTAAAGGTTTACCCATCTTGGGCTCCATCCTAGCATAAGGACTTTGGTGGATTCTCTTCATCATGCATCCCCAGTCAGAGAGTGGCCACAATCCTTGCTTCACTGAAGTTTGGTATATTTGATGAGAACAATAGTCTAAGGAACCTTGCTCTGAAAGGCCCGTGATTGATTCTCTGCCGAATGGGGCAGTCTGTTCGTAATCATAACGTTGGGTACGTTCTTTTTCTTCTTTCAAACCCTGGAAGACTTGCTAGTTTACATTTTTGTTTAAATATATATATCTAGTACTTTTTCAAATGGTATTTGCAAAGGAAGTTCCTTCCTGCGTTGCACCTATGATGCTGCTTTATGGGTCTGGTTCGTGGAACTCATCGAAGAGCCCAATATCGTAGTGGTTGGGGGCCCCCGCTAAATTCTTTCTTCTTTCACTCGCTCCATTTTGAGTACTTTTGATAGGAAGTGAAAAACGAGTGTCTTCTCCGTGCTTTGTTCTCCAGAAAGGAATAAGAGCTCTCTTTGTCTTGATGGGCCTAACTAAGTTGGTAGGCAACCCAATCTATGAGTAGGTACTTCTCACCTAGTTCCTCAAGGGCGAGTAAATTCATTGAATATGCCAGAATGAAGAGTATTGATCTTTTACAGTGATAGAAGAAATAGGAAAAGGAGAATGACATCAGGTTCAGTAGTTAGAGGTGAGGGGGCAGGGGAAGGGAAGGAGCGAAGCAGCTTTACCAACAGGGAAAGGAGCGAAGCAATGAAACCGATAGGTGATTGAGCTCTGCAATGAGTTGGATAGGTTCATGAGCTTTACTTACCTTGTTCAATCTGGTGACGGAGAAGAGAATAAATCTTTTGGCTTTCTCTTTGTCTTGTCTCTTCTTTGTTCTTGAATGTCTTTCCTTCCTTAATGCAATAACTGCACACTGCTTAGTATAGTTATATGACCGTCAAAAAGCTTTCCTGACTGTGAAGGAGAAAGAAGAAATCAATAGGTGAAGGAGAATGACTCTTTAGTTTCGTCTTGACTTTCAACACTTGATGAATAAGGGATCAGTTCAAGAAGAAATAGGTTCCGGTGATTGAGCTTGACCTGATTCTCTTCCTGACAGTTCACTCTCATTCATCTTTCGGATTTACTGACAGTGAACTCTCAGTCATAAATAGTCTTTGTTGAAATAGGGTAAAGATAGAATGAATCTTAAGTCTTTCCTTCCAGTTCACTCTCATTCATAAGTCGTCTTTGTCTTTGTTTCGTCTCCCTTTATTCTTGAACTGTAAAGGAGATCTTGTCTTGCTTTCGTCTTGACTGACAGTGAGCTCTAACGAATAAGTCGTGTTTACTGTTTCATTCATCTTTCGTCTTTCCTTGAAACACTTTCAGGGGAAGATCAAGATCAAGAAGGAATCTTGAGGATTGACTTCCAGTTCACTCTCATTTCTTCTTCGATAGTCTTTCCTGACAGTGAACGATCATTCATAAGTCGTGTTTACTGTTTCATGAATCGAGAGTTTCGGAGAAGATCAAGATCAAGAAGGAATCTAGAGTCTTTCCTTCCAGTTCACTCTCATTTCTTCTTCTTTCGTTTCGTCTTTCCTTTCAACACTTTCAGGTTCAGGTTTAGTAGTCCAGTCTCATTCTTGTTTAGTTTCGTCTCATTCTTGTTTCGTTGCTTCTTTTCTTACTGTTCCAGTTCAATAGTGATTGAGTTCAGTCTCGTATCGGTCGTAATTGCGTTAGTGTGCCAAGCCCTACCGTGTTCGATGAGTTAAGATTCATCTTTTTTAAGCAGAAAGAATATGTATGAATGCAATCAATCTATTCTTTGATTAGCCTCTTGCCGGCGCCCTCTTCAAAAGCGTAGATCCTCTATCAATCTCTTTCCCGAAAAAGCAGTTAAGAGACCTATGGAAGTTTGGATTGAGCCCTGTAGGAACCATACCATATAAACCATAACCATATCATAGATGAATAAATATCCCAGTTTTCGTTGACCGTGAAAAGCCTGACGGAGAATATGGTCTATTCTCTAGGGCATCCGACAAGAGAGCAGCTATTGAATGAAGACCTTGTAAGAAATAGCTGAAAGGTGGAATCCCGCTCTAAGAAAAACTCTCATTCAGATAAATGGCTAAGCCTTATAACTACATTAATCGATCTCTTTCCAAAAGGAGCGAGTCATAAAAGCCAATTCATGCTGCTAGTACGGGGGAAGCTCGGGCCGAGAGAGTTTAGGCCTTAGCAGCTAAACGAAAGAAAGGGTTCCACATCGAAGGATGAAGGCCTATAGCATCTTACTCAGAACCAACAAGAGACCTCTGAAAGATATAACGACTATTGAGTCCGCTGATTCCGCTTTGGTCGTAGATTAACTACAAGGAAGGTAGAGTCTAAAAAAGCACAAAATTAAACCGATGCAACAACGAGATAGGATTCCACATCTGCTTCTGCTCGACCTTCAGATTCGAAAGAAAATAGGTAGGTTAGGAAACCCATCTTTGCCAGTCAGGATGAAGGGGCTTACTAAATGAATGATTCACACTGTCTATTTGCTACTCGGACTAAATTAGTTGCGAACCGCTCGCTTACTCTTTTAGTAAGGGATGCTAGAACCCCTGCTTGGAAGCAGCACCTCGGCTTTCGAACCGAACTACGTAGCTGCTTCGCCTTTGAAATCAGAGACAGTTCCAATTTCCTACTAAGATATGCAAGCAACGACTTTTCTTTAAGGAGTGTGCAGCATTTATAAACAACCACAGAGATTTTCTCGATAGTCTTTCTTTTTTGTCAATGTTGAAATTGTGCATCATCTCAAACTTCATTGAACCTAGCAAGAAAATCTGTACTTCTTTACTTCTTTCCGGTTAGTTCAAGAAGGGCCATCCCATGCTGTCCTACCAAGTCCCCTTTAATGCAGTCCACGGTTATTAAGCCGCTAACGCGCATATGAGAATATCTGTTTCTGTGAATTCCTCTTCGGTGTCGGATCTTCCCTTATCTATCAATGATAGCCTTCGCTTGAAAGCATTACTTAAACTTTCACTTTACAGTCCATCGTTCAGCTTCAACTTTCGTACATACGTAACTAGCTTTAAATAGAACCTTGGCTAAATGATATGAATTCAACTGCTGACCCTTTGCATGTACCCGAAGGACCGATTACAAGAAGCAAGGTTAAGAAGATTCAAGAGGCCTATACATTGCATCTTCAAAAGCTAGTTAGTGTACAGGTTGAAACAAAGACTTTTGAACCCAAAAATCTTTATAGCAATAGCATATCAAATCAAGAAGATAATGGAGTGGCTGACATTGGAAAGTGATTAGAAGACTTTCTTTTGGTAGTTGAACTACCAATTAAGACAATTTATGAATTGCCTTATATTTTTCAATTTATATTTAATAGCATTTATTAAAAGTTTGTATGAATTGCCTTATATTCTTCAATTTGTATTTAATAGCATTTATTAGCATTTATTAGTGATAGATTCTAAGTTCGATCTAAGAGTCATTCATCTTCTAACCAGCTCTTGGTTGGAATCAATCCGTTAAGTTAGCTTTCTCTGTGAGCGTTTTGCAAAGATTCTAGAAGGACCTCTAGCTTTGCAAATTCCAGCATTGTAGGCGCTTATCATTTGGTATCAGAGCATTTGGTTGACGTTTTTTTGCCGCTCTAGAGGTGAAATATTTTTATTGTTATTTTTTTTTTTTTATCAATTTTTTTTTCTCTCATATTATCGAAAAAAAAAAAAAAAAAAAAAGAAACAAAAAATCAGTTCTGAGAGAAAAAAAATATATATTCAGTTCTTATCATTTATTTTCAAGCTCTTGATCCTTGAGATACTAGTCTTAGCTTGTTAGAATTGATCGTTGAATTGGTTATAATCAAGCTTAAAGCAAGATTGCACAAAAAAAAAAAAAAAAAAAAAAAAAAAGTCTTTACATTCTTGACTTAGTACGTTTGATGTTTAAACCGATTCATTGAATTAGTTTTGATCAAGCTAATTCTGGAGTGAATTGTCTTGATATCTAAGAGTGACCATCATAGATTCCAAGTTCGATCTAAGAGTCATTCATCTTCTAACCAGCTCTTGGTTGGAATCAATCCGTTAAGTTAGCTTTCTCTGTGAGCGTTTTGCAAGGATTCTAGAAGGACCTCTAGCTTTGCAAATTCCAGCATTGTAGGCGCTTATCATTTGGTATCAGAGCATTTGGTCGACGTTCTTTGGCCGCTCTAGAGGTGAAATATCTTTACTATTATTTTTTTGTATCAATTTTTCTCTCTCTCAGATTATCAAAAAAAAAAAAAAAATCAGTAGAAAAAAAAAAATCAGTTCTGAGAGAAAGAAAATATATATATTCAGTTCTTATCATTTATTTTCAAGCTCTTGATCCTTGAGATACTAGTCTTAGCTTGTTAGAATCGATCGTTGAATTGGTTATAATCAAGCTTAGAGCAAGATTGCACCAAAAAAAAAAAAAGGCCAGCCTTTACATTCTTGACCTAGTACCAAAAGCCTACCTTTGAGTGTTAAACACGAGCGTCCCTGAGTAAAAATTTTGTGAGAAGTGTTGAGAGGCCCCTTGATAACAATGTCACATAATGGAGAAGCAGTACCACCAGTTCCAGATCTTAATACAACCATTCTTCAAGCAATTCAAGGTATGATGAAAATGATGATGGAAGATAGACAAGAAAGAAGGGCGCAACAACAAAGACAAGAACGAACATTACAAGAAGATGAAGGTATAGTAGTACAAGAAAGACAAGTTGATGGTAGATGGAGAGGAAGAAATAACCATGCAACTATTATGCAACCTAGAAGGATGGAAAGAGTACATGAAGATAGAGATGGGGGAGTTAAACTCAAAATCCCGCCCTTTTGTGGAACGGCAGATTCTGAGGCATACTTGCAGTGGGAAAGAAAGATAGAGCATGTGTTTGATTGCAACACCTATAGTGAAAATAAGAAGATGAGACTTGCTATTGCCGAATTTACCAATCATGCTAGTGATTGGTACCAACATCTCAAATCCGAGAGAAGAAGAAAAGAGGAGAATCCAATAGAGACATGGGAAGAACTTAAAGAAGTCATGAGAAAAAGGTATGCTCCAAAACATTATGAAAGAAATTTGAAAACTAAATTGCAAGGTTTGAGGCAAGGAACAAAAAGTGTGGCGGAATATTATCAAGAGATGGAAACTATGATGAAAAGAGCAAAGGTTAGAGAAGAAGAAGAAGATACCATGTCTAGATTCCTTGGAGGTTTGAATCGAGAAATTGCTCATCTTGTTGACAGAAATCCACCACCATATCTGGAAGATATGTATCATTATGCTCTCGAAATTGAAGACCAATTGAAGGAAGAAAAAGAGCATTCAAAAAGGTACACATCACGAACTAGCATCTTTTCAAATTCTAATACTTGGAACAAGGATAGTTTT
>CM031892.1:7654795-7668766 GCA_018691285.1 Cucurbita argyrosperma subsp. sororia | reverse complement strand
CATTTGTACTGCTCTAAGTTAATGCTCGAGATTGCCTTGTGTACAAGTCTCGACCCCTCGACCATTTGAAAGAACCAATGTTGAAAGGAGAAAAGAACTCATTAAACACCGGTCGACCCCAAACCACAACACTCGACGAACTACGACCACCTTCTCCTCAAATGTCTACTACCGCCCACAGTTTGGGTAAGCTGAAAATCAACATCCCTCCCACGTATGAGTGGTTTGACTGAAGTATACCTGCTCTCACCATGCATGTCACGCGGGTGTCTCAGTCACACGATTGCAATTTGTTGGTGTGCTACGCTAAAACTTATGTGGGCAGTGCTCTACACTCGTTTGCACTTCACCTCCATTCGTACACGAAGAATGAAGCTTCACAATCAGTCACACCGTCGTACACAGTATGATCATGTCCTGCCGCGTTCTCCGTTAACTTCCACAAATTTTAGACGAGTTACCACATTTGGGCCACAATCTCAATAGGGTTTATGTCTACACGATGCTCGAAAACGACCATAGTGACTCTTTTACCTACCCAAAATTCTACGTGCTCGGGTACTTGTTAAGTCCTCACTTGAGTTCCGCCTTACGTGACATTTGAGGATCCATATAGGCTCACCGCATGAGAAATCTTTTTGCGTTGGATCACTGAACTCCGCTGAGTCCCATTCTACCCTGATTATTTAGTATGTTGCCTGCAGGACTTCACTTCAGCCTCTTCTTTGCCCGATAATCCTTTTGATCACAATAATGGTTACTCCATGTTCAGACATCCCGTCACGACATTTGAATGATCCCAGGTGCAACTTGTTCCATCCCACCCGGTCAGATGTTTTCCGTTTTCATACCCGTTCAATCTCAGTCCAAAACCTGCTTACAGGAAAGTCTGTCATTCTTCATCTTTGTTTGATTTACTATTTTGCATATTTGCACTCTTACACTTTCCCCTGGAAGCCGACTCCTTGTTACGCATTGTACAGCTCTCCCTTTTACAACCTCCTTCACACCTTACTCTGCCCTCCATATCCAGACTGCGACCCCTCCCTATGTTCCTACTCATCAATTTTCCCACCACCCCTATACTTTCCACCTCTCATTTTGGTTAACAAAACCACCTCCTAACCTCAACTGTGGACACTCCCCCGTCTTCAAAAAAAATTGTTTCTTTTCCTTCTTGTCCATCTCTGACCTCTTCCAGTCTTCTTTTTGTAAGTGTCCGTTATCACCAAATTGACTTCGTACCTGGGGCAACTCTTCCAAATATGGCTGCCTATAGGACCAATCCCACCGAGACTAAGGAGATTCAGAGACAAGTGGAAGAACTCATGGATAAAGGATATGTTAGAGAAAGCATGAGTCCTTGTTCAGTTCCTGTGATTTTGGTACCCAAGAAAGATGGCACGTGGAGGATGTGTGTTGATTGTCGAGCCATCAACAAGATCACGGTAAAGTATCGACACCCTATTCCTAGATTGGATGACATGTTGGATGAATTATATGGTGCTAATCTGTTTTCAAAAATAGATCTTAAAAGTGGTTATCATCAAATTCGAATGAATGTGGGAGATGAGTGGAAAACGGCTTTCAAAACAAAGTTTGGGCTTTATGAGTGGCTCGTTATGCCATTTGGCCTTACAAATGCACCAAGTACTTTTATGAGGCTAATGAATCATGTTTTGAGAGACTATATTGGAAAATTTGTTGTTGTATACTTTGATGATATCCTTGTTTACTCAAAAAGCTTGAATGATCATATTTTGCACGTTAAGAAAATTTTGTTTATACTTAGAGAAGAGAAGCTTTATGCCAACTTCAAAAAGTGCAATTTTTGTCTAGACCAAGTCAACTTCCTAGGGTTCTTAGTTGGAAAGAAGGGAGTACAAGTTGATGAAGAAAAGGTAAAAGCTATTAGAGAATGGCCAACACCCACAAATGCAACCGAGGTAAGATCTTTTCATGGTTTGGCTAGTTTCTATAGGAGATTCATTAAGGATTTCAGTAGTATAGCATCACCATTGAATGAACTTGTTAAAAAGCATGTGAAATTTGAATGGAAGGAAAAACAAGAGAATGCATTCAATGAACTGAAAGATAAATTAACCAATGCACCTTGTCTTGCTTTACCTAACTTTGATAAATCTTTTGAAATTGAATGTGATGCAAGTGGGATAGGCATAGGGGCTGTTTTAATGCAGGAAAAAAGGCCAATCATGTTCTTTAGTGAAAAGCTTAATGGAGCACAACTCAACTATCCGACTTATGACAAAGAGTTATATGCACTTGTGAGGGCTTTGCAAGTTTGGCAACATTATTTGTGGCCAAAAGAGTTTGTTATTCATACGGACCATGAAAGTTTGAAGCACCTCAAAAGCCAAACAAAGCTAAATAGGAGACATGCTAAATGGGTGGAATTCATTGAGACGTTTCCTTATGTAATCCATTACAAAAAGGGGAAGGATAATGTGGTCGCAGATGCATTATCAAGAAGGTATGCCTTATTTTCTTCCCTTACTGCAAAAATTCTTGGTTTTAAACACATGATTGAATTGTACAAAGTTGAAAAATCTGAATTTTATGATGTGTATATGCAATGTTTAGAAGGGAAACATGTGCAAGATCATATGGTGTTCGATGATATGCTTTTTAGGAAGGGTAAACTTTGTATCCCTAGATGTTCTATTCGAGAGTTACTTGTGAAGGAGGCTCATGGGGGAGGACTTATGGGACATTTTGGAGAATTTAAAACATATAGCATGTTGTGTGAACATTTCTATTGGTTGAAAATGAGGAAAGATGTGAACAAAATATGCAAGCAATGTTTTAAATGTAAGGAGGCTAAGTCTAAGACACAACCACATGGCCTTTACACACCTTTAGATGTTCCTAGTGAACCATGGTGATATGAACCAAGAGACATCATTCATACAATATACTTCAATGAAGATGTGAAGAAAATGTTGTCAAAATTATCAAAAGAGGTTGCAATTCATGTCACATTGAAGAGGAATGAAGTTTGATGGTTATAAATTTTGGGTGGGTTACAATTTAGAGTAATTTAGAGTTATTGTATTTTAAGACATTTTATTTACTTTATAGGTTACATTTACATAATGGCTAATTATGGTCATTAAGTATGAATGTTACAACTTTTGGAATGCTTTCATTTTGAGGCTATATAAAGCCATGTATGTTGTATTTGTAAGGAAGACTTGGAAAATTTATTAAAAGAAGCATTTGTGCTTTTCTTTAGCCAATGGCTAAGTTTCTTTTGCAATTCTATGTAGTTTAGGTTGCATGTAGAATCATTCAAGCTCGATATGATCAATCTTGCTTGTGGAATGATTCGAATCTCAAACAAGTGTTCTTGCGTTGAGATATTTGATCAACAAGAATCATTCAAGCTAGACATGATCGATCTTGCTTGTGGAGTGATTCGAATCTCAATCAAGTGTTCTTGCCTTGAGATATTCGATCGACAAGGTAATCCGAATCCTACCCCCTTGTAGTTGATTTCCTTATCTTATCATTTGGTATCAGAGCTTCAGGCTCAAGATCGGATATATGTTTCCTTTGCGTTTCTTCTCAATTTGATTTTTATTTATTTTCATCTTTTTAGTTTTTAATCGACCCAGAGTTCAAAATTCAATCTTTGCTCTATTTACAATTTTGAGAGGTGAGAATGAGAGCTTCATTTGTGTAAACGTGTGTAAAAAGAGTGGCCTAAAATTTTCTTGAGTGTATACTCGTGGGAGAGTGTTGTGAGGTCCTTCGTATTTCCATAACTTATTTTTTGCAGCAAAGTTTCACAAATAGATTCGAGGACGAATCCTCTTGAAGAAGTGGAGAATGATATGAACCAAGAGACATCAATCATACAATATGCTTCAATGAAGATGTGAAGAAAAGGTTGTCAAAATTATCAAAAGATGTTTCAATTCATGCTACATTGAAGAAGAATAAAGTTTGATTGTTGTAAATTTTGGGTGGTTATAATTTAGAGTAATTTAGAGTTATTGTATTTTAAGACTTTTCATTTAATTTCGGTTACATTTACATAATGGCTAATTATGGCTTTAAAGTGTGAATGTTACAACTTTTGGAATGCCTTTAATAGTTTCATTTTGAGGCTATATAAAGTCATGTATGTTGTATTTGTAAGGGAGACTTGGAAAATATAGTAAAAGAAGCATTTGTGCTTTTTCTTAGCCAATGGCTGAGTTTGTTTGCAATTCTATGTAGTTTAGATTGCATGTAGAATCATTCAAGCTCGACATGATCAATCTTGCTTGTGGAGTGATTCGAATCTCAAACAAGTGTTTGAGATATTTGATCAACAAGAATCATTCAAGCTAGACATGATCGATCTTGCTTGTGGAGTGATTCAAATCTCAATCAAGTGTTCTTGCCTTGAGATATTCGATCAACAAGGTAATCCGAATCTTATTCCCCTTGTAGTTGATTCCTTATCTTATCACATGGGTTGACATTAGCATGGATTTTGTTCTAGGATTACCAAAGACTAGAAGACACCATGATAGCATTTTTGTGGTGGTTGATAGGTTTAGTAAGATGGCACATTTCATTCCATGTAACAAAACAGATGATGCTACCAATATAGCTAATCTATTCTTTAAGGAAGTGGTTAGATTGCATGGTATTCCCAAAACCATTGTTAGTGACAGGGATGTAAAATTTTTAAGCCATTTTTGGAAGGTTTTGTGGGGAAAGTTGGGAACTAAGCTTCTATTTTCTACAACATGTCACCCCCAAACCGATGGACAAACTGAGGTCGTTAATAGAACATTAGGAGCCTTACTTAGGTCACTAATTTCTAAAAATCTTACGTCTTGGGAAGAGACTCTACCTTTTGTGGAATTTGCATACAATAGAGCATTACATAGTACCACTCAGTGTTCACCGTTTGAGGTTGTGTATGGATTTAATCCTTTAACTCCTCTAGATTTATCGCCTTTGCCACCTAATATGTTTGCTAATGATGCAGCTTCTTCAAGAGCCGACTACATAAAAAAAATTCACAAAGACATAAAAGAAAGAATTGAAAACAAAAATAAAAAACTAGTCACGCGCAAGAACCAAGGAAGAAAGAAATTGATTTTTAAACAAGGTGACTGGGTTTGGGTCCATCTACGAAAGGAAAGGTTTCCAAGTCAGAGAAAGTCAAAACTTCAACCAAGAGGAGATGGTCCTTTTCAAGTACTAGAGCGGATCAATGACAATGCATACAAGCTAGATCTCAGAGGTGAGTACAATGTAAGTTCAACTTTTAATGTGGCTGATTTGACTCCATTTGATGTAGGGAATGAAGACCTTGATTTGAGGACAAATCCTTTTAAAGAAAGGGAGGATGATATGAATTCAACTGCTGACCCTTTGCATGTACCCGAAGGACCGATTACAAGAAGCAAGGTTAAGAAGATTCAAGAGGCCTATACATTGCATCTTCAAAAGCTAGCTAGTGTACAGGTTGAAACAAAGTCTTTTGAGCCCAAAAATCTTTATAGCATTAGCATATCAAATCAAGAAGATAATGGAGTGGCTGATATTGGAAAGTAATTAGAAGACTTGCCTTTGGTAGCTGAATTACCAATTAAGGATGGAAAGTAATTAGAAGACTTGCTTTTGGTAGTTGAATTACCAATTAAGGATGGAAAGTAATTAGAAGACTTTCCTTTGGTAGTTGAATTACCAATTAAGGAAATTTATTAATGCCTTATTTGCTTCAATTTTTATTTAATAGCATTTGTAGTTGGTGGCTGAACTTTATTATGTTAGGGTTACCTTTTAGACCTATTTAAAGGCATGTAATACTCATGTTTGGGAGATTTTAGTTGAATACAGAAAAAACCTTTGTGTTTTCTTGATACCCTTTTGGTGTTATTCTTTTTCAAATCTTGCTTTAGGTTTGATGTTTAAACCGATTCATTGAATTAGTTTTGATCAAGCTAATTCTGGAGTGAATTGTCTTGGTATCTAAGAGTGACCATCATAGATTCCAAGTTCGATCTAAGAGTCATTCATCTTCTAACCAGCTCTTGGTTGGAATCAATCCGTTAAGTTAGCTTTCTCTGTGAGCGTTTTGCAAGGATTCTAGAAGGACCTCTAGCTTTGCAAATTCCAGCATTGTAGGCGCTTATCACAATTTCGGTTACATTTACATAATGGCTAATTATGGCTTTAAAGTGTGAATGTTACAACTTTTGGAATGCCTTTAATAGTTTCATTTTGAGGCTATATAAAGTCATGTATGTTGTATTTGTAAGGGAGACTTGGAAAATATAGTAAAAGAAGCATTTGTGCTTTTTCTTAGCCAATGGCTGAGTTTGTTTGCAATTCTATGTAGTTTAGATTGCATGTAGAATCATTCAAGCTCGACATGATCAATCTTGCTTGTGGAGTGATTCGAATCTCAAACAAGTGTTTGAGATATTTGATCAACAAGAATCATTCAAGCTAGACATGATCGATCTTGCTTGTGGAGTGATTCGAATCTCAATCAAGTGTTCTTGCCTTGAGATATTCGATCAACAAGGTAATCCGAATCTTATTCCCCTTGTAGTTGATTCCTTATCTTATCATTTGGTATCAGAGCTTCAGGCTCAAGATCGGATATATGTTTCCTTTGCGTTTCTTTTCAATTTGTTTTTTTCTTTTTAGTTTTTAATCGACCCAAAGTTCGAAATTCAATCTTTGCTATATTTATAATTTTGAGAGGTGAGAATGAGAGCTTCATTTGTGTAAACAGAGTGGCCTAAAAAAAAAATCCTTGAGTGTTGTATACACATGAGAGATTGTTGTGAGGGCCTTTGTATTTTCATATCTTATGTTTTGCAGCAAAGTTTCACAAATAGATTCGAGGACGAATCCTCTTGAAGAAGTGGAGAATGATATGAACCAAGAGACATCATTCATACAATATACTTCAATGAAGATGTGAAGAAAATGTTGTCAAAATTATCAAAAAAGGTTGCAATTCATGTCACATTGAAGAGGAATGAAGTTTGATGGTTATAAATTTTGGGTGGGTTACAATTTAGAGTAATTTAGAGTTATTGTATTTTAAGACATTTTATTTACTTTATAGGTTACATTTACATAATGGCTAATTATGGTCATTAAGTATGAATGTTACAACTTTTGGAATGCTTTCATTTTGAGGCTATATAAAGCCATGTATGTTGTATTTGTAAGGAAGACTTGGAAAATATATTAAAAGAAGCATTTGTGCTTTTCTTTAGCCAATGGCTAAGTTTCTTTGCAATTCTATGTAGTTTAGGTTGCATGTAGAATCATTCAAGCTCGACATGATCAATCTTGCTTGTGGAGTGATTCGAATCTCAAACAAGTGTTTGAGATATTTGATCAACAAGAATCATTGAAGCTAGATATGATCGATCTTGCTTCTGGAGTGATTCGAATCTCAAACAAAGTGTTCTTGGTTTGAGATATTCGATCTACAAGGTAATCCGAATCTTATTCCCCTTGTAGTTGATTCCTTATCGTATCATCTAGCTTTGCAAATTCCAGCATTGTAGGCGCTTATCACAATTTCTCGTAATCAATTAGTTAACATCTTGGTTAACCTTATTCAGACGGAAACAAATCATTGGCTTATCTCTTATCGAGCCATGAAAAAGATTCAACAAAAGACAGAAAGAAATACACTCACTATTTTACGTCAAGCAATACGCGGAGTCACTCCCGGTAGTAAAAGCAAGACGTGTAGGCGGATCGACTGATCAAGTTCCCGTTGAAATAGGATCTACACAAGGAAAAGCACTTGCCATTCGGTGGTTATTAGGGCCAAAAACGTCCGGATCGAAATATGGCTTTCAAATTCAGTTCTGAATTAGTAGAATGAGGGAGAAAGAGACGGATAGGGTGGGAATGGATGTAGTTGAGTTGGAGTTTTTTCCTTTTCAGTCTGGCAGTATGGAGATTGAATTGCCGCGATTCCGGCTACCTGTCCTTGTCGGAATCTCAAGTCGTCTCTCTGAGCCAGATCGAATCTTTCCTAGCCTCTTCCTGTTATCCCCTGCTCCTTTTCGGGTTGGGTTCAGGGCCCAGGCACCCTTCTCCTCTACTCCTTACCTGTTAGTTGTTCTTTTCGAATTTGGTTTTGCAGGGTCTTTCTTAGGTTGTAACTTTAAAGAAGACGATCTAATACGGGAAGTTGATGTTGATGTTGTTGGGTGCCCCTTGCGAGGTTCCGGTCCGACCTCTATTTTTTTGGCCTAATTGGAGTGGAAGGAGTCTTGCTGTGGAGATGGTTTACCCTGAACTTGAGATGGTAGGTTTGGTAGTGGAACTTTGTTTACATTCCCCGGAAAAGAGTCAGTGTTGAATGGTTTTATCTCCCGCCCATCCTCCCCTGGTTGGTTGACTAGACATCTTCAGTATCCCCCTCATTCTCACTCTAATAGAAAGGCCGGGAATGACCAGAGGTGTATGGAGGTTGAATCTGTCTACCTTTTTAACCGAAGGCATACATGGAGTTGGAACCGTTCTATCTAATACTAGTATGCGCGGGAAGTACTTCTGCCTCATCCTCTTCCTTCACGGTAGGTACGCTTGGCCCCTTGTTACATTGCCTTTTTGTATGCTTAATGTAATGGTCTGCGACATCAAGCCACATCGGTTGCCTTCTCTTTGATTGATAATAAGGGAGAAAAGGTTTTAATGCACGCGTCTAAGTGCCCCTTTTTTTTAGGGGAGCCGTTCCGTGTGGTAGAGTGATAAGATAAGGAATCAACTACAAGGGGAATAAGATTCAGATTACCTTGTTGATCGAATATCTCAAGCCAAGAACACTTTGTTTGAGATTCGAATCACTCCACAAGCAAGATCGATCATGTCTAGCTTCAATGATTCTTGTTGATCAAATATCTCAAGAAGAGAACACTTGATTGAGATTCGAATCACTCCACAAGCAAGATTGATCATGTCGAGCTTGAATGATTCTACATGCAACCTAAACTACATAGAGTTGCAAATAAACTTAGCCATTGGCTAAAGAAAGCACAAATGCTCCTTTTACTATATTTTCCAAGTCTACCTTACAAATACAACATACATGGCTTTATATAGCCTCAAAAAATGAAATTCCAAAAGTTGTAACATTCATACTTAATGGCCATAATTAGCCATTATGTAAATGTAACCTAAAGTAAATAAAATGTCTTAAAATACAATAACTCTAAATTACTCTAAATTGTAACCCACCCAAAATTTATAACCATCAAACTTCATTCCTCTTCAATGTGGCATGAATTGCAACCTCTTTTGATAACATTTTCTTCACATCTTCATTGAAGTATATTGTATGATTGATGTCTCTTGGTTCTTATCATTCTCCACTTCTTCAAGAGGATTCGTCCTCGAATTTATTTGTGAAACTTTGCTGCAAAACATAAGATATGGAAATACAAAGGACCTCACAACACTCTCTCACGAGTATACACTCAAGGAAATTTTAGGACACTCTTTTTACACTCAGTTACACAAATGAAGCTCTCAATCTCACCTCTCAAAATTTTGAATAGAGCAAAGATTGAATTTTGAACTCTGGGTCGATTAGAAACTAAAAAGATGAAAATAAATAAAAATCAATTTGAGAAGAAACGCAAAGGAAACAGTATATCCGATCTTGAGCCTGAAGCTCTGATACCAAATGATAAGATAAGGAATCACTACAAGGGGAATAAGATTCGGATTACCTTATTGATCGAATATCTCAAGCCAAGAACACTTTGTTTGAGATTCGAATCACTCCAGAAGCAAAGATCGATCATGTCTAGCTTCAATGATTCTTGTTGATCAAATATCTCAATGCAAGAACACTTGTTTGAGATTCGAATCACTCCACAAGCAAGATCGATCATGTTTAGCTTGAATGATTCTTGTTGATCAAATATCTCAACGCAAGAACACTTGATTGAGATTCGAATCACTCCACAAGCAAGATTGATCATGTCGAGCTTGAATGATTCTACATGCAACCTAAACTACATAGAATTGCAAAGAAACTTAGCCATTGGCTAAAGAAAAGCACAAATGCTTCTTTTACTGTATTTTCCAAGTCTACCTTACAAATACAACATACATGGATTTATATAGCCTCAAAATGAAATTCCAAAAGTTGTAACATTCATACTTAATGGCCATAATTAGCCATTATGTAAATGTAACCTAAAGTAAATAAAATGTCTTAAAATACAATAACTTTAAATTACTCTAAATTGTAACCCACCCAAAATTTATAACCATCAAACTTCATTCCTCTTCAATGTGGCATGAATTGCAACCTCTTTTGATAACATTTTCTTCACATCTTCATTGAAGTATATTGTATGATTGATGTCTCTTGGTTCTTATCATAGAGGGTGAACAAAGGATAGCGTGCTTGTGTTGGAAGCGAGCAAGCGGGTGAACGAATCATCAACCAAACGGGCCACTTGGTAACTAGGAGTGTCTCTTCATCTTCATAGCTGGGATGCTTCGAGCTTCTAGGCCTCGAAAACCGGAATGGAATCTCGTGCCCCGAGGGCAGCTATCACGTCCCGGCTAAATCTGACCTGATTCTTGCCACTCTCCCCCAACCCTGAGTTTGTTTCTTACCTAACCGATGGCTTATGAGAGGGAGGAGCCTAAATACCCTGCCCCCATACTGGTGCGGACCGTTCTTGCCTTTGGTAATATCTGGTTGCTGGTCTGCTTCACATGGGTCCCCCTTTCTTTTTCATACTTCTGTTATTCGACTTTTGCCGGAGAAAGATATTATGACCTTAGTGATGCTTGCGTTGAGTATAATAATAAATACTCGTGATGAGTCCCCCTTAACTACACTATGCCTTTCTCTTTCTGTTTTGTTTAGTGTCATTTTCCGCTCTCTCACGCTAACGCTAATACTTCATCCTTTTTCCCGCTGTTATCCACTCCTATAAAATGCTAAAGAAGCCGGGCCATCCATCCTCTTTATCCTCATTGGACTCAAGGACATCGATAAGCTAAACCAATTAGTCAGTAGATTCGATCGATCTAAATCTGCCTAGCTCCCTTCCGAGAAAGAATCAATCCCTTATACAAAAAACATCGAGAAAGATATTATGAGCACCAAGTGGATGCTGCATATCTTTTCTTCTTCTATATTTTGATATATCACACGTTGCCCCCTATCCCTATGAATTAGTTCCAAGAAAGGGGCCGTTCATGTCTTCTTTTCTCGATTTTTGATGTAGTTGCAATAAGTTTCCTGATTTTCGTCGAGATGGGGTGTGAAGCGTCAGTACCTTTTTTAGAGTAGCCAAAGGGAAGAGACAGACTGTGGGAGCGAGAAGTTTTGGATTCGTGATTGGAATGTAGGGCAGGGAAAGTCCGGCCAAAATGTCCAAGACTGAGGGGCAGAAGGCTTTCCGAAACAAATCCATTTTTTTAATCAGCTTGAGCTGGACAGGGAAGGGCGAAGAAGACAAAAATACCAAGTAATTTACAGAAAGGGAAAGAGAGGGTTTGTGATCGAGTGCCATTGCTCCCACATCTTTTTCCGGTCCGCCCACAAGCATAAATGTTTTATTGGGTTTCGGACCTTATTCACTCGCCTTATCTTCTTTAACTTGGCATCCTGTAAGAAAAATGGTGCAGCAGTTGACTGACAATGCGAATTTGGAACTGGCAAATGAAAGAGAAACCCGAGAGGGTCTTTTCAATCTTTTTTCTTAATTGGTTGGAGAGAATCACCAATTTCTTATTTGTTCGGATTTGATTGTGTTCGCAAGGGGAAAGGAGAAGAAGAAACCCAAAAACAAAAGCAGAAGAGGAAATACTGGTAAACGGCTAGCAGATTCGCAGCAAAGTCCGCTTATAGTTCCTTTTGGCACAACAGGGTAAGTAGTCAACTCTAACAAACCAACAAAAAGACTGAAGCATTCAGATAACAAGAAAGACACTGACCGTACAAGCATCAAAATAGGGGACTGGGCATTGGTCCCTGGTGATACAGTGAATATCGAACCATCAACAACTCGAAAAGCATCAATCCCAATAACCCTGAAATTGCGATCAACTACCTTGCCCACAAGGCATCCACCATGGTAGTGCCATATAGTACCACTGCGGGCAAAACTCTCCCATCAGCCGATCGATCATTTGATTGATCAACGAGCAATGCAGGCCCCACGTATCTTCAATCTCGGCCCCCAAACAAGCCATTCCCTGAATTGGAAATCCTCCATGGAACGGCTCCTCAGTACATCACCGATCTTGCAAGTGCCATTCACACACCGCTCCATCCACATACATCACCGGGATTACTAAAGTAGTTGAACCGTACAATTGGGTTAACCCTGACATCTGTAGATGGCAACCGGAGTGAACAGAGAGTGGCCCAGTAATCTTCTCCATCAGGGTAGCCATAGTGAGATAGAGTGGTGAAGCTGGGTTCCGAATGAAAAGAGAGCGAGCCGGGGAGACAAAAGGTATGAGATTGGAAGTTGCTTCAAGGTAAGCCCCTGTCTCTGAATTGGTTATGACCACGACTTGTATCAGAGAGTGCTCCAATGGGATTGGGGCACAATTTTTACTGAATAAACATCAATAATAACTTTATGGAGAATAGAATATATCTTTGTTTACAAACTATGAGTTTTAGGACATAAAACCCAACAGTTCAGTCTTTCAACGCTCCTAATGAATCAATAGGTTCAAGTTCAGAAGATTGATAAAGGTTCCGGTTTCACTATCTCTTTTCTTTCCTTACTATTCAGTCTTATCAAAGGTTGGTTGAGTCGAATGAATCTTTCCTATTTACTACAGTCGAGTAAATGAATTGAATATGTTTCCCTTGTCTTTGAATAAAGAAGTAATAGTAAGCCCGAGGTTCATGAGTTTACAAGCAAGAGAGTCAATTCAATCCGAAGCTGCTTTACCGAGTTCTCGAAGGCAAGGGAATAGAGCCTCAAGTTCAGTCGCTTCTCTTTCTCTTTTACACCTTGTGTTTGAATAAATAGGTTCAGGTCAGAGAGTATAAGGTTACAGTTTGAGGTTGAGTCTTTCAATTCTCTTTTCTTTGTGAAGGTCAGGCAGGGAATAGAAGTTGAGGTGAAGGAGCGAAGCAGTGAAACCGACAGGGGAGGTGAAGGAGCTCAGCCAGCCCAGCCTGGTCGTTCCATAAACTCTCTGATAAGATAAGGAATCAACTACAAGGAGAATAAGATTCGGATTACCTTGTCGACCGAATATCTCAAGGCAAGAACACTTGATTGAGATTCGAATCACTCCACAAGCAAGATTGATCATGTCGAGCTTGAATGATTCTACATGCAACCTAAACTACATAGAGTTGCAAAGAAACTTAGTCATTGGCTAAAGAAAAGCACAAATGCTCCTTTTTCTATATTTTCCAAGTCTGATTACAAATACAACATACAAGGCTTTATATAGTCTCAAAAAATGAAACTATTAAAGGCATTACAAAAGTTGTAACATTCACACTTTATGGCCATAATTAGCCATTTTGTAAATGTAACCGAAATTAAATAAAAAGTCTTAAAATACAATAACTCTAAATTACTCTAAATTATAACCCACCCAAAATTTACAACAATCAAACTTTATTCTTCTTCAATGTAGCATGAATTGAAACATCTTTTGATAATTTTGACAACCTTTTCTTCACATCTTCATTGAAGTATATTGTAGGATTGATGTCTTTTGTTCATATCACTCTCTCTCTCTCATTCATCTTTCGGCTTTCCTTCCCGAGTTTACTGTGAAAGAATAGAGTGTCAGGGGAAGTATAAGTAGTTCAACACCCGAGTTCAAGAATGAATAGGAGTATTAAGGAAATGAATGAATTAGCAGCTTGACCTCCTTAAAGAATCATCCTACAGCCAGCCTAGCCTAGCCCGACGCCTATTTACCTCGTCTTTGAAGAATAGCCCGTCCTGGGTTTGT
>CM031892.1:7606211-7646211 GCA_018691285.1 Cucurbita argyrosperma subsp. sororia | reverse complement strand
AGAGCTTGAAGGAATGTATTGTGCCATATTATTTGTCGAACTAAGAATCTTACTTATCTATGCAACCTATGACCTGTAGTGTAATTGTAAGGGTAAGTGCACTATCTCTCATTGAAGTGTTGTGATATTGTGACTAAATTGTCGAACTTGTTAATTAGTTGTCTGGTTGTGATATATTTTTTATTTTTTAAAGTGATTATCCTTCCAACATTCAGCCAAGGCACAAAACCACCAAAACCATATGTTTTCTTATTATGTTGGGGTTGAAAGGCTATTCGTGTTGTCTATAGCAGCTATAGAACAGCTCTCTTATGATGTCCCTGTTTAAAGGCTATTGGTGTTGTCTGTTTATCTCACAGCCGCATCTATTTTGTCGTGGTTATTTGTGGTTATTTGTTTCCCACTTTCTTAAATTGATGATGCAGTCGTCTCAAGTGAGTCAATAAGCTGGGTCTTTTTCTCAGCGTTGTTTTTGGACCAACTAGTAAGCTTATCATTTCCTTTTTCTGTGATTCAGACATATGAATTATATCAGCTTGCTGTTGTGTGTCCTGGGTACTTATTGATTAAACCTACATTAAATAGATGATACTTGTTTATTGTTGAGTAATTTATCCGTTCTTTTACCTTGTTTACAGTCCCTTTTAGATTCATCAATGGTGTCTTTGAGCCAATATGAATCATTCTAAAATTGATTTGATTACTAGACGTTGATCTTTAATGTATAATCCCTTCACTGTGGTGGCAGTACCTTTCCTACTGTTTTAATTTAGAAACGCAGTATAGATAATGACTATAAACATTGAAGATTAGAAGTTCGAGGAATTGCAACTATGCGCAGTATAGATAATGACTATAAACATTGAAGATTAGAAGTTCGAGGAATTGCAACTATGTGATAGTGGATGTTTGGTTGAGGTGCCTCAAGACATTGAGAATATGGAGATGAACAAGTGATTTGCGCCGGAAAGGTAGAAAACCTTGAAAAGAAATTGATTTATTTTATTGCATCTACTATCTTTGCCTTTTATCGGACTTTAATATTTCTCTGGTACTACATTTGTTTCGTTCATTTTTTTTTTTTTTTTTTTTTTTTTGATAGAACAGGTTTTCTTTGAAAAGTTGGATCTCTTTCTAGGATTGTTTAATTGCTGCACCATCACATAAATTGCAACATATTGCCTTTTCATTTGCTTATTGAAATAATACTTATGCATTTTTTAATTCTTTTTCAGCGTAGTGAAAAGGTGGGCCTCAGTCTTGAGTTGGGTACCTTTGTAGCTGGAGTTGAGATATCTCTACAGCTGACTTCAGTCAACATACTTAGATCAGGTACTCCGATGACAATGCATACTGCCAGTTCCTTGGTTGTGCTCGTTGTGATGATATGAACTACTTGCCATTTTACGAAAACTAAATTTTTAGGTATTTTGTTGAATGATTATGTATTGTGAATGTAGATAATTTAATGGTTATGTATATCCTACTTGCCATTTTACGAAAACTAAATTTTTAGCTAATTTTTAGGTACCAGAGAAATTTGGGTGGTTCATCCAAGCTCAGTTATAGATGTTTGAGTAAGGATTATTGCTTTGATTACCTTGAGCTCCTTTACTTCCTATAAAACATAGATGTTGCGTTACTAAGTCACTTCTCAAACATGTGCTCGTCTCCACACTAAACACATGATTATGCTGGTGAGTGGTAGCTGCCTCTTGCACCGCCAATGAAGATTGGAATGCACTTCCCATTGTTAGATTCCTAATTACATTGGCTATAGAAGCCAATTGAATATTGATTGAGGTCAAAACATGTAACTCTACGATGCTCTAATGCATTGGACTATTAAGTGATGTATAAAGAGAGGGTGTGTTCTTTAATAGGAGATACTATTAGTGATGTATATAGAGAGGGTGTGTTCTGTTAGGTTATGGAGCCTGATGCGTATTTATAGCTGGGTCAACGGTTATATATAGAGAGGGTGTGTTCTGTTAGGTTATGGAGCCTGATGCGTATTTATAGCTGGGTCAACGGTTATATCCGGTAAAGCTATATTTGGTAAAGCTAATCCAGTAAGCTATATATGGTAAATAGCTATATATAGTAGATGGTTAAATCGGGTAAAGCTATATATAGTAAATAGCTATATATATAGTAGATGTTAAATCTGGTAAAGCTATATATAGTAAATTGGACTATATATATACCCGGCCGGTAGAGCTTTGAAAATGTACTTTCTATTCTCTGTACTCTCTCTTGTTGTACATACCTGGAGTAATCAATAAAAAAAAATCCTTTTAGTCAGAGTTCTCCTTGCAATTTTCTCTATCCCATTCTTTGTGTTCATCTAGATCAAGCGTGTGCTTTGTTGTGCGATCCCAACAACTGGTATCAGAGCTAACAACTGGTATTGATCCCAACAACTGGTATCAGAGCCAGACGGAAGACAGAGCCAGGCGGAAGTCAGAGCCAGGCGGAAGTCAGAGCCTGGCAGAAATCAGAGCGTAGGCGGAAGTCACCACGATCTGTGAAGATGGTAAGTTCAAAGATTGGAACTGAGAAGTTCGATGGATCCGATTTCGGTTTCTGAAAGATGCAGATTGAAGATTATCTGTACCAGAAAGATCTTCACGAACCTCTGTTGGGGGTGAAGCCGGATACCATGACCACGGAACAGTGGAAGCTCAAGGATCGACAAGCCTTGGGGCTGATCCGATTGATGCTATCCAGAAGCGTGGCGTTCAACATTATCAAGGAGAAGAAAACATCAGGTCTGTTAAAGACGCTGTCGAATATGTACGAAAAACCGTCGGCTATGAACAACGTGTATTTGATGCGGAGATTGTTATGAGTCCTTGTGAGAACTACGTTATGAGCAAACATAAACGAGTTAGCTTCACAAAGACTGATAGAGAATTGAAGAAAAGCACCGAAAGCGTCGCTGAAACTCCAGAGGGGGGTTGTGTCGGCTAGAAGCATCGCTGAAACTCCAGAGGGGGTTGCATCGGCCGGTTGCGTCGCTGAAACTCCAGAGGGGGGTTGCGTCGGCCGAAAGCGTCGCTGAAACTCCAGAGGGGGTTGCGTCGCCCGGAAGCGTCGCTGAAGCTCCAGAGGGGGTTGCGTCGGCCGGAAGCGTCGCTGAAACTCCAAAGGGGGTTGCGTCGGCCGGAAGCGTCGCTGAAACTCCAGAGGAAGTTGCATCAGTTGGAAGTGTCGCTGAAACTCCAGAGGGGGTTGTTGCGTCGGCCGGAAGCGTCGCTGAAACTCCAGTGGAGGTTGTGTCGGCCGAAAGTGTCGCTGAAACTCCAGAGGAAGTTGCATCAGTTGGAAGCGTCGCTGAAACTCCAGAGAGGGTTGTTGCGTCGGCCGGAAGCGTCGCTGAAACTCCAGAGATGAAGCAAGTGGGAGTTGAGGTTGAGTTGCTCAAAGATTCACAGAGTGATGTTGTAGCGGATACTCAAGAAACTCCTGAGACTCTTGCTGAGAAACCAGAGGTGAAGCAAGTGGGAGTTGAGGTTGAGTTGCTCAAAGATTCACAGAGTGATGTTGTAGCGGATACTCAAGATTGGGATTCATTTTACTTCTCATTACTTGCAACTAGAAAACAACAGGGTAGGTTGTGTGTTCCAATTCAACATTTATAAATGGTGTAATGAGTGCAATTAAGTATAAGAACTCTACACTCCAATTAAACAATAGTTATGAGGTATAGACGAGCACTGAGGGAGTCGCCTACAAGCCATCGTTAGGCGATGAGAGCTCTGATAGGGTCAGTACATGGGATATTATGAGACAAAAGTCAACAATTCAGTAAAGACTTTGATAGAGTCACAGAGAGTTGGAGGGCAGAGTGCCCCTCGAACCTAGAGCTATAGAATCCACGGTTAGTCTTAGACTAACGATGACCTAGAGACGGTACTTTCCTATTTTTAGATGATTTATATGGCTACAGGGATCCCTAGATCTATGTATTTTTTAGTTTTGGATGTATTTTGATTTTTTTTTTTTGTTTGTATTTGAATATTTGTATACTCATTTTATAACTCACTCTAACAAATATTTTTGTCTTTGAATGTATGAATTTTATTACTTCAAAATTTAAGGGTGTGAATTCTATTGTGTCACCGTTTATTTATTTTATTTTATTATTGAATCTTTTAAGCCCTACATGGGTACATGGTGGTTCATGAATGGGTGGTTCATGAATGGAAGATTCAAAAAGCGTATCTTTATAGATTGGTATCACAACCCTAAGTTGATAGGTCCCGTAGATTGTTCCCTAGATAGAAAGTTGTTGAGGGGCGGATAAGTGTGGAGTCAAGTAGATAGAAGAACCCTATTTCACTTGTAAGTGAATTTATTATGAAATTTGATTTAAGATATAAAGATATTTATGGAATATATTTGTTTTATAATTGTAATCCTCGGTATATTTCTCTTGTTATTTGGTAGCTTATATTATATTTAAATGTCGTAAACATTAATGAAGAATACATTTTTCAATCTCACTTGTGTTTCTCATTCTCAACATGGTACTAGAGCATTGATCTTGATGTTTTTAAATATCAAAATAATTTATTTTATATTTTTTAATGGTAGAATCAGCAAAATCCAGATTCAAAACTTCGGACGTTGATTTTGCACATTCTTAATACATTTATCATTCTGATCAACTAGGATATTCATTTCTTCCCATCAAATTAAATGGGACAAATTACCAATCCGGGAGTAAATCACATGCTTTTATTGTCAAAATGAAAATTGGCTTCATTGATGTAACAATTAAAGAACCATCTCAAGATGCAAATTCAACCGAATTTGAATTTTGGAATTAGTGGAACAATATGATAATATCTTGGTTAACCCATTCAGTTGAAGCAGATATCGCTGAAGGTATTATTCACGCCAAGACAACTCATCAAGTGTGGGTTGATCTTCACGATCAATTCTCACAAAAGAATGGTCCAGCAATTTTTCAGATACAAAAGTCGATAGCAATGATGTAACAGGAAACCATGATACTATTAACATATTTCACCAAGCTCAAAGTACTCTGAGATGAATTGGAAGAGTACCGCATACCATCTACTTACATTGTTCTCCAAATCAGATTTTCTACACTTAGCTAAAGGTTCACTAATTGACCTGTTTGTCCATATATTCTCAAAATCTCATTTTAAAATACGAGATCTCCACCTATATAAGAAAATTGTTGGTAAAACTAAAAAATGACACTTTCTTTTGATCTAAATTTTTTCCTCTCCTTATCATTAAAGAAAGACAACAAAAAATTTCAAGGTAGAAACCTTCTCGAGAATTTCTCTTAAGATTCGAACCCATAGCTGATGATAGAACTAGAATAGATATTTTTGTTTCCTACTCACACGCACTCATACCTTTGTTTCTCGATCAATCTCTAATTCTAAACTTTCTCCCCAATCAGATATTATGGTGCCGGTACAGATCGAAATTTCGTTATAGTCCAATTCTGACCGGTAATAGATACCGGGGCTTTGCAATATTTGATTGATCACAATTCTATATAGTCCATTTACTATAGAAGTTCCCAGGGAATTCATTAGAGAAATGTTTCCAATTAAAATGGTTCGTTCTCTATATTTTTAATAATTAAAAAAAAAAAGAGTTGTTTTCCTTTCCTCATTATTGTTTGTATGTGTATTGTTTGTAAGTGTCTACTTGATTTGGTTCCTCATTAAGGTCTCATCTTTATAGATGAATTCCACATACAAATTTGCCTATTTCCCCCCAACAAAATCAAAAAATTTGTAATATTTCTTCTCTTTCGCTACATACCCCAATTCTAGTAAATTTTTGGAGTCAAGATCATGACATGAAACTGGTTAAAAACTCCACCCTAACTCAATGCAGATTGAATGCACTAGAAATCATATGGATTTATAAACGACTTACTGATAAGATAAGGAATCACTACAAGGGGAGTAAGATTCGGATTACCTTGTTGATCGAATATCTCAAGCCAAGAACATTGTTTGAGATTCGAATCACTCCAGAAGCAAAGATCGATCATGTCTAGCTTCAATGATTCTTGTTGATCAAATATCTCAACGCAAGAACACTTGATTGAGATTCGAATCACTCCACAAGCAAGATTGATTATGTCGAGCTTGAATGATTCTACATGCAACCTAAACTACATAGAGTTGCAAAGAAACTTAGCCATTGGCTAAAGAAAAGCACAAATGCTCCTTTTACTATATTTTTCCAAGTCTCTTACAAATCCAACATACATGGCTTTATATAGCTTCAAAATGGAACTATTAAAGACATTCCAATAGTTGTAACATTCATACTTAATGGCCACAATTAGCCATTATGTAATTGTAACCTAAAGTAAATAAAAACTCTTAAACTACATTAATGAAATACAATAACTCTAAATTGTAATCAACCCACAATTTATCACATGAAACTTCATTCTTCTTCAATGTGGCATGAATTGAAATATCTTTTGATAATTTCAACAATATTTTCTTCACATCTTCATTGAAGTATATTGTATGAATGATGTCTCTTGGTTCATATCACTTACCGTATTTGATTTGTGGTTAAGCTAGAGTTTGAGAATTTGGTAACTTTCATTGGAAACATTGTCAAATAGGCTTTTCTCTTGGGATATCTTATCTAGTATAGCCCAAAACTAATGTTCCTATAACCATAACCGAAAGGCATCACAACCCTTTCAATTGTACTATCAAGAATGGGCTTAACAAAATTCTCTTATAAAAATTGGTATTGTATAAGCATGGTGGATTTCCTCGGATGCCATAAAACTTGGGGTACTTGAAAATCAAACTTAAAATGATAGTCTTGAAACTTTAACTATGGTAATACCTTTTAACCAGGTTGACATTGCTAGGAAAAATTGTTCAGTAATTTTCTACAGCAATTTGTTTATGTTGAGCTTTCGGAGTGCATTCGTGTACCCTAAGGAGGATTACCACAAAACTTCTAGTTGACTTAAAGACAATGTCCCACTCTAATCCTCGTGTATCCCCCACCCAAGTTCATCTTAAATCATGGTTTCTTAAATTTAAGGTATCTTGACAATCTCGTAGTCCATATACCTCTAAAATTTTGACCAGACCGTAATGCCTCATCCAAATTGTGGCTCGATACTTTTAAATCATCTCACAACTTCCATAATTGCGGTTGTATTACTTCTTTGTTTTTTTTCTTTTTAATTTTCAACTCGTATTAAGGTAGGAAAGTTTTTCTGCATCTCAGTACTTCCAAAACTCAGCTTCCATTAAAAGCACTTATGGTATTCACCAATCAATTTAAGATATATGTTTTAAACTTTTATAGTCTTTAACTCAATATTTTTTTTTTTTTTATTCTTTCTGATACTTTAATTTCATCCTTACATACTTCAAAGTTATAAAATTTTCTTTCCGACACTACCACTTTTAATATTTATAGTATACTATAGGATATTGACATCTATCAAGCTTCTTAGGTCATTTTATTTCATCTGAAACTACTTGCTCTTTAGTATACATTGATACAGTCCTTCCCATCTCTATGGTCATAAGACTGTGTAGTTTATCTATGTTCAAGACGTCTAACTAAAACATATGATCTTGCTTAGCAAAATCATTTTCACAGCAACACTAACATTTAGTCGCTTACTAAAACTATAGCTACTCATTCATAGCAACACATGATCTTTCTTTTTCAAACCTTGCTTAGGTTTGATGTTTAAACCAATTCATTGAATTAGTTTTGATCAAACTAATTCTGGAGTGAATTGTCTTGGTATCTAAGAGCGACCATCATAGATTCCAAGTTCGATCTAAGAGTGATTCATCTTCTAACTAGCTCTTGGTTGGAATCAATCCGTTAAGTTAGCTTTCTCTGTGAACGTTTTCCAAGGATTCTAGAAGGACCTCTAGCTTTGCAAATTCCAGCATTGTAGGCGCTTATTAGAAGTCTCAATCATGTTGCATTCTCATTCTTCTCCCCGCCTTTCATTTATTTTTTCATGTAAAGTCTCATTCATCTTTCCCTTCGCTCTGTCTTAGCCGGCCGAGCTAGCTTTACCCTCTTTCTTGCTTGCTTGCTTGAACTGCTTGCTCTTTCTCCTTTCTTTCTTGCTTTCGTCTTTCCTTCCTTACCTTAATGCAATAACTTCTGGTAATATCGGAGAAGGCTAATTCATGTTTCATATGCTTTACCGACTAAAATGGCCCAAAATCCCGGATAAGTATAAAAAAAAGAATAAATGCTCCTTACAGTCTCATTCAGAAAGAAATAGGAGGAGGAGAAGGAGAAAGAATCCATAGGTTCCGGCCGAAGTTCAGTTCGTAAACTCTTTCGTCTTGAAATTCTCTTTGATTTGATTTACTCTACAGTAAAGGTTTAGGCAATGGAGCAATAGAATTGTTTTCGCTTGAATTTACTCTTGATTTCATTTGATTCTGAATGAATAATAGGGTCAGGTAATATCGGTTTAGGTTCAGTAGCTAATTCATTATTTGAATAAATAGGGAGAGGTGAACAATCACGGAGAATAACTCACAAGAACCTCAAGGAATAGAATATAGGAAAAGGAAAGAAGCCTATTTACCTTGTTCAATCAGGGAATAAAACAAAGAAAGCTAGCTCGCCTAAGAAAGACAGAGAGGAGCAAAGGAGACCGAGTTCAATCAGGAAAAGGTGAAGGTTAGGGAATAGAGGTTCCGGTGAAGGTGAACGATTGAATGAATTTACTCTCCTCAACTGTAAAGTAGCTAATTCATTGATTCCTCTTCTTTCTCTAAAAGGGTTCCGAAAAATGGGCGAAGCAACTCGGCCGATAGGGAGAGGAGTGAAAGAAGGAGAGTCAATTCAATTAGAATAGGTTCAAGCAATGGAATTGCTTTACTATTGAGTTGGATAGGTGAAGGGGAGGGAGTTTACCTCGTTTAATCAAAGAGATAGTTCAACCCTTGTTGGAGAGGTGAAGGAGAATGAATGTTTCATTTTCTTCTCCCTTACATTGTAAAGGATCATTCTTGTTTCATTTGATTCTCCATGGGTTGATTCTTTCACTGTTCAGTCTAATTCTTCTTCCGTTTCATCTTTCCTTTCGTCTTGAAAAGCTGCTAATTCGTTGATTCTTTCACAGTAAAGGTTCTGGTTCAGGTTCAGGTTTTGTTTTCGGTTTCGTCTTGAAAAGATGCTAATTCATTTCTTCTTGTCTTTCTTTCGTCTTTCCTCTCCCTTCATTCCATTGATTCTTGAACAGTAAAGAATTTTGATAAAATAGGAGTCAACTACAAGGGGAATAAGATTCGGATTACTTTGTTGATCGAATATCTCAAGGCAAAAACACTTGTTTGAGATTTGAATTACTCCACAAGTAAGATCGATCATGTCTAGCTTGAATGATTCTTGTTGATCAAATATCTTAACGCAAGAACACTTGTTTGAGATTTGAATCACTCCACAAGCAAGAATGATCATGTCGAGCTTGAATGATTCTATAGGAAACCTAAACTACATAGAATGGCAAAGAAACTTAGCCATTGGCTAAAGAAAGCACGAATGCTCTTTTTACTATATTTTCCAAGTCTACTTACAAATACAACATACATGGCTTTATATAGCCTCAAAATGAAACTATTAACGGCATTCCAAGAGTTGTAACATTCATACTTAATGGCCATAATTAACCATTATGTAATTGTAACCTAAAGTAAATAAAAAATCTTAAAACACATTAATGAAATACAATCACTCTAAATTACTCTAAATTGTAATCCACCCAAAATTTATACATGAAACTTCATTCTTCTTCGATGTGGCATGAATTGAAATATCTTTTGATAATTTCAACAATATTTTCTTCACATCTTCATTGAAGCATATTGTATGATTGATGTCTCTTGGTTCATATAGATTTCTTCATTTCCTTTCATGTTTTTGTTCAGGTCAGGTGATATGGAAATCAACCCAAGGGAAAGTATGGAACGGATTACCTTGAAGATCTAGATCAAGAGTAAAGAAAACTCGTTTCTAAACTCGTGATTCGAATCACTCCACAAGAGGTTTGATCAGTACCACTTGAATAACTCTAGCATGCAAGTTCTAAAACAAGAATTTGCAAAGAAAGTTTAGCTCTCAACAAAGCTAAAATAGAAATTCTATTCTTAATTCCAAAATCTGATGTCTAATCAAAGAAAAGAAGTAGTATTTACAACCTTAGCCTATGTGATACATAACTCTCAAATTAAATGGGCTAGTAAATGAGAAATACCCATAACCTCCATATTAAAATGGCTAGTTAATGGTGGAATATAGTAACCTATGTGAGTTACAATATAACCTTAACTCCTATATTTAAAACTAGCTTAAATATTACAAACAAATAGTTAAACTATAATTAAATAATGCAATTAATAAAATGTGCTTATTAGTCATCCTTGGACTAGTTTCATAAATTCAACGGAGTTCATTAAATGCAACTTAAAGTGCATTTAATTCATCTCTTTCTTGAAGCTCAACTTTGCATAACATATAAGTGAGGTCTCCAACGTCTTCTAGAATTTCCTTTGATGAGCTCACCATAGCTTGAATATAATTGTATAAGGTTTGTTGTAGCTTCTTGGCTCTCATCCTTGTAATTAGACTTTGAGGTATGGAAATTCCTTGATCGTGGTTCATATCATGGGCCGATTAAAAACTAAAAAGATAAAAATAAATAAAAATCAAATTGAGAAGAAACGCAAAGGAAACATATATCCTATCTTGAGCCTAAAGCTCTGATACCAAATGTTATGTGGTAATCACTACAAGGGGATTAAGATTCAAATTACCTTGTTGATCGAATATCTTAAGACAAGAACATTGTTTGAGATTCAAATCACTTCACAAGCAAGATCGATCATGTCTAGCTTGAATGATTCTTGTTGATCAAATATCTCAAGGCAAGAACACTTGATTGAGATTCGAATCACTCCACAAGCAAGATCGATCATGTCGAGCTTGAATGACTCTACATGCAACCTAAACTACATAGAATTGCAAATAAACTTAGCCATTGGCTAAAGAATAGCACAAATGCTTCTTTTACTATATATTTTCCAAGTCTACTTACAAATCTAACCTACATAGCTTTATATAGCCTCCAAAATGAAACTATTAAAGACATTCCAAGAGTTGTAACATTCATACTTAATGACCATAATTAGCCATTAGGTAAATGAAACATAAAGTAAATAAAAAGTCTTAGAATACAATAACTCTAAATTACTCTAAATTGTAACCCACTCAAAATTTATAACAATCAAACTTCATTCTTCTTCAATGTGGCATGAATTGAAACATCTTTTGATAATTTTGACAACCTTTTCTTCACATCTTCATTGAAGTATATTGTATGCTTGATGTTTTTTGGTTCATATCATCAGGTAATAGAGTATAAGGTTCAGTCGCTTCTCTTTCATTTGATTCGTTTACAGGATTGATTTCATATTCACTGACTCTCATGTAAAGGATAGGTTCCAGAGTTCATACTAATTCTTTTTTCATCTTTTCCTTTTCCCTCGTTCAAGAGAGAAAGAACCAAGCAGCAGTTTAGAGCCAAAGGAGAGAAGTAGTGAAACCAATAAGTTCATGTTAATAAATAAAGGTGAAGGCAATGGAATTGCTTTACCGAGTTGGAGAGGTTCCGTTGAATTAAGAGACCATAAAGAAGAGGTTCAATGGAATTGTAAGACCGATAGGTTCATGAGCGAAGCTGGGAAGAAAAGGTTATTCCCTATTGGTTGACTCACCCTTGTATCAGGCCCTGCTACGGCCTATACTATACATGATTGGGCCATGACGGTTTTGGAAAGGTATAGTTTGTTTGATTTTGACCTATCTATAACCAGACTCAATCGTTGCAGTACTTTCGAATCAAGATCTCATTCTTTTCTTTTTCTTTCAGGCAGTGACCGATTCCTTACCTGTTATTCTGACGTCTTGTATGATCGCAGGGTTGTTTGGAAATCCCTTAACAACTTCCTGGACGTTCATACATACTTATTCTTTAGTCTTTCAATTACAATAGAGTTTCAAATAAATCAAGGAGGTCATCGGTTGTAACGTTCACGAAGGGTCAACCCCTCGGATTTTCTCATTCTTGGCCTCTATTCATTCACACTGACACGTCATATGCTTGGGTGGATAGCTACTGAGAGGGTGTATGGCACGATGAAGCTTTGCAACTATGCCATTCTTGGCCTTACTGATAAGCCCCTACAATGCTAGAATTTGCAAAACTAGAGGTCCTTCTAGAATCCTTGCAAAACGTTCACAGAGAAAGCTAACTTAACGGATTGATTCCAACCAAGAGCTGGCTAGAAGATGAATGACTCTTAGATCGAACTTGGAATCTATGATGGTCACTCTTAGATACCAAGACAATTCACTCCAGAATTAGCTTGATCAAAACTAATTCAATGAATCGGTTTAAACATCAAACCTAAAGCAAGGTTTGAAAAAGAATAACACCAAAAGGGTATCAAGAAAACACAAAGGTTTTGTTTGTATTCAACAATTCATCCCAAAACATGAATATTACATGCCTTTATGATAAGATAAGGAATCAACTACAAGGGGAATAAGATTCGGATTACCTTGTAGATCGAATATCTCAAGCCAAGAACACTTTGTTTGAGATTCGAATCACTCCAGAAGCAAGATCGATCATGTCTAGCTTCAATGATTCTTGTTGATCAAATATCTCATACACTTGTTTGAGATTCGAATCACTCCACAAGCAAGTTTGATCATGTCAAGCTTGAATGATTCTACATGCAACCTAAACTACATAGAATTGCAAATAGCCATTGGCTAAAGAAGAGCACAAATGCTTCTTTTAATATATTTTCCAAGTCTACCTTACAAATACAACATACATGGCTTTATATAGCCTAAAAAATGAAACTACTAAAGGTATTCCAAAAGTTGTAACATTCCTACTTTATGGCCATAATTAGCCATTATGTAAATGTAACCGAAATTAAATAACAAGTCTTAAAATATAATAACTCTAAATTACTCTAAATTGTAAACCCACCCAAAATTTACAACAATCAAACTTCATTCTTCTTCAATGTAGCATGAATTGAAACATCTTTTTGATAATTTTGACAACATTTTCTTCACATCTTCATTGAAGTATATTGTATGATTGATGTCTCTTGGTTCATATCACTTTAAATAGGCCCAAAAGATAACCCTAACATAAAAAAGTTCAGCCACCAACTACAAATCACTAATAAATGCTATTAAATACAAATCGAAGAAAATAAGGCATTCATACAAACTATTAATAAATGCTATTAAATATAAATTGAAGAAAATAAGGCATTCATAAATTGTCTTAATTGGTAGTTCAACTACCAATGGCAAGTCTTCTAATTACTTTCCAATATCAGCCACTCCATTATCTCCTATAGAAACTAGTCAAACCATGAAAAGATCTTACCTCGGTTGCATTTGTGGGTGTTGGCCACTCTCTAATAGCTTTTACCTTTTCTTCATCAACTTGTACTCCATTCTTTCCAACTACGAACCCTAGGAAGTTGACTTGGTCTAGACAAAAAACACACTTTTTGAAGTTGGCATAAAGCTTCTCTTCTCTAAGTTTAAACAAAATTTTCTTAACGTGCAAAAGATGATCATTCAAGGTTTTTGAGTAAACAAGGATATCATCAAAGTATACAACAACAAATTTTTCAATATAGTCTCTCAAAACATGATTCATTAGCCTCATAAAAGTACTTGGTGCATTTGTAAGGCCAAACGGCATAACGAGCCACTCATAAAGCCCAAACTTTGTTTTGAAAGCCGTTTTCCACTCATCTCCCACATTTATTCGAATTTGATGATAACCACTTTTAAGATCTATTTTTAAAAACAGATTAGCACCATATAATTCATCCAACATGTCATCCAATCTAGGAATAGGGTGTCGATACTTTACCGTTATCTTGTTGATGGCTCGACAATCAACACACATCCTCCACGTGCCATCTTTCTTGGGTATCAAAATCACAGGAACCGAACAAGGACTCATGCTTTCTCTAACATATCCTTTATCCATGAGTTCTTCCACTTGTCTCTGAATCTCCTTAGTCTCGGTGGGATTGGTCCTATAGGCAGCCATATTTGGAAGAATTGCCCCAGGTACAAAGTCAATTTGGTGTTCAATCTCTCTTAGAGGGGGTAACTCCATACATGCCTTTTCATGTGGAAATATGTCATTGAATTCCGGCAAAAGATACTTAAAAACACTTGGCAAAGCATCATCAGTTTTTGGTTCCATTGCTAAACACATTCCTTTGCACAAGTACAAATTTTGGTTCTTGGGCTAATATATTCCTCATTTCTCCCTTTCTTATAACCAAACTCACATTTTCTCTCTTTTCTTCAAAATCATTTTTTTTTTCTTTCTTGGTTCTCACTCATCCTTTGCCCCTCACTTTTCTCTTCTTTTTTCACTCTTATCTCTCTCTTTTACCTTAGTTTCTTCTCTCCACTGTTGTTCTTCATATTATTTTCTTTTATTCTCTAATTTCAATTGGTCACAATGTACTTCATATGGAGACAATGAAAGTAAAGTAAATTTCTTCCCACACAAAGTAAAAGCATACTTGTTCATCAAACCATCAAATGTTACCTTTCTATCATATTGCCAAGGTTGGTCGAATAAGATGTCCCCCGCTGATATGATAAGGAATCAACTACAAGGGGAATAAGATTCGGATTACCTTGTTGATCGAATATCTCAAGACAAGAACATTGTTTGAGATTCAAATCACTCCACAAGCAAGATCGATCACGTCTAGCTTGAATGATTCTTCTTGATCAAATATCTCAACGCAAGAACACTTGATTGAGCTTCGAATCACTCCACAAGCAAGATCGATCATGTCTAGCTTGAATGATTCTTCTTGATCAAATATCTCAACGCAAGAACACTTGATTAAGATTCGAATCACTCCACAAGCAAGATTGATCATGTCGAGCTTGAATGATTCTACATGCAATCTAAACTACATAGAATAGCAAAGAAACTTAGTCATTGGCTAAAGAAAAGCACAAATGTTCTTTTACTATATTTTCCAAGTCTGCTTACAAATATAACATACATGGCTTTATATAGCCTCAAAATGAAACTATTAAAGGCATGCCGTAACATTCATACTTAATGACCATAATTAGCCATTATGTAAATGTAACCTAAAGTAAATAAAATGTCTTAAAATACAATAACTCTAAATTACTCTAAATTGTAACCCACCCAAAATTTACAACAATCAAACTTTATTCTTCTTTAATGTAGCATGAATTGAAACATCTTTTGATAATTTTGACAACCTTTTCTTCACATCTTCATTGAATTATATTGTATAATTGATGTCACTTGGTTCATATCACCCGCATGCATTGGTACGACATCACAAAGAACTTCATCTTTATATCTTCCAAGAGTAAAAGAAAAAAGAGCTTGGGAGTTCACCTTAATTTCTTCTTTGTTTGTTAACCAACGAAGTTTGTATGGTTTTGGATGGGGATGGACAGAAAGTTGAAGTCTTTTACAAGGAAGCTGCTTACCACATTTGTGCAACTTCCACTATCAATCACCAAGCTGCATGGGTTTCCTTTGATCAAACATCTTGTGTGGAACAAGTTTTCCCTTTGATCTTCAAATTTCTCTTCCTTGATTTGAACATTCAGTACCCTTCTTGTGATCAAAGATATGGAATTACCTTCTTCAACATACTCATCATCACATGCTGCGATTTCTTCCACAAGCTGTGAATCATGATCCGCACATTCATCATCTGAATCAAGTATACCATTCCTTATCACAATAACTTTTTTATTAACACACTCTTTGCTCATGTGTCCAAACCCTTTGCACTTCCAACATTGAATAGAACTAGACTTCTCCTTTACCGTCTTTGAAGCTTCATTCTTTTTACCAATGGAACTCTCAGCCCCCACTCTTTTAGCAGCCACAAACTTTTCTTTTGGTGCATTGATTCATTTCTATTCACAAAACTATACTTGTTCCAAGTTTTAGAATTTCAAAAGGTGTTAGTTTGTGATGTGTACCTTTTTTAATGCTCTTTTTCTTCCTTCAATTGGTCTTCAATTTTGAGAGCATAATGATACATGTCTTCTAGATATGGTGGTGAATTTCTGTCAACAAGATGAGCAATTTCTTGATTCAAACCTCCAAGGAATTTAGTTTTCAAATTTCTTTCATAATGTTTTGGAGCATACCTTTTTCTCATGGCTTTTTTAAGTTCTTCCCATGTCTCTATTGGATCCTCCTCTTTTCTTCTTCTCTCGGATTTGAGATGTTGGTACCAATCGCCAACATGATTGGTAAATTCGGCAATAGCAAGTCTCATCTTCTTATTTTCACTATAGGTGTTGCAATCAAACACATGCTCTATCTTTCTTTCTCACTGCAAGTATGCCTCAGAATCTGTCGTTCCACAAAAGGGTGGAATTTTGAGTTTAACTCCCCCATCTCTATCTTCATGTACTCTTTCCATCCTTCTAGATTGCATAATAGTTGCATGGTTATTTCTTCCTCTCCATCTACCATCAACTTGTCTTTCTTGTACTATTATACCTTCATCTTCCTGTAATGTTCGTTCTTGTCTTTGTTGTTGCGCCCTTCTTTCTTGTCTATCTTCTATCTCAAGGATTTTTTTTAGGCCACTCTGTTTGCACTCATTTACACAAACGAAACTCTCAATCTCACCTCTCAAAATTTTGAATAGAGCAAAGATTGAATTTTGAACTCTGGGTCGATTAAAATCTAAAAAGATGAAAGTAAATAAAAATCAAATTGAAAAAAAATGCAAAGGAAACATATATCCGATCTTGAGCCTGAAGCTCTGATACCAAATGATATGATAAGGAATCAATACAAGGGGAATAAGATTCGGATTACCTTGTTGATCGAATATCTCAAGGCAAGAAGAACGCTTGATTGAGATTCGGATCACGAGTTTAGAAACGAGTTTTCTTTACTCTTGATCTTGATCATCAAGGTAATCCGTTTCATACTTTCCCTTGGGTTGATTTCCATATCAGGATTGATTCCAACCAAGAGCTGGTTAGAAGATGAATGACTCTTAGATCGAACTTGGAATCTATAATGGTCACTCTTAGATACCCCGACAATTCACTCCAAAATTAGCTTGATCAAAACTAATTCAATGAATCGGTTTAAACATCAAACCTAAAGCAAGGTTTGAAAAAGAATAACACCAAAAGGGAATCAAGAGAACACAAAGGTTTTGTCTGTATTCAACAATTCATCTACAAACATGAATATTACATGCCTTTAAATAGGCCCAAAAGATAACCCTAACATAATAAAGTTCAACCACCAACTACAAATCACTAATAAATGCTATTAAATACAAATTGAAGAAAATAAGGCATTCATACTTGTTCGTCAAACCATCAAATGCTACCTTTCTATCATGTTGCCAAGGTCAGATGAACAAGATGTCCCCCGCATGCATTGGTACGACATCACAAAGGACTTCATCTTTATATCTTCCAAGAGTAAAAGAAATAAGAGCTTGGGAGTTCACCTTAATTTCTTCATTGTTTGTCAACCATTGAAGTTTGTACGGTTTTGGATGGGGATGGACAGAAAGTTGAAGTCTTTTTACAAGGAAGCTACTTACCACATTTGTGCAACTTCCACTATCAATCACCAAGCTGCATGGGTTTCCTTGGATCAAACATCTTGTGTGGAACAAGTTTTCCCTTTGATCTTCAAATTTTTCTTCCTTGATTTGAACATTGAGTACCCTTCTTGTGATCAAAGATATGGAATTACCTTCTTCAACATACTCATCATCACATGCTATGATTTCTTCCACAAGCTGTTAATTATGATCTGCACATTCATCATCTGAATCAAGTATACCATTCCTTATCACATTAACTTTTTTATTAACACACTCTTTGCTCATGTGTCCAAACCCTTTGCACTTCCAACATTGAATAGAACTAGACTTCTCCTTTATCGTCTTTGAAGCTTCATTCTTTTTATCATTGGAACTCTCAGCCTCCACTCTTTTAGCAGTCACAAACTTTTCTTTTGGTGACATCGATTCATTTCTATTCACAAAACTCTCCTTGTTCCAAGCTATAGAATTTGAAAAGGGGGTTAGTTCGTGATGTGTACATTTTTTAATGCTCTTTTTCTTCCTTAAATTGGTCTTCAATTTTGAGAGCATAATGATACATGTTTTCCAGATATGGTGGTGGATTTCTGTCAACAAGATGAGCAATTTCTCGATTCAAACCTCCAAGGAATCTAGATATGGTATCTTCTTCTTCTTCTCTAACATTTGCTCTTTCCATCATAGTCTCCATCTCTTGATAATATTCTTCTGCACTTTTTGTTCCTTGCCTCAAACCTTGCAATTTAGTTTTCAAATTTCTTTCATAATGTTTTGGAACATACCTTTTTCTCATGGTTTCTTTAAGTTCTTCCCAAGTCTCTATTGGATCCTCCTCTTTTCTTCTTCTCTCGGATTTGACATGTTGGTACCAATCACCGGCATGATTGGTAAATTTGGCAATAGCAAGTCTCATCTTCTTATTTTCACTATAGGTATTGCGATCAAACACATGTTCTATCTTTCTTTCCCATTGCAACTATGCCTCAGAATCTGCCGTTCCACAAAATTGTGGGATTTTGAGTTTAACTCCCCCATCTCTATATCTTCATGTACTCTTTCCATCCTTCTAGGTTGCATAATAGGTGCATGGTTATTTCTTCCTCTTCATCTTTCTTCAACTTGTCTTTCTTGTACTACTATACCTTCATCTTCTTGTAATGTTCGTTCTTGTTTTTGTTGTTACGCTCTTCTTTCTTGTCTATCTTCCATCATACCTTGAATTGCTTGAAGCATGGTTTTATTAAGATCTGATACTAGTTGTACTCCTTCTCCATTATGTGACATTTTGTTATCAAGGGACCTCTCCACACTTCTCACAAAAATTTCACCTAGGGACACTCGTGTTTACCACTCAAAGGTAGGCTTTTGGTACTAGGTCAAGAATGTAAAGGCTGACTTTTTTTTTTTTTTTGTGCAATCTTGCTTTAAGCTTGATTATAACCAATTCAACGATCAATTCTAACAAGCTAAGACTAGTATCTCAAGGATCAAGAGATTGAAAATAAATGATAAGAACTGAATATATATATTTTTTTTCTCAGAACTGATTTTTTTTTCTACTGATTCTTCTTTCTTTTTTTTTTTTTTCGATAATCTGAGAGAGACAAGAAAATTGATAGAAAAAAAAATAACAATAAAAATATTTCACCTCTAGAGCGGCCAAAGAACGTCGACCAAATGCTCTGATACCAAATGATAAGCACCTACAATGCTGGAATTTGCAAAGCTAAAGGTCCTAGAATCCTTACAAAATGTTCACGGAGAAAGCTAACTTAACGGATTGATTCCAACCAAGAGCTGGTTAGAAGATGAATGACTCTTTGATCGAACTTGGAATCTATGATGGTCACTCTTAGATACCAAGACAATTCACTCCAAAATTAGCTTGATCAAAACTAATTCAATGAATCGGTTTAAACATCAAACCTAAAGCAAGGTTTGAAAAAGAATAACTGATAAGATAAGGAATCAATACAAGGGGAATAAGATTCGGATTACCTTGTTGATCGAATATCTCAAGGCAAGAACATTGTTTGAGATTCGAATCACTCAAGAAGCAAGATCGATCATGTGTAGCTTCAATGATTCTTGTTGATCAAATATCTCAAGACAAGAACACTTGATTGAGATTCGAATCACTCCAAGGAAATAAGCCAAATGATACGATAAGGAATCAACTACAAGGGAAATAAGATTCGGATTACCTTGTAGATCGAATATCTCAAGCAAAGAACACTTTGTTTGAGATTCGAATCACTCCAAAAGCAAGATCGATCATGTCTAGCTTCAATGATTCTTGTTGATCAAATATCTCAAGACAAGAACACTTGATTGAGATTCGAATCACTCCACAAGCAAGATTGATCATGTCGAGCTTGAATGATTCTACATGCAACCTAAACTACGTAGAATTGCAAAGAAACTTAGCCATTGGCTAAAGAAAAGCACAAATGCTTCTTTTAATATATTTTCCAAGTCTCCCTTACAAATACAACATACATGGCTTTATATAGCCTCAAAATGAAACTATTAAAGACATTCCAAAAGTTGTAACATTCACACTTTATGGCCATAATTAGCCATTATGTAAATGTAACCGAAATTAAATGAAAAGTCTTAAAATACAATAACTCTAAATTATAACCCACCCAAAATTTACAACAATCAAACTTTATTCTTCTTCAATGTAGCATGAATTGAAACATCTTTTGATAATTTTGACAACCTTTTCTTCACATCTTCATTGAAGCATATTGTATGATTGATGTCTCTTGGTTCATATCAATAACACCAAAAGGCTATCAAGAAAACACAAAGGTTTTGTCGGTATTCAACAATTCATCTCCAAACATGAATATTACATGCCTTTAAATAGGCCCAAAAGATAACCCTAACGTAATAAAGTTCAACCACCAACTACAAATCACTAATAAATGCTATTAAATACAAATTGAAGAAAATAAGGCATTCATAATTGTCTTAATTGGTAATTCAATTACCAACGGAAAGTCTTCTAATCTCTTTCCAATGTCAGCCACTCCATTATTTTCTTGATTTGATACTTGATTTGTATTGCTCGTTCGGGAACATGGAAGTGATCAGTTGTTGGATTCATATCATTCTTTATAGGGCAAAGTAGCGCCTTCGCTTTGTTTGTAATTCAAAGGTCTTCTTCGGACATTATCTCCTGTTTAAGGGGAGGACTTTCTTGATCGCCTCATTCTTCTCATCCATCCAGGGGTTGGTAGCTAAAGTCTCTTCGATGGTACGTTGAGGTTAGCATAAATTACGATGTGTCGCTCGAGGTCTCTCGAACCCCCTGTTGTACCAATTTCTATATTTTGTTCTAGGAATAAGGTAATGAATGATCTTCCGGTATGTAGTTTCATTTTGTTGTTACGACAGGCTAAGATCAGTGACCGCTCCCTTGTTTTTAAGGGAGTTGGTGCGACGAAATAGGTGCGAGTGAGGCATTCGACTTCGAGTGGCTTTGATACCAGACATAAGAAAAAGGCAGAATAATAGCATTTAAATAGCTTATGGGGCTTGGAGGTTTGTTTGTTTTTCCTATTCTTATTCCTCATTTTAAGCTAGCGATGGGAAAGGCTAGGTAGCTGGCTTTCTATTGCCCTCACTCTCAAGCCGCTTCCAATAAGATTGTTTTCAACATTCCCCCCGTACCAAACCGATCGCTATCGTTTTCTTGCTTTCTTCAATTCGTCGAATTGTTATAGAATGCCTTTATCTCAGGTATAGTTCGTAGGATGAAGTGGGATTCCGCCTTAGTGGCTATAGCGTCTACCGAAAATGCGGCTCGGGCATAGTAGGTCCGGACGCCTAGCATGAAGCAGCCTTCTCTGATGGGGGCACTATACCGTCAGTATAGTCTGTCTCTCTGACGCTGAGAGTATATCTAAAACGTAGTTAGCAGAGGTCGGTCTCTTTGGCGTTCCCTCGCGTAAAGGGCGACTTTGGCATCGGCTCTCTCTCGTTAGGTAATTACCAAGGTGAAAGATATATATAAAATGTTGAGGGTGGTTTGTATGTAAATAACTAGGTAGGTAGCCAGTCATTACTTAACTCGGCCAATGCGCATTCCCATGCCTTTCTTGGTTGGACCAACCCAGCTGGCAATTTCTGTCTTCCTGAAATGGGAGAGCAAGAACAAGTCTTTTTTTTTTTTTTTTTTTTTTTTTTTTTGTGGGGGAGCAGAGCAGTCAAAGAAGAAACCAAACAAAATGATTGTTCTCAAATGGCTATTCCTCACAATTGCTCCTTATGATGCAGCGGAACCATGGCAATTAGGATCTCAAGACGTAGCAACACCCATGATGCAAGAAATAATAGACTTACATCACGATATCTTTTTCTTCCTCGTTCTTTTTTTTGTTTTCGTATCACGGATCTTGGTTGAAGCAAGAACCCTTGAATCAAAGTAATTAACACCTCCTTATACGAAATTTGGATCAACCAAGAGATAAGGCTATAATTAGATTACCTCTTATGATCGAAGATCTAGAAGCAAGATTTGGAAACCTTGTTCTAAATTGAGTCACTCCACAATCGAACTTGATCAAGGCTTGATTGAATGGCTCGGGTGCAATTTTACCACAAGAATTGCTTGAAACTTAGAAATCGCAAATATGATGCTCGGATTTCTAAGGGAAACGTCTCAATTTGAGATCTGAATTACATTCATCCACGAATCTAATTTTTACATAACATATTGTGGGTATTTATAGTCTCCCGATAAAAGACGTTTGTGGCCGAGATTCAATCCCGATCCCCTTTAATCTCCACAAAAGACGAAGTCAATTTTGACCATTTGACCATTGCAAAATGAAAAAAAAAAAAAATAAAATAAAATCTTTCAACAAATTTTGATATTGGGCTAAAGAAATAAACTTGAAACTATTGGGCTTCACTCGTGTAGGTTCAAACCCTGTTGTTGACATTTTAAACTTTTCCATCAATCGTATCAGCTTCTAATTCTACAAATGATGGTTGAACCGAGCGATCCAAAATAGTAGATGAAGAATGAATGTTTGTTGAATCTTCTTCGCCTTGGATCGTGTAATAGGTCCAATTGGAACATTTGGAACACCATGATTCTTATTAGAAAGGAAGAATGTGGACAGATGGAACACCGTGATTCTTATCAGAAAGAAAGAATGTGGACAGATGGAACACCGTGATTCTTATTAAAAAGGAAGAATGTGGAGAGATGGAACACCGTGATTCTTATCAGAAAGGAAGAATGTGGATGGAACACCGTGATTCTTAGCGCAGGCTACATTGGACCCCTAGATCATGAAGAAGGTGTCCCCTACACCGGACCCCTAGATCATGAAGAAGGTGTCCCCTACACCGGACCGGAATCTCCCGATTGGGAACCACAATGTAACGACCCAAAATTTTCTACTTAATTTAAGGTCGCTACGTATACGTACCATAAACATTGAATGCGGAAGACTTCATTTAAATTCCATAAAACATAACCTTAAACTTAAAACACAGCCAAGGACTTGCGTGTTTAGAAAACATCTTTAAAACGACACAACAAAAGACCCGAAATAAAATAAATAAACGTTTAAGTTTAAAACATTCTATTCTATCCTAAGTCTAAAGAAATAAATACCACTATCCTATGCATGTGCCATGATCTCGAGTTGCGATGCCGTCATCAGCCGTACAAGAATGTCTTGCCTTAACCTGAAAAATGTAGTAGCACATGGCTTGAGTATTTAAAGAAGTATCAGTAAAATATGCAAAATGGAAAATAATATAAATTGTTGAGTCAGGAAAATATGCAAAATGGAATAATCTCAAATAGAGCAAGAACAAATTCTTTATCAAAGTATGGAATAGATAACTTATTATTAGAGGCACCAATCCCAATCCAAATGGGAGTGGTTGGCAGAAGGAAAGGATGTCCTCCGGTAAGCCTGGCAGTAGCTCAGCTCCCTCCCCAAAAGATTTGAAATGTTCATATATAGAAAGAAAGGAGGCACCTCTAAATTCAAGATAGCCATTAGAATTTGGCAAGTGAAGATAGACAAGAGTTTCTTCCTATACGAAAAGGGTCGTGCTACCCAGGTCAGGGGTACTATACCTGAGACTTTGTCGGCTCCAGAAGCATTTCCCTCGCCCTTGTTGGTCAAAGCCTTGCTTTTATGCCGCGATCAATAACGTCTTCTGGCAAGTTCCAAAACTTGCGCCAAGCTATATTCGCCCCAGATCACTGGGGATTTCTCCTCCTTTGTCATGTAAGCGGGGACCCCAACCCTGATTAGCTTGCACATGCAGGCTTTCCAACTCGGGAAAAGCAGCCCGCACCAAACTACTCACATAGTCCTTTGGTGAAAGGTGTTTTTCACTCCTACGTGATTGATATTGAAAACCACCAGAATGATGCGGCTCTTGACTTATCAAAATCAAAGTACAGTGATCTGCTTTAACCGCTGAATGACTTCCAAGACACATTGCTTCTTCACAATGGCTCAGTGTAAAAAGTCAATAACGACGAAGCTTTTTTGTGCATGTTTTCTCAATTGAATGAATTGTGTGATATCTAAAATGCTGCTAAAGAACACATGACCAAGATACTATATGTGTTATTTTGTTTGGGGAAGATTAGCCTGAGGTAATTTCCTTAGTAGCTTTGATCCGTTGAGCGGTGGCCCTTCTACTCGGCACCGTTGGATCACTAAGGCCGGCTATTCATACCTTTCGATCTGACTTACTAATTAGCTTTTGGCATATTCCTTCCACTAGAGGAATTTTCCTTACCTATCCCAATAAGTCCTACCAGCAGCCTATCCTATTCTCTGCTCCCGAAGAGCCTAGACTAGACCGGTCGGCGTTGAATGAACGAAGACTTCCCTTATCCAATGTTGTCTTTCAATATGGAAACTCTTTTCTTTCCTATTCTTCCGGCTCGATGTTAACTAAAGTCCGAAGGACGCCCAAGGGTTTCCAATCTTCCAAATTCGAGGACATATCCTATTAACTAAGGAATCCCTTTTCTCATGGAGTAGCCCGTCGCACTTTCACTTTTTTCGCTAGCATGATGGATAAAGAGCTGTGAGAAGACGATCAGGGTCGTAGCATATTCTATTAACGACACACAGGGAAGGTTTGGCGTAGGTGTCCTTCTAAGAGGAATCGTACCGTTCTCCATATGTGCCATGGCCGAAATGAAAATAGAGGGAGTCGTCAAAGAAAGATAACTACAAAGAAGGGTGTCCCTATAACTGATATGGAATTTCTTTTTACCCAGCCAGAGAGTGAACGCCCAATCCCCTTTGGCATAGATCAACTTCGCCTTTCAATAGATGAATATTTTGTAATATCTTTGTTGCTCAACCGATCATTTCTACCACCTACTTATGCTCTCCCACTTTTCTTGGCTAATTTTGGGGAGTCAAAGTTCTTTGGTTTCAACGGATAAATAAGAAGGAAAGATGGAGCCGGGGCTACGTTCTTCCTCGATCCATGGAAGTACATATTGTAGTTTCTTGTTATGGAAATCAATCTTGTTTAGATCTAAATCCAATACGATTTCTTAACTTTACTAGAAGGTTCGCAGCAGCCCGCGCTTAGTCCCTGTATTTCCAGAAAGCCAATCCTGAAGAGGCGCTTTGTTTCCATACGCATGTCAAAATTCACAACAGGGGTTAGAGTACGTGCCGGTGCCAGCTCTGGTTCTACCATTCAAGGTTGATTCACCTCCGGAGCAAGGGAAGGCGACTCCCTTGGAGGCAGATTTAGATCGATCTCATTCTTTGGTAAAACAAAGGAAGGATTCTCATCACATCATACAGTAAACCAAAAGTGAAAGCGACGATTAGCAAGCAGATCGGGTAAAACAGAATAAACCTAATTTGGAAGATCCACTTGACTTGTCCAAAAAGAACAAAAAATAATGACATGAATAAATGAGCGCGAAGTCATAAGTTCTCTCTTGCGTTCTCGATCGGAAAAGAATACGAACAAAGAAGAAGAAGAAGAAAAAGCCCATTACGAAAAGAAGGATCCGCACAAAATCGATAAACAAAGAAAAAAGCTTGAGATCAATTCCAGTTGATTCTCAATCCCCATGGAAAGCTCTTCATGTCCTACGAAAACAAAAAGAAGAATGAGGAAGAAAAAGAGAAAAGAAAGATGAGACGATTCGAGATCAGCGAGTGCAATTCTCACGAGAAGGAGAAGCTCCTCCCTTAGCTAAGACTCGTTAGGCTAAACGACAGACAGACAAATTTGAAAACTAAAGCGCAGCACCCAGAAGCGTTGGGGTGGGAATGGCAGACACAGAAGAGATTAGAAATTAGAGAGAGAGGGCACAAAGAAGTGGTTTGACTCAAAAGCGCAAGAAAGAGAGGAACTCATTCAAGCAAGCTAATTCGACCTTTGTAAAAAGACAGAGATTAATGTAGACAGATTCCAGTGGCATTTTGTTCCACTAGAGAGAGAGAGAGAAGGTTCACTTTTTAGGCTTGTGAAAGAAAGAAGAAAGAAATTTGCCTGAACCTTACAAGTAGTGGGCAATGAAAAATGCAAGCATGGTTTGGGGAGGGATTTGTTTTTACAGAGAGCCGTTCAACAACTCTCATCTTTGGATGATATCAAGAGAAAGAAGAGAGTGACTTTACCCCTTTCCTTTCCTGTCTTGGATCGCCTACTAAATCTCTTTACGTTCTCCGTTTCTAGTCAAGAGAAAGAAAGTAGGAGTAGCGGGTACTATTGGCGACCTCTTCTCACCCTCTTCCTATATTTAGGGGGTTGAGGCGAGAAATGGCTTGAACGGGGGGAGTCGTGCCCATTCTCTCTCCGGGCCAACCTTACACAGCGAAGGATTCATTCTTATCGGAGCGTATACAAGTGAGCGGAGCCCAGGGAACGAGGAAGCCCTAGAAAAGAAAGATCGTCGCTGCAAAATGGATTTGAGTTTCGGGCTCGGGCAAGACGAGAAAGTAGATTTTCCACATTTTCCGTGACAGGTGGTTGTCGTAGATAGGAGCGACTTTCTTGTGGTAGTCATTTCGAATGATCACATATAATGCAGATTCTTTCCGCCCCAATAAGCCAGTCACAGATAATAACTCAACCGGACATGAGAGTTTTTTCTCATCCAGCTCAGGAAACCTTTGCCGAACCGAAATCAGATCTCAGATTGACTGAAGTCGCAAAAAAGCCTATTTGGGGGAAGAGGCCCATTCCCATTTTGTCTAACTTTGCTAATGAACAGATGTGGAAAGTTGCCTATCAACTAATGATCATTCTTTTGGCAAGTATTTGACGATTAAGATTTGCTATCAAGCTTTTTGGGAGATTTTGGGCTGAAGATCAGCACAGATTTTGTCTTCTTTGGTCGGGTGGCGAGTGGAGAATTAGAAAAAGCATTCTTCGTGGATTTGTTGCACTTTCTTAGTCTTTCTTCAAGGCCTGGTAATCTACCAAGAAATATTGAATGGTGATGTTCGCCATTTACTCGATCTTTTTTTCTTCCAATTTCGGCGTCACCCAACTCCACGGGAAAAGGAAAAAGATAAATAAGAAGAAAAGGTGAAACGTTCGTACAAAGTCAACCTCTTCCAACAATTCTAATAGTCTCACTCAAGAAGCTCCCTCTCATTGGAATTGGCTCTACTTCTTCCGAATGCGACAAAGCAAAGGGAATAGGTGAATGAGCGAATTGCCCCTTCCTTCCTTAAGCCTGACTTCAATCCTACTCTTTCCGTCTTTCTTTCCAACCGGATGGATTAATGCAATCAATGGAACTCAATCACTTTCAAAACCTGAACCGTCACCTTTATTCTATTACTATCAACTATTCTATTACTATCAATCTGTTATTGTGAGTTATTCTTTCAACAGCGAAAGGAGCAGCTAATTCTCCTGCCGTGCCCCTCTATTCCCTTCCCTTATTTCTGGAGGTAAAAGAAAGACAAAGAGAAAGGAAAGCCTCTACTCTCGATTCATTCTCCGACACTCCTTGTTTCGTTTCGTTCTTGTGAGTTATTATAAGGAAGTGATTGTGAACCTCACTACTTCACCTTCACCTGATCTTGATCTTCTCCTTCTTTCACTTCTCTTTCACTCTTTCCCTCGATAAAGCTATTTTCATTCTCCTTCACCTTATACTTTGACGATATTCCCTTGCTTGCCTTATGGAGGTCAAAGTAGCTCTTTCCTTCACCTCTGCTTCTCTCCTTCACCTACACCTTCTTACTTTCACTGATCTTTTCGCCTCTCCCTATCTTTTAGGCCATTGAACTATTCCCTTCCCTTCCCCTGTATTCCCTTCTTATTCTTTCACTGTAAAAGATCAATACTCGACTCCTTCCTTCCTTCTTATTCCTTTTTTCTCTTGATCTTCTCCTTCTTTCACTCTGTTCACTCTTTGACTCGGTAAATGGAATAGGTGTTTGATTTCACTCGGTCTCACAGCTTCGCCCCTTTCCGATTGCCTCTTCTTTTGAGTCTCGCTCTCTGATTCCCTCCTCTTCTTTCCAGTCTCGCATATTCAATCCTCACCCAATCTCATGAGAAGCAAGCCCAGAGGTCCCTGCCTTAACTGTCCCCATACAGCCAGCCCTCACTCACCAGGCTGCTGGCATTGCTAAATGCTCCGCCACGAAGCAAGCTCTCCTTCCTTCATACGACAGATTCGTAAGTGGCTAAATGAGTCGAAGGAAGAAATAGTAGTTGGGCAACTTTATGCACAAGGGTACATTATTAGATGAGTCTTTTTGGAATTGGCAACATTGCCAGGAAGAGGTAGGAATCAACTTTTTTAGGTCCAGCTTCAAATCGGCCTAACCTTCGGTTCCCGTAACCAAGTTTTTCTTTCTCTTTCTCACTCCTGACTTTCACAAGTCAGTCCCCCCCTTATGTACTTTTTCTTCAGTGTGGGGCAAAGGGTGCCCTCTATCTACTTCTATTTCTAACTAAAGGCGAACATCCGGCATTGCAAGAAAATGGAGAGCCCCCGCCCGTTTGTTTGAGTCAGTCGTTCCGAGCTGGAAAGCGTACTGGCAGTTTGAGTCACGAAAGTGCCGCTTGCTTAATGATCTTATTGTAATTCATAATATCTATCTAAGATTCTATATCTATTATTATCAAGCAAATCATTTAGTTTTCCATCATAGGAAGAAGCAAATAGAGCAAAGGCCTCCTCTTTCCGTCTGCTCTTCCTGAAGTGAGCGAATTGCATGTAGAGATCCATCCGTAGGGGCTTATAGTTTAATTGGTTGAAACGTACTATTCATAACGGTTATATTGTAGGTTCGAGCCCTACTAAGCCTACCACCCCTTCCCTTATCTTGACCTGATACAAGGCAGTCGAAGTCCCCGTCCCCCTATCTCAATCTAGCAACGTGTAACCACACAGCTGCCGCTGCCCTTTGGGCATGCCTCCTAGGCTTACCACTCACCTCTGCTCTTGCAGCATGCCCCTTCCTCCCCCTTCCTTCGGAGAATACGGCTTTCATAATACGGGAAGTAGTGATAGCTATGCTATATTCTTTCGATAGCGAAGGCGTGGTTGAGACTCTAAGAGAAAGTCGATGCAAAGGTTCAGATCAAAGTTCTTCGCGAGACGGCCGATGAATCTCGAGAATCTAGGGTGGTGCTTGAAGACCCTACCGCATTCCGACCCCGGGGCCTGAAATTGTCTTTTCTTTTCTCCTCTTTCACCAGTGAGTGGTGAGTTTCCTTTTTCTTTAGGTAACCTCTTGGATTCTGAGTTAGTTCTAACAGCTGCCACACGTGAGATCCTGATCGTCTTCCTCCCTGTGTTGTTGCCCACTGGGGGAAGGAAAGTTCAGTGGGTTTTCCTTCCAGGACCGGAGAAGGTCAAACTCTGGGCGGGCTGCCAGGTTTCGCCTACGCTATGGTTGAACAAGATTGAACCTTTTTTCTTCAACCGATGTGAGTTCCCACGAGGGAATGGACTTTCCCGGGACCGCCTCGTCTATGTACTCAGCCCCTCTCTTGAAGATGTGCGCGCGATATGAGAAAAAAGAGCAGGTTGGAAGGAACCAATGAAAAGCCAAGGTAGAGCCTCGGAGCCGGCCCAAGCGAAGATCGGCACTCGAAGGCTTGAGGAGCAGCACGCAAAAGGGAAAGCCGTGGAGACGGCAGACTCGCCAGTCAGGCACACCGTGAGGCTGACTACAGCAGACCGGGAGGTTACAATTCCTCTTTTCCTCTTTCAATTTTCGGGAGTAAATAGTGAATGTAGGAAGTTCAGACGGTGGATCAATCAGGTGTGAAGATTCAACCAAAGATGTCTTGGGGATCGGCAATAGCTAAGCATTGTGGCCATCACAGTTCAAGCTACCTATGGCTGGCGCACAACCTACGGGCTTCTTAGCCAAAAGAAAAAAACTAAAGAAAAAGGATCCCTATAATCTAAAGCTTTAGTCTAATCTTAGACAAAGAGCAAGGAGGATATGAAGCACTGCTGGGTAGACCATGGCTCCAACCAGGGTGGTTCATTACTGGGCTAATAAAAAACAGAGCAAAAGGCGGGATGGAAGGCGGGCGGAAAAGGCTTGGCTTTGTTTCACAGAAAAAGGACGAAGGAAATTTCGTTTACGTTGTGGTGATGCAGGCGTCAGTTGACCAGGTTTATAGATAATAGAGATAGTAGATATATATGCAAGATCGAAGACTGGCGCGGGTTCGCTTTCCTTTTGAAGACAGAGCAATTCAAACTCTTAGTCAGACTAGGGCTAGGGCAACTCATTCTATTTTCTCTGAGGTCAGGTAGGTGAAGCGTCTAGCTTAGGGGGGCGCATCGAATCGCTAAAAGGCCTTGGTTATTTATTCTTCTATTACTTTGGGTAAGATGAAAATAGAAAACCACAATGATTTCAAACTTCCCTCGTCTCGTATCCATGCTGCCCCGACTCCAAACTCGATGTTAGTTAACTAAGCGGGACATTCCCAAACTCTTTTTTATCAAACTCCTTTCTCGTTCCCTTGTACAGACCTTACCAGGCAGTTTTCATTATGTGTTCTTTGCAGTGTGACAGGAGGTTAGGAGTGAGTTAAGCTAATGAGACAGACCTGGTTCATCCTTTGATGGTGAGGTCAATGCAAGTCTGTCTATGATTAAGAGTAACGGTGGTGTTGAAGCTGGCTCATTCATGTTAGTCATCTTAGAGCTATGAGTGAGAACAATGTTCACCAACTCTTCCATAGTGTGAATATATCGAAAAAGCTTTTGTTTGAATCCATTCTTCTATTAAAGTGCTTTACATCCTCCCCAAGGTAGCATTGCCGAGCGGGTGATCCCTGTCTTGTTTATCCAGCTAGCTTTTTCCCGTGGTACTGAAATTCGATTTGTGAGAGCTCGGGGATTTCAAAACAAAAACAAAGGGACCTTAAGCATTCTCAATATAAATGCCTATATATAAAGGCGCTGAGTTGAAGAGGGAACAAGTGCCACAGAGAGATGATAAGTGGGAGAAAGAGGTTCAATGGAAATCTCTGATGGAATGGAAGACCGAGAAAGAGGTTCAATGGAAATCTCTGATGGAATGGAAGACCTCCCATCCACTGACTACAAGACTGTAGCCTAACACCGAAGTTAGCTTGAAAAGAATAAATATGATATGAACCAAGAGACATCAATCATACAATATGCTTCAATGAAGATGTGAAGAAAAGGTTGTCAAAATTATCAAAAGATGTTTCAATTCATGCTACATTGAAGAAAAATAAAGTTTGATTGTTGTAAATTTTGAGTGGGTTATAATTTAGAGTAATGTAGAATTATTGTATTTTAAGACTTTTTATTTAATTTCGGTTACATTTACATAATGGCTAATTATGGCCATAAAGTGTAAATGTTACAACTTTTGAAATGTCTTTAATAGTTTCATTTTGAGGCTATATAAAGCCATGTATGTTGTATTTGTAAGCAGACTTGGAAAATATAGTAAAAGAAGCATTTGTGCTCTTCTTTAGCCAATGGCTTTTTGCAATTCTATGTAGTTTAGGTTGCATGTAGAATCATTCAAGCTCGACATGATCAATCTTGCTTGTGGAGTGATTCGAATCTCAAACAAGTGTTTGAGATATTTGATCAACAAGAATCATTGAAGCTAGACATGATCGATCTTGCTTGTGAAGTGATTCGAATCTCAATCAAGTGTTCTTGCCTTGAAACAATCGATCAACAAGGTAATCCGAATCTTATTCCCCTTGTATTGATTCCTTATCATATCATTTGGTATCAGAGCTTCAGGCTCAAGATCGGATATATGTTTCCTTTGCGTTTCTTCTCAATTTGATTTTTATTTATTTTCATCTTTTTAGTTTTTAATCGACCCAAAGTTCAAAATTCAATCTTTGCTCTATTTAAAATTTTAAGAGGTGAGAATCAGAGCTTCATTTGTGTAAATGAGTGCAAACAGAGTGGCCTAAAATTCCTTGAGTGTATACACGTGAGAGATTGTTGTGAGGGCCTTTGTATTTCCATATCTTATGTTTTGCAGCAAAGTTTCACAAATAGATTTGAGGACGAATCCTCTTGAAGAAGTGGAGAATGATATGAACCAAGAGACATCATTCATACAATATACTTCAATGAAGATGTGAAGAAAATGTTGTCAAAATTATCAAAATAGGTTGCAATTCATGTCACATTGAAGAGGAATGAAGTTTGATGGTTATAAATTTTGGGTGGGTTACAATTTAAAGTAATTTAGAGTTATTGTATTTTAAGACATTTTATTTACTTTAGGTTACATTTACCTAATGGCTAATTATGGTCATTAAGTATGAATGTTACAACTTTTGGAATGCCTTTAATAGTTTCATTTTGAGGCTATATAAAGCCATGTATGTTGTATTTGTAAGGTAGACTTGGAAAATATAGTAAAAGAAGCATTTTTGCTTTTTTTTAGCCAATGGCTAAGTTTCTTTGCAATTCTATGTAGTTTAGGTTGCATGTAGAATCATTCAAGCTCGACATGATCAATCTTTGCTTCTGGAGTGATTCGAATCTCAAACAAGTGTTTGAGATATTTGATCAACAAGAATCATTGAAGCTAGACATAATCGATCTTGCTTCTGGAGTGATTCGAATCTCAAACAAAGTGTTCTTGGCTTGAGATATTCGATCTACAAGGTAATCCGAATCTTATTCCCCTTGTATTGATTCCTTATCATATCATTTGGTATCAGAGCTTCAGGCTCAAGATCGGATATATGTTTTCTTTGCGTTTCTTTTCAATTTGTTTTTATCTTTATAGTTTTTAATCGACCCAAAATAAAAAAATTCAATCGTTGCTCTATTTAAAAATTGAGAGGTGAGAATGAGAGCTTCATTTGTGTAAATGAGTGCAAACAGAGTGGCCTAAAATTTCCTTGAGTGTATACTCGTGAGAGAGTGTTGTGAGGTCCTTCGTATTTCCATAACTTATTTTTTGCAGCAAAGTTTCACAAATAGATTCGAGGATGAATCCTCTTGAAGAAGTGGAGAATGATATGAACCAAGAGACATCAATCATATAATATGCTTCAATGAAGATGTGAAGAAAAGGTTGTCAAAATTATCAAAAGATGTTTCAATTCATGCTACATTGATAAAGAATAAAGTTTGATTGTTGTAAATTTTGGGTGGGTTATAATTTAGAGTAATTTAGAGTTATTGTATTTTAAGACTTTTTATTTAATTTCGGTTACATTTACAATATGGCTAATTATGGCTATAAAGTGTAAATGTTACAACTTTTAAAATGTCTTTAATAGTTTCATTTTGAGGCTAGATAAAGCCATGTATGTTGTATTTGTAAGGAGACTTGGAAAATATAGTAAAAGACGCATTTGTGCTCTTCTTAGTCAATGGCTATTTGCAATTCTATGTAGTTTAGGTTGCATGTAGAATCATTCAAGCTCGTCATGATCAATCTTGCTTGTGGAGTGATTCGAATCTCAAACAAGTGTTTGAGATATTTGATCAACAAGAATCATTCAAGCTAGACATGATCGATCTTGCTTGTGGAGTGATTTGAATCTCAATCAAGTGTTCTTGCCTTGAGACAATCGATCAAAAAGGTAATCCGAATCTTATTCCCCTTGTATTGATTCCTTATCATATCAAAATAGTTGGTACAAAAGGCCAGGCAGGAGAGTTGATGCTTCTGCTTCTGCAAAGGTTGCATCTTTGATCCCTAGAGGAGACCTCTTCAATTCCACATGACAGCACCATAGCCATCTCTGATGACCCCACCATAATCTGAATTTCCAGAGAGAGTGGATGACTTCCCTACTCCTTTAAAGTTCATCTTTATGTGATGATAAGAGGAAATTGCCACAAGATTGATCTCGATATCTTTGAATGAATTTGAATTCAAAGCCACAATGTTCATATTTGGCTGCTAAGTACCTCTCCAATGGCAAGGATCACAACCCACCTCTAAAATATCCTGCATAACTGATATGAACCAAGAGACATCAATCATACAATATACTTCAATGAATATGTGAAGAAAAGGTTGTCAAAATTATCAAAAGATGTTTCAATTCATGCTACATTGAAGAAGAATGAAGTTTGATTGTTGTAAATTTTGGGTGGGTTACAATTTAGAGTAATTTAGAGTTATTGTATTTTAAGCCTTGTTATTTAATTTCGATTACATTTACATAATGGCTAATTATGGCATAAAGTAGGAATGTTACAACTCTTGGAATACCTTTAGTAGTTTCATTTTTTAGGCTATATAAAGCCATGTATGTTGTATTTGTAAGAGAGTCTTGGAAAATATATTAAAAGAAGCATTTGTGCTTTTCTTTAGCCAATGGCTAAGTTTCTTTGCAATTCTATGTAGTTTAGGTTGCATGTAGAATCACTCAAGCTTGACATGATCAATCTTGCTTGTGGAGTGATTCAAATCTCAAACAAGTGTTCGAGATATTTGAACAACAAGAATCATTCAAGCTAGACATGATCGATCTTGCTTGTGGAGCGATTCGAATCTCAATCAAGTGTTCTTGCCTTGAGATATTCGATCAACAAGGTAATCCGAATCTTACTCCCCTTGTAGTGATTCCTTATCTTATAAATAACGATCTTATTTGGTACAGAGAGACTTTCAGGCAGAACTTGGGCTAGACTTTGGTTGCGCAATGGTAAGCTGATTCGCTTCTGGGATGATGTTTGGCCGTGCCACTCTCCTCAGAGATGCATGCCATAATTTCTATCAATTCACAAGGTTCTCATGATCTCAAAGTGATAGACTACATGAAGAAGGAGAATAAAGTCTTCTTTCTTTCTCTCCCTATTCAATTGCCCATCCAAGATCATTTGGCTTCATAATACTTGGAGTGTTTTTTCTGTTTTTTGGCTATGGACAACTAAGAGAAAGATTATCATCCAGCCCCAAAAAGGAGGAGAATCTCTTTTGCCAACTCAACCCTTAAGAATTTTGTATGCCAATTCTGCCTCAAAATCTCTGAAGGTGATCAGCCCCCTTCCTTTTTCAGTATTGGATGAAGGATGCAAGTATGTATATTATCTCAACGCTTCTTTTCTCTTGCTCTTCTAAATCCCATTTTGGCCTGAGGTAATGTATTCAGGATTTCATCTCCATAATTCTTTGTTTTCTATGTATGTTCAAGCAGTAAAGTTGAGTTCAAAATTCTGCCTTATTCCATGAGATCTAGAAGCACTTCTGCAACCTTCTCTCTCTCCTCCCTATCGCTGACTGATTGAAAAGGGGAATGTCGGACGGCCTTCCTTATCAGTTGTCGCTCGATCGAAAGGATATAAAAAGACATACGAAACCTTAGCTTCGCTGACTTTCTGAGGTATAACCTTCACCACGACATTAGTGGCTTAGCACTTCGCGCTTCCCGCAGGCTTTTTTTATCGAGAGTAAGTGATATGAACCAAGAGACATCATTCATACAATATACTTCAATGAAGATGTGAAGAAAATGTTGTCAAAATTATCAAAAGAAGTTGCAATTCATGTCACATTGAAGAGGAATGAAGTTTGATGGTTATAAATTTTGGGTGGGTTACAATTTAGAGTAATTTAGAGTTATTGTATTTTAAGACATTTTATTTACTTTATAGGTTACATTTACATAATGGCTAATTATGGTCATTAAGTATGGATGTTACAACTTTTGGAATGCTTTCATTTTGAGGCTATATAAAGCCATGTATGTTGTATTTGTAAGGGAGACTTGGAAAATATAGTAAAAGAAGCATTTGTGCTTTTCTTTAGCCAATGGCTAATTTTCTTTGCATTTCTAAGTAGTTTAGATTGCATGTAGAATCATTCAAGCTCGACATGATCAATCTTGCTTGTGGAGTGATTCGAATCTCAAACAAGTGTTTGAGATATTTGATCAACAAGAATCATTCAAGCTAGACATGATCGATCTTGCTTGTGGAGTGATTCGAATCTCAATCAAGTGTTCTTGCCTTGAGATATTCGATCAACAAGGTAATCCGAATCTTATTCCCCTTGTAGTTGATTCCTTATCATATCATTTGGTATCAGAGCTTCAGGCTCAAGATCGGATATATGTTTCCTTTGCGTTTCTTTTCAATTTGTTTTTTTTTTTTTATCTTTTTAGTTTTTAATCGATCCAAAATAAAAAAATCCAATCTGGGCTTTACTACAAAATTTGAGAGGTAAGAATGAAAGCTTCATTTGTGTAAAAGAGTGTTGTGAGGTCCGTCGTATTTCCATAACTTATTTTTTGCAGCAAAGTTACACAAATAGATTCGAGGACGAATCCTCTTGAAGAAGTGGAGAATGATATGAACCAAGAGACATCAATCATACAATATACTTCAATGAAGATGTGAAGAAAAGGTTGTCAAAATTATTAAAAAGATGTTTCAATTCATGCTACATTGAAGAAGAATGAAGTTTGATTGTTGTAAATTTTGGGTGGGTTACAATTTAGAGTAATTTAGAGTTATTGTATTTTAAGCTTGTTATTTAATTTCGGTTACATCTACATAATGGCTAATTATGGCCATAAAGTAGGAATGTTACAACTTTTGAAATACCTTTAGTAGTTTCATTTTTTAGGCTATATAAAGACATGTATGTTGTATTTGTAAGGCAGACTTGAAAATATAGTAAAAGAAGCATTTGTGCTCTTCTTTAGCCAATGGCTAATTTTCTTTGCAATTCTATGTAGTTTAGATTGCATGTAGAATCATTCAAGCTCGACATGATCAATCTTGCTTGTGGAGTGATTCGAATCTCAAACAAGTGTTTGAGATATTTGATCAACAAGAATCATTCAAGCTAGACATGATCGATCTTGCTTGTGGAGTGATTCGAATCTCAATCAAGTGTTGCCTTGAGATATTTGATCAACAAGAATCATTCAAGCTAGACATGATTGATCTTGCTTGTGGAGTGATTCGAATCTCAATCAAGTGTTCTTGCCTTGAGATATTCGATCAAATGATAAGATAAGGAATCAACTACAAGGGGAATAAGATTCGGATTACCTTGTTGATCGAATATCTCAAGGCAAGAACACTTGATTGAGATTCGAATCACTCCACAAGCAAGATCGATCATGTCTAGCTTGAATGATTCTTGTTGATCAAATATCTCAAACACTTGTTTGAGATTCGAATCACTCCACAAGCAAGATTGATCATGTCGAGCTTGAATGATTCTACATGCAACCTAAACTACATAGAATTGCAAAGAAACTTAGCCATTGGCTAAAGAAGAGCACAAATTCTTCTTTTATATATATTTTTCAAGTCTACCTTACAAATACAACATACATGTCTTTATATAGCCTAAAAAATGAAACTAGTAAAGGTATTTCAAAAGTTGTAACATTCCTACTTTATGGCCATAATTAGCCATTATGTAAATGTAACCGAAATTAAATAACAAGCTTAAAATACAATAACTCTAAATTACTCTAAATTGTAACCCACCCAAAATTTACAACAAAAAACTTCATTCTTCTTCAATGTAGCATGAATTGAAACATCTTTTTAATAATTTTGACAACCTTTTCTTCACATCTTCATTGAAGTATATTGTATAATTGATGTCTCTTGGTTCATATCAGTAAGGGTACGGAAGATTGGTCCGTTCCGCAAAGCTGAGCTTTTCGGTTCGCTCCCCCAACCTTCTTACCAGTCTGCCTCCTTTCTCTTGATGGAATATAACAATGCCCAAGCTCCTGCTTTGCTTGAGTTCTTCACCGGCGCGGGGCTGTCTCACTTATCCTGCTCCTAAGGTAAGGAGTCCTCTGTGTGTTAGAATCTTTAGGGGAATGAATCGCGTTGGTGTTGAGAATTGCTTGGGAATGAATTGATAGTGACTTTGCCAGGTTCTAGGGGTTCCCCTCTTCTTTATTTGTCGATCGAGCCGCTTTCCCTCATTCCACTCGTCCAGCCCTCTTCACGAACTTGTACAATCGATGCCACAAAGATAGCCAACTCGATTATCAAAGAAATAAGGAAACGAGCGACGATTTGGCACCAGATATCCGAAGGTGTGGAAAGAGATGCTGTGAAAAGCGGAAAAACCATAAAAAAACGACGATTGTTCGTGAGGGTTTCCACAGAAAGACTCCTGAGTTCTAGCAAACAGATCACAATTACAGGTACCTGGGAGCATACCGATAGAATGAACGAAATACGAACAGTTAACATAATATGGTCATAGATCTTAGGTTGTAACTTGAGAATGAGCGAATTTGTTGATGTTGCACCCACGGAGTATGGAAAGTGCCAAACATTGGGAACTACCCGGGGAAGAGTTAGGAACAGGAATAAGGAGAAGCGAACTGGGGATCAAAAAGCACCAAATTTGATGACTTATTAAGGGAAAGACGAAGTAAGAGCATGCTATTGAAGACATTGCAAGATATGTAGGGAAGGCCTCCGTTGATTGTGTACAAACTAAATACGAGTCAAAAGGCAGGGTAAGAAAGGGTTTTGCTAATGGAGATATTAACTCTTCCGGGAACCAGTAACGCGTAAACCATGTCAAACCAAGACGATCAATATCCGAACGAAACGGATTCGAACTTCTCTTAGAATAGTTTCCGGTGCGAAATGAAATTCATAGGATATGGTTGAGTAATTCAAAGGATATATAGGATTCGATTCATTGCATCGAAGGAAGGCTTTTTTGTCAATATAATTAGTTGATAGCTTGGTACCCAAAATCAATGATTGTGATCCTCATTGTGTACATAATGAGTGTTAGGATCAACAAAAGAAATTGTTGGGGTATAGGGCACAAAAGAGTTTCCATTGAATGCAGACAGGAACCCTTTGATTCTCTAATCAAGCTGGTTTTGAGTTATTGTTTCAGCACCCTAATTCTCTTGTTGGCTCGGATACCATGAAAGAAAATCGAGAAAAAGACCTGAAAGAAAGAAAACCATTTTCAAGAGACAAACTCCACTAGTGAATCACTTTCCTCCTCTCTTCTTTTCTTCATTCCATGCATTCCTCTTTCAAAGCAAAGAAGTCAAAAAAAGAATCTAACGCTAACAACGTCTAATTGAAGATTTTCAACGCTCATGCTATTTTCAAGAGCTTTCAACATAGAGTGAGACTCCATAACGTACACAAAGAGTAACTGATCCATGAATATCGTCCTCTGGTCTTGTTCCCCACAACAATGGATAACTCAAACTCTGACCTTGACCAGTTTGTAGTGGAAAACCTCGATGACATAATCCTTTATGACTCACAGGAGGGTTGGAAACCTGAGTACTGTGTTCCGGGTGTAGCAGGAAAAGAAGCTGTACGTGAAATGGTGCTCAGACGAAAGTGTTATTTCTTGGCCATTGGATCAGCAAGGGTGTAATTCAGATAGATCCAGAGAAGATCAGGGTGTGGACTAGGAAGTGCCGAAGAAGGAGAGAGCAGGCAGATGTGGTGAGGATGCTTGAAGCCATTTTAGATATGACAAGACAGCTCAGGAGGAGTAGAAAGTTGCCACAACCTAGGTAGGGTGGGGTTGCTTACTAGTCAGCCAAAGAGTCTGTCTTTTTACGAACAGATTAATTAAATAAAGGGGGAGAGCGTCAGGACAGAAGGAGAACAGATGCCATTTGGAGCGCGAGGCATACCTTCCTGCAAAGGAGATAAGAAAAGGCTCAGCGGAGGCGGTAACTGTTATGAATGTGGAGGAGTGGGGCATTTTGCTCATTACTGTCCCATCCCAATGTTCAGACAGACGAATGCTATGCTGCTGGGAGAGTGCAGAATAGACCAGCTGAAGATG
>CM031892.1:7526211-7601211 GCA_018691285.1 Cucurbita argyrosperma subsp. sororia | reverse complement strand
ACTGACTGACTAAGTCACTTAAGGTTTGGAAGAACCCTTGCTAGCAGCTTTTGTGTAAAGAGAAATCTCCCTTTGTTAACTTATGTAAGGGGCTTGATGAGTCTTTTCAGATTGGATCTTTGCATTGGTAGAAATGAATTGGGCATTGGCTTCAATCATGAACAGGTCAAGGATAGGATATCTTCTCTCCAAAAGACCAAGAGGCAGGGTGTCTGTGCAAGAGAGCGAGATGTTCGACATTCATCCATACGCAATCTCCTCCGCTTCTATTTATTTTGATACATAGTTTGCCCTTCTAACCATTGGTTCCAAGATGACAACCAAAGACTAAAGCCCTGTCCGAGCAAGATCGTTGAGACGCCTACGCGTGGGGCCATTGCTGACGCCCCTTGCATTCCAATTGCAATTGTGGAAATTTAGGAAATCTAGTGGGCCTTAGCCACAAGTTTGGATTGTGCCCTAGTAGTCTCTTACCCAGGTGCTTTCTTGTTCGGAGGCTTCGGTTTCAAATCTTTCTCAAATCTCGATGATTGTGGGTCAGGAGCTATTGGATTCTTCATCATTCTCATTGTAATGAAGAGGCTTTGAGGACCTTTCTTCTAAGGAAAAAGCACGAACTTCTCTCTCTATGCTATGGCAATCATTAAAAAAAGAGGGTTAACCATCGGTTCATTGGATTCCGGGCCGGATGGATCCAGTGCATGATCCGTAGGGGGTCCTTATTATCAAGGAAATTGATTCAACAAACTCTTTCCTCTTCCTGCTGTCCCCATGAGGCAGAGCTACTGCCTGTATTAGGGGGTTAACCGAAGGCGATTTTCCAATAGCTAAATACTCCGGTTGTTGAAGAACAGAAGCTTGGGAATTGTTATCTGGTTCAAGCTCTTCGCCATGAGGACCATCTTCAATGGGTTGCATGTCAACAGCAGCAACATCTGAATCACGAAGGCTAACTTCAGTAGTAGGTGCTGGGTAGCATTGGTTCTTGGAACATAGGACATTCTCGATGACGGGTTGACACCAGGTTCCTTATTCGCCACTTTGCAGTCGTGATGGGCATTACCTTGTGCAATGCGTGCAGAACTTAGGTATTCCTAAATCAACGATTTCTTGCTAGTGATCCATACATACACAGTCGATCCAATCAAAACACGATTTGGGAGAGTTTCCTTGATAAGACCGATTTCTATACAAACCCTAGCTTTATTGTGAGAGGGGGGAAACCGCTCGACCAAAGGGAGAGGGGTGCGTAAAACAAGCTTTGTAGGACCGGTCAGACCAATTCCGAAAGTCAAGTCGAGATGATAGAAAACAGGCGAAACTCAAAGAAGAAGACAATGGAGTTGCGATACCCAACATAGGCGCATGCATTGGATCACCATTGCGGAGACAGAAATCATGGCTCCAACAGAAAACAAACCCTAAACCATAAATCCCTCAATAAAAAACTTCTCTTTGTTTGGTGCATATCTTCTTCAAGAGCTTGATTCAGATAAGACATGCCTTGGATCTAACAAACAGAGTGATCGAAAGCTTGGTACACCAGTTCTTTCAAGCGAACTCCCGAACTACCGTCCTCATCCTTAGAAAGGGTTTTGCTATAACTCCATCCTTTTTCAGATTTGACTTTGAGAAGATAGCTTTCCTTAGAAACTCCCACAATTCACTACAATCTATTCCCACCCTTTGACTCCTCCCTGTCTACTCCCTTACTAACTAAACTAAACTAAATCCCCAAGCTCAGGTCACCTAGCTGAGAAAGGAAAGGCTGATGAGGCTAAATTACTTATTACTTGCTTGCCGAGCTAAACGAGTAAGGAGCACACCGAGCAAGAGATCTCGACAGTTAGACAGAAAGTTTGTCAGGGGCGGGCGGGCACTGAGCGACGGAAGCAAAGAAAGAATCAAGCTAGGGAACACTCCCTATTGACTAAAGGCCTCTTTCATTAAGGGCTTCTAACGCTTTGGTTGTAGGCAGGCCAGGTCCAACCCTTTGTTGTTCTCATCTTTCAGAGAAAGGAGCTAACTCTTTCTTGCTTGAAAGAAGGAAGACATGCATGCCTCTCCTTTACAGTCTCACAGCTTCTCTCCTTCACAACCTGATTTCACTCTAAACTAAAGCAATTATGTATGATCACAAGATAGCTTTTAATCTATGTTCTGACTTCTCTCTCTTTCACTCGGGTTGAACTATGTAAATAGGCGGGATGATCAATCATCAGGTCAAGCTTCTTCCTTTCTTACTGTTCCATTTGTCTCATTGCTCCGCTACTGAATGGGAACCTTCTTGCTTTCACTCATGAACCAGATTGAGCTCCGGAACCTCTATTCCATTACCATCAATCAGTGATTGTGAACAGTCAGTTAGACGAAAGATTAATGAGCATTCCCTGGAAGGAAAGACTGAAGCAAGATGAATTCATCATTCTTTCTTTCTCTTCTTCGTAACCTGATTGAACTGATCTTTCTCCGTAACCTGAAAGCAAGTCAAGACAAAAGCAAGATGAATGAGACTTTGCTCGCATATTCAATCAATCTTTCCCCTATTGATTCTTGAACGAGGTAAATAGGTGTTTCTTTGTTTGTTTTTCATCTTCTGTACTGGACTGGTTGAAGGAGGTAAAGCGTCTTCGCTTCTGAGCCTGCCCTTGTTCTTTCCCTTCAAAGACGAACAGTAAACAACTCATTAACCTCTTCCTACTTATTCACCTTTGCCTCTATCGGTCTCGTGGCTTGGCCCCTCTCCTCTTTGACTCTATTCTTGTAGCTACTGAACCTATCGGTCTGATCTCATGGCTTCGCTCAATCACCAGTTACAGTCGGTAAAACAAAAAGATCAAGCCTCACCCGACACCCTTTTGACTCTATTCTCTTCGTAGGTAAAGCAGCTGAGCTCATTCGCCTATTCTATTTATTGGTCTCACAGCTCCTCTCCGTCTTAGCTTAGCCTTTCTTCTAGCTTTCTTCCTTCTAGCTTTGTTTTATTCCCTTTTTTCACTCTAGTTGAACTATTCAAAGACTAGGTAAAGCTATTTGATTGAATGAGACTGAACCGAACCCTGACAAAAAGAGAGAGATGAATGAGAGAGAGTTTACGAACTGAACTACTGAGTGAACTCAAAGACTCTCAAAGACTCGGTAATTGACGATAATCCCTGAGCCTACTGAGGGAACCAGATTTCACTCTTTCCCTCGGTAAATAGAATGTGTTTGATTCCACTCGTTCCCTCTTTGTCTTTCTTAGCCGAGCTAGCTTTCTTTGCTTTGCTTTATTGCTTTTATTCACTCAATCACTATGATATGAACCAAGAGACATCAATCATACAATATGCTTCAATGAAGATGTGAAGAAAAGGTTGTCAAAATTATCAAAAGATGTTTCAATTCATGCTACATTGAAGAAGAATAAAGTTTGATTGTTGTAAATTTTGGGTGGGTTATAATTTAGAGTAATTTAGAGTTATTGTATTTTAAGACTTTTCATTTAATTTCGGTTACATTTACATAATGGCTAATTATGGCCATAAAGTGTGAATGTTACAACTTTTGAAATACCTTTAGTAGTTTCATTTTTTAGGCTATATAAAGACATGTATGTTGTATTTGTAAGGCAGACTTGGAAGATATATTAAAAGAAGCATTTGTGCTCTTCTTTAGCCAATGGCTAAGTTTCTTTGCAATTCTATGTAGTTTAGGTTGCATGTAGAATCATTCAAGCTCGACATGATCAATCTTGCTTGTGGAGTGATTCGAATCTCAATCAAGTGTTCTTGTCTTGAGATACTTGATCAACAAGAATCATTGAAGCTAGATATGATCGATCTTGCTTCTGGAGTGATTCGAATCTCAAACAAAGTGTTCTTGGTTTGAGATATTCGATCTACAAGGTAATCCGAATCTTATTCCCCTTGTAGTTGATTCCTTATCGTATCACACTACTTCACCTGTAAAGACCAGAAAGAAAAGATTTTGTATCCCATATAACTGTAAAAGATTCAAATCAGTTTTTCCCTAAGGAAAGCAGCTTCAAGCTAATTTATTCTATCCTCATATAACTGTAATAGTTCGTAATCGGTTTTTCCCACGGTAAAGCTTTTGAAAGAAAAGATTTTCTATCTAGCATAGGGGTAAAACATTAAAAGAGGTTTTTCCCTAAGGAAAGCCGCTGAAAGTTAATAAATTCTATCCCTCCCCGTATTTTGAGGGATAAAAGAGTTCATTTGACCCTATTTCCCTCGGTAACTCAACTATAAACACTCAAAAAACTAGAAAAAAGCTATCCCCCCCCCCCCCCCCCCCCCCCCCCCCCCCCCCGTATTTTGAGGGATAAAAGTGTATCTTTACCCTCTTTTTCGGGATCAAATCTAGGTATTTAGGGCCGAGGTAATTCATAAGTCAATCCTTCAGATGAATGAGAGTTAACTGTCAGTCAATCCTCAACTCTCGATTCATTCTCCTGTAAACACTCCTTATTCATTCTAGATCGTTCACTGTCAGTCAATCCTAAACGATTCATTCAACAGTAAACACTCAAGATTCATTCGAGTTCACTGTCAGGAAAGACTATCGATTCATTCTATCTTTACCCTATTTCAACAGTAAAGACTATTTATGACTGAGAGTTCACTGTCAGTAAATCCTCAAGAGAAAACCGTCACCTTTATTCCCTTCCCTTATTTCTGGAGGTAAACTCGGTCTCACAGCTTTGCACCTTTCCGATTCATTCTCCTGTAAAGACCAACAAGAAATTCATTCTATCTCTCCCTTATTTTTTTGATTAAAAAGTCTATCTTTACCCTATTTTGAGGGATCAAAGTCTATCTTTACCCTATTTTTTAGGATCAAATCGATTCTTTACCCGGATTTCCCTCTGGAACTCGACTGTAAACACTCAAAAAACAAGAATTCTCCTATCTATCCCGTATTTTTAGGGATAAAATCGAGGTCTTTTGGGTGAGAGGTAATGTTTAAGTCAATCCTCAACTCTCTCTTCTACCTTTCTTTCCCTTCCCTTATTTCAGGAAGTAGGTAAACTCGTTCTCACTGCTTGCTTCGCACCTTTCCTCTTCATTATCCCCAAAAAATCTTGTTTGTGGCCTTCCTTCTCTTCTGGTTAATCCTGAGAGTCAGGGGTCTTTTCTTATTTGGGCAGTCACGGGCTCTTTGAGGTCCTCCTAATGAGTCGTGGATGTAACTGTTATTTGATTTCGACGGCCATGTTCTCGCCTCCCCTCCCCTGTTCGGGCTGTAGTTCCACTTTCACGGACGAATCGACGAGCTTTTTCAAAAGATTCCAAAGCGCACACTAAAAAGTGCTTCGAATTGAAATTAGTCATTCGTTGTTCGAGACCGGTTGAGAATTTAGAAAACAAAAAAGAAAGACCTCTTCCGACGTGCACGCATGAGAAAAACTCTAATTCATTGTTACCACAGGCGACTCTAAAAAACAAAGTTCCATTCGAGATTGCGCAGAAGGTTGGGAAACCAAGAGAACGCTTCGCCCTTTCTTCCTCGGTTTTTATCAGAAGCTTGTGATTTAGTTTTTGTCCCTTGTTTCGAGCAGCGGCATTCTCCCTATAAATTCTCCCGAAAAAGAAGAGAAAGGAAAAGTCAGTCAGCCAATTTCTTGGAAAGTTCTTTCAATCCAGGGAAGGTTGATTGACAAAAGAGATTAGGTAGGGATAGGATAGGTCAGATTCCATGATTAGAGAGATAAGACTCGAGCTGTTTTCATGCCTGAAAGGGAGTCGGGATAGATAGGACAGGATCACGGTGGCTCTTAGATGCCATGAGTAGGACCCATATGGAAATGTTCGCCTGAGTCTGATTCAATTGAGATGAATTACTTCATTATCTTCTGACGTCACCTGGGATTCCTTTTTGGCCTCAGTATCCGCCGTTGGGTTATCTGACAGATCTCAGCGCGAGCTTGAATACTTTTTCCCCACGGGTTATGCATTGGGCTCCTCATGTATGAGAAAATCCATATCATCATTGGTGTCGTATTGATCCAGCTCTTAGGAGTCCATCCACAAAGATGGTGCGGGGAGGGGTTTGAGGTCTGTAGGGTCCGAGCTTTCATCAAAGGGTTGAAGGAAGTTGAGCAAACGTAAAGGATGATGAATCACTTGCAGGGCATTCAGGGAGTAATGCTCGTGGGTTGGTATATTTTTGTCTCATGTCTCTACCATCCGTTTCCCTCTTTTCTCCGGCTGGCGTGATAAGGAGGGAGGGATCCCAACTCGACAATGGCGGCTCGATCATGTTTATATTGGTAGGAAGAGGTACAGCATGAGTGGGTAGATAATTGGTAGTTAGATTGGGACGGTTTGCCCTGGCTCCATTTTCCCTTTCCCTGAATTAATAAGGTCTTGGATGTCATGTTTCAGCCTTAAACACCCGGTCAGTCTTATTTATTGCCATTTGTTAGATGGTATTTGCAGTAGGTATTGGTTTTGTACCCTCTATCAATTTCTTTTTCCTGGGTGGATGTCCGCTTGAAAAAGGAAGGAGTCAAATGAGCTGGTGGCGGAGATGGGGGAAGAGGCGTGAGTACACCATTCTTCTTCAGCTTTTCCAAAGCGCGGCTGAGAGTTATGCCGAACGAAGTTCAAGTCCTGGGTGTAACGGTACACCTTCTAAGGAGAGATGAGAGAGAAAAAAAGGGGCCCCCGCCGAAAATCACAAGATTTCGGCGGGATCCACTCAGGCTCTCGTAAACCCTAGGAGTGGCCGCCTCCTTTAGGGAGAAGGGAGCGCTAGTGTGGTTTGAAGCAGGAGGAAGCCGACGCGCCACCGGAGAACGGACGAGCGACAACGCTCCACCGGCGACAATAGCCAAGCCCTGCGAGTCGGACCGTTGGGACTTTTGGACGAGGAAGACGCAGCGCAGGCGTGGGTCGACCCCCGGCATTCGGCGAGACGTCTCAGCCAGCGTGCAGCCCACGTTCGGACACCACCCCAGAACCTCGTCCCCTTTGTGGCCAAACCGGAGGCGCTCCAGAAACCCTGCGCCGGCGGTGTTCGTCGCAGCCATCGGTTTCTGCTCCACCGGCGGCTTCGCGAACCTCCGGCTCGGCTAAGTGCGGCTTGGCGGCTCGACATCCGAATAGTATACCGATTCCTAGGTTTTCGACCCTTTCGAAGCCATTTCCACCCTCGTTTCAACCATTTGAGGTCAGTATATCTCCATGTTTGACAAATAGCTTGCGATAGGGATGTACTTGGTAGCTAGACACGAGGGATAGTTGTGAAGGCGCTCTAAGTGTATCATGTTGTCTTATAGGAGGTAGTTAGGCGCTGGAGTTAGCGTTGTGGGCGGCTTCGGTCAAGGCCAAGGAGGTAAGTAACCTTACTGTTGGCGTTAGTTATGTATGTATGTTGGTGCGTGCCCTGTGGCCCTTGCATGCACCATATGTTGTTACTGTATGCTAGATTAGATGTTTCTTGCCGTGAAATACTATATGCATGCTTTGTTTATGTATGTGATTCTTGCAGTGAATTGCTATGTATGCCATGTTTATGAATATGATGTTGTGACGCGTTTTGTCGTCCTGTATGTATGATGAGCTTGATTGACATGTCATGATTGTAATGAGAACCCCACATGCCATGAATAAGATGACTAGTATGCTAGGATATGCTTGCTCAATGTGGACCCGGTTATGCTATGTTATGCTTGCCTACTGTGAACTCGGTTATGCTATGTAATGCGGCGAGGGGATGGAGCGTCATAGGTGTAATGCCATGGGGGTAAACCTTAAGAACCTCATGCACGCTATGGTTATGTACTTGGGGCACTCCCCCGTTATGCTACTAATGGTATGGATGCGTATATTCGATATTGTGTTCGCCACGATATCATGCAGGCCCTCCTTTGTCCGTGGCGTCCGGTATTGTATGTCATACATACCCGACCAAGCCAGGCCCAAGGAGTTCGCTTGCGAGCTTGCCTGGTGGGCCCACGGTCACACACGTGGGCCATGTGTGGGAAATTACCATGCATCCACCCCTGCCCGGACAAGGCAAGGGCCTAAGGCCACGGGAAGGAATGGAAGACAAACCTCTCTCTCAGTTTCGCTCTTCTAACTTTGTGCGGCATGTATGGTAACGATGTGCGACATGTATGGGTATTCGGTGTGACATGTATGTGTGTTGCGTGCGTCATGTATGTGTATCGTGTGCGACATGTAGATGTATTGTGTGCGACTGCTTGTATCCGAATGTATGAATATATGCATAACCCCAACAGTGGGGCGACTTACTGGGTATTTTATATAATACTCAAGCCACGTGCTACCAATATTTTTCAGGAAAGGGCAAGGCTCCCATGTACGGGTGACGGTGGATGAGGCGAAGGGCCATGGAAATCTTGAGGAGGGTTTGTTGGGTCGTAGCGCCTGTTGGATTCTCTTGGGTTCTTAGTTTTACGAATTGTTTTTTTAGTCTCTGTTGATTACTTCTAGGCTAGGTTGTCGCAATTGTTTTCCTAGGTATGAACTGCTTAAATTGATGAATGCATTTTCGTTATGGAGACTGTTCCATGTGAACTCTTGTCCTGTTGATTTGACGAGTATAAGGTAACGTCGCTAATTAGAGTGGAGAAAATTAGGGGCGTTACACTGGGTGTCTTTGGCTTTCCGACAAGACATTGACTTCGCTGTTCTTGCTTCTTCCTCCCAGGGCGGCTATCTTCTTTCCTTTTTTGATCCGCCTTTTTGACCTGTGATCCATGTGAGTCACATTGTGGATATCATTTCAATACGAGTGGTTCCATCAAAGAGTCATAAATGGGCATCGCTTGGAAATAGAAAGAGTCATGGTATTGCCTACTCATGTTACCATTATCCACACTTTTTCCTTTTCTGGGAGGAGATATCGATCACTTGGGCAGCTTTGGCCAACAGGCCAAGAAATCTGGGAATCTTTCATTTGGTCGCTGGCAAGTCATTTCCAGCCCTCTTCTAGTTACTTTCATTGGGGTGTTCTCATTTTCTATTCTTTCAGCATTGTCAATGTCATCCCAGGATTTCAGGGTAGATTTGTCAATCAATGTGAACCATCGCCCAGCATTGTCAATGGCCCGGTTTATTCATTCCTATTCCTTTTTGGCCAACAGAGCCTTGAGTCGAAAGTGGTTGGTTCAGGCAGAACCGGGATTTCGGGTTCATCTGACATAGTAGCTACAATGGGAGATTCAGAATTCAAGGGTCTAACTTCTTCTACACGAACCAGTGGGCGAGATGGGCAGACCCAGGACGGTTCAAGGGGAACTTTCTTGCGGGATGGAATGATGTGAAAAAAGAGAATCACCTATCTCATAGTCTTGCTTAGTGCTCAGGTGCATCCTACTGGGTGTTCAAATGTAGTTCTGTTCTATGGCCACGTGTAATGATAGAATTTAAGCTAACGTAGGACAAGTAAAGGTTCCCACTGCAATGGGGGCTGAAAAAGAGACCTCTCAGCCCTTCATCCCTAGGACGTAGGACTGGTCAAATGGTACTATGCACTCCCACTTTGGTATACCCTCCTAAGAGGAGTACTTGGCAGTTGGTGGTGGGTTTTTGGGATGGTATGACTCGGCTCCTTGGCCCGTAGCAACCAATACTTCCCCCCGGATTTTCCTATTTCTAGACTATAAGCAAGATGCAAATGCATGCTTAGGTGTACTGAGGTGGTGTGTGCTTATTTCAAATAAGTGCCCTTAAGTTTCTACATATTCTATTTTGAACAAAGGAAACAAGAAGGGTTGGTTCATTTTCAAGTCAAGTGAGAAGCCAAAAACCATAGCATAGATTTGAGGCTGATATTCCCTAGTGGAGTCGCCAGCAGTAGCGCTCGCATTTTGTTTGGCACCGCTTGCCACATCATCACGAGGCCACAAAGTCCTATCAAAAGAGGAGAAAAAGGGGTTTAGAGTCGACACTTAGGACTCAAGAATTTGACTCCGAGTCTAGGAACCATTGGTCCGGGTAAGGCCTTCCTTTATATATTCCAGTATAGTAGTGGGGCGTTAGCGCAGGCAAGAAAACGGAAGAAGCAAGTCATTCATTTGACTGAAAAAAGTCATTCATCATTGAATATTATAGAAGTGACGATTTTTCTCTTTAAGTAAGAGATTGGCCATCGCCCAAAGGCGGCTAATTGAGCCGGTCATCGGTTGAGCCTTTCCTCACTTTAAAAGCCACTTTCTTTTCTGATTAGTAAGTGGACGAATATTCGTTGTATATCTATATTGGACTTGAGATTTAGCATTGTTTTTTTTTTTTCCAGTATATATACTCTAATGTTCAGTGAGATTTCCTACTGACGGAATCGCTTGAATTAGTTGAAGGAAAGGAGGTGGCTGGTCTCACTGGAGAGGAGAGTTTTGACAGCGAGGGAGGTAGGGGTGCGTTGGTATCGTATATGTATATATAAAAGGCTGCATTTAGGAGTGATCCTTCCCTTTTCTTCCAATGGCGATCTCACTTGAGAAAGAGAGTCTGTGCTTAGTAGCGCGTAAACAGAACACATAGCTCCATAGCGGAACTAGTCACTGGCTTACAGGTTTCTTTCCTACCGCCGGACCGGAGGCAGCCGAGAATGTGATGTCAAAAGGACCAATGACGATGAAGAAGAAGAAAGGAGGAGTAGGAGCTAGCCTGCCTTCATAAGAGTAGGGGCGAAGAAGCTCCACGAGAAGAAAAAGAGGCGCGAAGCAGTGAGCCCGAGTTTACGAGGGAACGCGCGAAGCTAAGAAGACTAGAAAGGAGAGGAGCAAAGCGGTGAGCCCGAGTTTACGAGGCGAACGAGCGAAGCTAAGAAGACTGGAAACGAGAGGAGCGAAGCGGCTCGACTGGAAACGAGAGGAGCGAAGCGGGGAGACCGAATTGTATAGGCGAACACGCGAAGCTAAGAAGACTGTAAAGGAGAGGGGCGGAATCGAATGATTATGATCTCGACAATGAGACAAAGCCAAGAGGGGAGAGCACTTAGACAATTCACTTTGAGTACAGGGAAGTCTGCTGGTAGTAATTCCTCAGGGCGTATTACGGTTTTTCACCGAGGGGTTGGATCGAAGCGATTGCAGCAAAGAATTGATCTGAAACGAAGCACTTCGTCTATGGGCATTGTAGAAAGAATAGAATATGACCCTAATCGTTCTTCTCGGATCGCTCCAATACGATGGATCGAGGGGTTCGCCAGAGGAAATGCAAGACGATAGAGGAGTTCGCTCCGCTGCGTAAGATCCTCAAACCTACCACGACCACCATCCGCGGCCTATTTTCGTTCTCTTCCACGCCCGGGAAGGTGGATCAAAGAAAGGTAGCTTGCTTCTCTCCTGGACAAATGGCGGCTTATGTAGTGGTCAGCCTTCCTACTAGGATTCCTCCTTGCTCGAAGAGCCCCTTTACTAGTAAGGGCGCAGGAAGCAAAAAAACTTGTGCTAAGGACGTTTTCTTCTCTGCCTTCTCCTCTCAAAAAACCAAGGGAGAGACTGCATCCCTTTCCTTCGGTAGCTCTTTAGGTTTCCCAAGGATAGTGGTAGCTGGGGCAAAGCCGGCTTTCTACGCTCCGCGAATGAGAGAGAAAGTCAGAGGAAAAAACACGTTCTGTCTTTGCGAGGTCCGAAAGTGGAGAACACATAGCATTCTCTGGGCACACGAGATGAAACGTAAAGCAGCGCTTGATTGGCAGAGTTTTAGGCGGCAAGAGACTGACGGGATTGTTGGAGGTGCTAAGCATAACGAATCGAAACCAGAGACGGATCCAGCTAGCTTGCCTGCCAAGCCGATAGGCGAAGGGCCGAAGGATGGAGCGTGCAAAGTCAATCGTGCACCTGTCGTGTGACCCGTTGGTCCTAAGCAATGTCTTGCGCGAAGCGACCGACCTAGAAAAGCTCCCCTTTATCTTAGGGCTAAAATGGAACTTCGATCGGATGCGGGTATCCAACCCCACCGTTAAGATGTTGATATGAACCAAGAGACATCAATCATATAATATGCTTCAATGAAGATGTGAAGAGAAGGTTGTCAAAATTATCAAAAGATGTTTCAATTCATGCTACATTGAAGAAGAATAAAGTTTGATTGTTGTAAATTTTGGGTGGGTTATAATTTAGAGTAATTTAGAGTTCTTGTATTTTAAGACTTTTTATTTAATTTCGGTTACATTTACATAATGGCTAATTATGGCCATAAAGTGTGAATGTTACAACTTTTGGAATGCCTTTAATAGTTTCTTTTTTAGGCTATATAAAGCCATGTATGTTGGATTTGTAAGCAGACTTGAAAAATATATATAAAAGAAGCATTTGTGCTTTTCTTTAGCCAATGGCTAAGTTTCTTTGCAATTCTATGTAGTTTAGGTTGCATGTAGAATCATTCAAACTCGACATGATCAATCTTGCTTGTGGAGTGATTCGAATCTCAGTCAAGTGTTCTTGCGTTGAGATATTTGATCAATAAGAATCATTGAAGCTAGACATGATCGATCTTGCTTCTGGAGTGATTCGAATCTCAAACAAAGTGTTCTTGGCTTGAGATATTCGATCAACAAGGTAATCTGAATCTTACTCCCCTTGTAGTGATTTCCACATATCATTTGGTATCAGAGCTACAGGCTCAAGATCGGATATATGTTTCCTTTACGTTTCTTCTCAATTTGATTTTTATTTATTTTCATCTTTTTAGTTTTTAATCGACCCAGAGTTCAAAATTCAATCTTTGCTCTATTTAAAATTTTGAGAGGTGCGAATGATAGCTTCATTTGTGTAACTGAGTGTAAAAAGAGTGTCCTAAAATTTTCTTGAGTGTATACTCGTGAGAGAGTGTTGTGAGGTCCTTCGTATTTCCATAACTTATTTTTTGCAGCAAAGTTTCACAAATAGATTCGAGGACGAATCCTCTTGAAGAAGTGGAGAATGATATGAACCAAGAAACATCAATCATACAATATGCTTCAATGAAGATGTGAAGAAAAGTGATAAGCGCCTACAATGCTGGAATTTGCGAAGCTAGAGGTCCTTCTAGAATCCTTACAAAACGCTCACAGAGAAAGCTAACTTAACGAATTGATTCCAACCAAGAGCTGGTTAGAAGATGAATGACTCTTAGATCGAACTTGGAATCTATGATGGTCTGATATGAACCAAGAGACATCAATCATACAATATGCTTCAATGAAGATGTGAAGAAAAGGTTGTCAAAATTATCAAAAGATGTTTCAATTCATGCTACATTGAAGAAGAATAAAGTTTGATTGTTGTAAATTTTGGGTGGGTTATAATTTAGAGTAATTTAGAGTTATTGTATTTTAAGACTTTTTATTTAATTTCGGTTACATTTACATAATGGCTAATTATGGCCATAAAGTATAAATGTTACAACTTTTGGAATGTCTTTAATAGTTTCATTTTGAGGCTATATAAAGCTATGTATGTTGTATTTGTAAGCAGACTTGGAAAATATAGTAAAAGAAGCATTTGTGCTCTTCTGTAGCCAATGGCTATTTGCAATTCTATGTAGTTTAGGTTGCATGTAGAATCATTCAAGCTCGACATGATCAATCTTGCTTGTGGAGTGATTCGAATCTCAAACAAGTGTTTGAGATATTTGATCAACAAGAATCATTCAAGCTAGACATGATCGATCTTGCTTGTGGAGTGATTCGAATCTCAATCAAGTGTTCTTGCCTTGAGACAATCGATCAACAAGGTAATCCGAATCTTATTCCCCTTGTATTGATTCCTTATCATATCATGGTCACTCTTAGATACCAAGACAATTCACTCCAGAATTAGCTTGATCAAAACTAATTCAATGAATCGGTTTAAACATCAAACCTAAAGCAAGATTTGAAAAAGAATAACACCAAAAGGGTATCAAGAAAACACAAAGGTTTTTTCTGTATTCAATCAAAATCCCTCAAACATGAGTATTACATGCCTTTAAATAGGCCCAAAAGATAACCCTAACAAAATAAAGTTCAGCCACCAACCACTAATAAATGCTATTAAATGCAAATTGAAGAATATAAGGCAATTCATACAAACTATTAATAAATGTTATTAAATATAAATTGAAGCAAAGAAGGCATTAATAAATTGTCTTAATTGGTAGTTCAACTACCAAAGGCAAGTCTTCTAATTATTTTCCAATATCAGCCACTCCATTATCTTCTTGATTTGATATGCTAATGCTATAAAGATTTTTGGGCTCAAAAGTCTTTATTTCAACCTGTACACTAGCTAGCTTTTGAAGATGCAATGTATAGGCCTCTTGAATCTTCTTAACCTTGCTTCTTGTAATCGGTCCTTCGGGTACATGCAAAGGGTCAGCAGTTGAATTCATATCATCCTCCCTTTCTTTAAAAGGATTTGTCCTCAAATCAAAGTCTTCATTCCCTTCTTGATAATGCATCTGCGACCACATTTTGTAATGGATTACATAAGGAAACGTCTCAATGAATTCCACCCATTTAGCATGCTCCTATTTAGCTTTGTTTGGCTTTTGAGGTGCTTCAAACTTTCATGGTCTGTATGAATAACAAACTCTTTTGGCCACAAATAATGTTGCCAAACTTGCAAAGCCCTCACAAGTGCATATAACTCTTTGTCATAAGTCGGATAGTTGAGTTGTGCTCCATTAAGCTTTTCACTAAAGAACATGATTGGCCTTTTTTCCTGCATTAAAACAGCCCCTATGCCTATCCCACTTGCATCACATTCAATTTCAAAAGATTTATCAAAGTTAGGTAAAGCAAGACAAGGTGCATTGGTTAATTTATCTTTCAGTTCATTGAATGCATTCTCTTGTTTTTCCTTCCATTCAAATTTCACATGCTTTTTAACAAGTTCATTCAATGGTGATGCTATACTACTGAAATCCTTAATGAATCTCCTATAGAAACTAGCCAAACCATGAAAAGATCTTACCTTGGTTGTATTTGTGGGTGTTGGTCATTCTCTAATAGCTTTTACCTTTTCTTCATCAACTTGTACTCCCTTCTTTCCAACTAAGAACCCTAGGAAGTTGACTTGGTCTAGACAAAAACTGCACTTTTTGAAGTTGGCATAAAGCTTCTCTTCTCTAAGTATAAACAAAATTTTCTTAACGTGCAAAATATGATCATTCAAGCTTTTTGAGTAAACAAGGATATCATCAAAGTATACAACAACAAATTTTCCAATATAGTCTCTCAAAACATGATTCATTAGCCTCATAAAAGTACTTGGTGCATTTGTAAGGCCAAATGGCATAACGAGTCACTCATAAAACTCAAACTTTGTTTTGAAAGCCGTTTTCCACTCATCTCCCACATTCATTCGAATTTGATGATAACCACTTTTAAGATCTATTTTTGAAAACAGATTAGCACCATATAATTCATCCAACATGTCATCCAATCTAGGAATAGGGTGTCAATACTTTACCGTGATCTTGTTGATGGCTCGACAATCAACACACATCCTCCACGTGCCATCTTTCTTGGGTACCAAAATCACAGGAACCGAACAAGGACTCATGCTTTCTCTAACATATCCTTTATCCATGAGTTCTTCCACTTGTCTCCGAATCTCCTTAGTCTCGGTGGGATTGGTCCTATAGGCAGCCATATTTGGAAGAGTTGCCCCAGGTACGAAGTCAATTTGGTGTTCAATCCCTCTTAGAGGGGGTAACCCCGTACATGCATCTTCATGTGGAAATATGTCATTGAATTCCTGCAAAAGAGACTTAAAAGCACTTGGCAAAGCATCATCAGTTTTTGGTTCCATTGCTAAACACATTCCTTTGCACATAAGTACAAATTTTGGTTCTTGGGCTAACATATTCCTCATTTTTCCCATTCTTATAACCAAACTCACATTTTCTCTCTTTTCTTCAAAATCATTTTTTTTCTCTCTTGGTTTTCACTCATCCTTTGCCCCTCACTTTTCTCTTTTTTTTCACTCTTATCTCTCTCTTTTACCTTAGTTTCTTCTCTCCACTGTTGTTCTTCATATTCTTTTCTTTTCTTCTCTAATTTCAATTGGTCATAATGTACTTCATATGGAGACAATGGAAGTAAAGTAAATTTCTTCCCACACAAAGTAAAAGTATACTTGTTCATCAAACCATCAAATGTTACCTTTCTATCATATTGCCAAGGTCGGCCAAATAAGATTTCTCCCGCATGCATTGGTACGACATCACAAAGAACTTCATCTTTATATCTTCCAAGAGTAAAAGAAATAAGAGCTTGGGAGTTCACCTTAATTTCTTCTTTGTTTGTTAACCAATGAAGTTTGTATGGTTTTGGATGGGGATGGACAGAAAGTTGAAGTCTTTTTACAAGGAAGCTGCTTACCACATTTGTGCACCTTCCACTATCAATCACCAAGCTGCATGGGTTTCCTTTGACCAAACATCTTGTGTGGAACAAGTTTTCCCTTTGATCTTCAAATTTCTCTTCCTTGATTTGAACATTGAGTACCCTTCTTGTGATCAAAGATATGGAATTACCTTCTTCAACATACTCATCAACATATGCTGCGATTTCTTCCACAAGCTGTGAGTCATGATCCTCACATTCATCATCTGAATCAAGTATACCATTCCTTATCACCATAACTTTTTTATTAACACACTCTTTGCTCATGTGTCCAAACCCTTTGCACTTCCAACATTGAATAGAACTAGACTTCTCCTTTACCGTCTTTGAAGCTTCATTCTTTTTACCAATGGAACTCTCAGCCTCCACTCTTTTAGCAGCCACAAACTTTTCTTTTGATGACATTGATTCATTTTTATTCACAAAACTATCATTGTTTCAAGTTTTAGAATTTGAAAAGGTGTTAGTTCGTGATGTGTACCTTTTTGAATGCTCTTTTTCTTCCTTCAATTGGTCTTCAATCTTGAGAGCATAATGATACATGTCTTCCAGATATGGTGGTGGATTTCTGTCAACAAGATGAGCAATTTCTCGATTCAAACATCCAAGGAATCTAGACATGGTATCTTCTTCTTCTTCTCTAACATTTGCTCTTTCCATCATTAGTTTCCATCTCTTGATAATATTCCGCCACACTTTTTGTTCCTTGTCTCAAACCTTGCAATTTAGTTTTCAAATTTCTTTCATAATGTTTTGGAACATACCTTTTTCTCATGGCTTCTTTAAGTTCTTCCCATGTCTCTATTGGATCCTCCTCTTTTCTTCTTCTCTCAAATTTGAGATGTTGGTACCAATCACCAGCATGATTGGTAAATTCGGCAATAGCAAGTCTCATCTTCTTATTTTCACTATAGGTGTTGCAATCAAACACATGCTCTATCTTTCTTTCCCACTGCAAGTATGCCTCAGAATCTGCCGTTCCACAAAAGGGCGGGATTTTGAGTTTAACTCCCCCATCTCTATCTTCATGTACTCTTTCCATCCTTCTAGGTTGCATAATAGTTGCATGGTTATTTCTTCCTCTCCATCTACCATCAACTTGTCTTTCTTGTACTACTATACCTTCATCTTCTTGTAATGTTCGTTCTTGTCTTTGTTGTTGCGCCCTTCTTTCTTGTCTATCTTCCATCATCATTTCCATCATACCTTGAATTGCTTGAAGAATGGTTGTATTAAGATCTGGTACTAGTGGTACTGCTTATCAAGGGACCTCACCACACTTCTCACAAAAATTTCACTCAGGGACACTCGTGTTTAACACTCAAAGGTAGGCTTTCGGTACTAGATCAAGAATGTAAAGGCTGGTCTTTTTTTTTTTTTTTGGTGCAATCTTGCTTTAAGCTTGATTATAACCAATTCAACGATCAATTCTAACAAGCTAAGACTAGTATCTTAAGGATCAAGAGCTTGAAAATAAATGTTAAGAACTGAATATATATATATATATATATATATATATATATATATATATATATATATATATATATATATTTTTTTTTTTTTTTTTTCTCTCAGAACTGATTTTTTTTTTTTTTCTTTTTTTTTTTCGATAATCTGAGAGAGAAAAAAAATTGATACAAAAAAAAAATAACAATAAGAATATTTCACCTCTAGAGCGGCCAAAGAACGTCGACCAAATGCTCTGATACCAAATGATAAGCGCCTACAATGCTGGAATTTGCAAAGCTAGAGGTCCTTCTAGAATCCTTACAAAACGCTCACAGAGAAAGCTAACTTAACGGATTGATTCCAACCAAGAGCTGGTTAGAAGATGAATGACTCTTAGATCGAACTTGGAATCTATGATGGTCACTCTTAGATACCAAGACAATTCACTCCAGAATTAGCTTGATCAAAACTAATTCAATGAATCGGTTTAAACATCAAACCTAAAGCAAGATTTGAAAAAGAATAACACTAAAAGGGTATCAAGAAAACACAAAGGTTTTTTCTGTATTCAATCAAAATCCCTCAAACATGAGTATTACATGCCTTTAAATAGGCCCAAAAGATACCCTAACAAAATAAAGTTCAGCCACCAACCACTAATAAATGCTATTAAATGCAAATTGAAGAATATAAGGCAATTCATACAAACTATTAATAAATGCTATTAAATATAAATTGAAGCAAAGAAGACATTAATAAATTGTCTTAATTGGTAGTTCAATTACCAAAGGCAAGTCTTCTAATTATTTTCCAATATCAGTCACTCCATTATCTTCTTGATTTGATATGCTAATGCTATAAAGATTTTTGGCCTCAAAAGTCTTTGTTTCAACCTGTACACTAGCTAGCTTTTGAAGATGCAATGTATAGGCCTCTTGAATCTTCTTAACCTTGCTTCTTGTAATCGGTCCTTCGGATACATGCAAAGGGTCAGCAGTTGAATTCATATCAAAAAGGTTGTCAAAATTATCAAAAGATGTTTCAATTCATGCTACATTGAAGAAGAATAAAGTTTGATTGTTGTAAATTTTGGGTGGGTTATAATTTAGAGTAATTTTGTAACGTCCGCTCATCGTCAACGCGATTAACAGGAGTTACCATCATCAACGACAACATACTCTAACACCCAATCATAATCTCAAAATATTTAAAAAAAAAAAACATCCAGTAAAACATTTAAAACCAGTGCTATTTAAACTTAAAACAACCGAAGTAAATTCTTGACAGCGAAAACATAAATATACAAAACAGACACAGACATGGATTTCCAGTAGTCTTCAGTCCGCTGGTCTCGTCCTCGATTGGCCTGCATCATCTAAATCTGGAAAGAAAAGTTATAATAATTTTGATGAGTAATTAGATTACTCAGTAAGTAGCTAGCTTATCATTCACGAGTTCATAACTAATCTTTCCAGGTATTTTTACGTTTTATTCATCACTGACTCCTAGTTCTCTTACTAGGGTCATCTATTCGTTAATGAGGTATCTCAGCTACCTCCAGCTAGGTTACTGACTCTCTCTCGATATGCTTATCTAGAATTTTCGGACTCGTATGTAAGACTCGCTCTCGGTCAAATACGGCCCGTCTACTAATTGCTCTGGCGGCCTATTTATCTCATATACCAACGGTCAGGAGTACTCATGCTCCCTGACTTAGCACACAGCGCGTTGGCCAGGAACTCCGCGGGAATTAGTAGACTATCATACTCAGTAAATAAGTCATAGCTCAACCACCAATAAGCATATCTAGAGTCATAACCTTTCCATTAACATGCATAACATACTCACAGTTACTGCATGCTTTCATACATGTATCATGATCAACACATAGAACATTCTGACAATCGTTTATATCACGCTTACATCACAGGCAAGCAGTCACAATATACAATAAACACTAAATATCATCAAAGCTCATCATAACTTATTAAGCTCTTAATCAGGTAAACAACATACTCACATGTTGTAAAACAAGTTAAGAACTAGTTCAAAGGTCGATACGCTACTTACCTGATTTCGAATCCCTTTCTCTCTTGATTGTACATTTAATAGGGTATTTCAACACAATTCCTTCCAATTAGACCTATATTTCACCATTTTCAAGGTAAGTATAGGTCAATCTAGGTAGAACAGGTCAAAACAAATCGAACGGGACAAACCGGGAACCGAACTGATGCTTCACGCGCCCTCACGCGCTCTCACGCGCCTCGGTGTGTCTGTCCCACGCGCCAGGAGCACGCCCAGTCGCGGCCCTCACGCACCTGCGTGTAGTGCACGCGCTTCTTCTTCTTCCTTGCGTTTTTCTGAAATTTTCCCATCTTTTCTGTTAATACCTACTATATCCCGAAGCCATATCCTCCTTCTACGGTTCGAATTTCATCCTGATTCCTTCTACAAATTTATAGATCTCCTTATTACGTTTCTAACAAGCCCTATTTCATAACTTATTATACAATACGAACCAAGATATCGAGATTTAAAGGTTCGATGATATGGGTTTTTCGTTACCTTTGCGACAACCGCTTAAATCAGCTTAGTTCAGAGCTTCAATGGCTAAAAAGCCTTCACAATCGTCTCCCCATCCTCATGTTTGCACGTTGTCACAACAAACGCCAAAAAAACTTTAAGGTTTTGCTGGAAAACACGGATTATAACACTCCCTGTTTTCTGTTTCCTCTTCCTCTGTTTCTTCGATATTATTTGGTGCTTCCTCGTCGGCCTTGCCAACGCCAACCACCTCCCACACCTCCATCTTCCTCTCTTTTCTTTCTTTTCCCTTCAACCACCTGTCCATTCTTCCTTTCTCCATGGCAGCAGCTTCAAGCTGCTGCTGTCTTCTTCTTTTTTTTTTTTTTTTTTTTTAATTTTATTATTATTTTTTTATTTTTTTATTTTTATTTTTATTTAATTAATTTATTTATTTATTATTTTCGGGTTATTACAAATTTAGAGTTATTGTATTTTAAGACTTTTTATTTAATTTCGGTTACATTTACATAATGGCTAATTATGGCCATAAAGTATAAATGTTACAACTTTTGGAATGTCTTTAATAGTTTCATTTTGAGGCTATATAAAGCTATGTATGTTGTATTTGTAAGCAGACTTGGAAAATATAGTAAAAGAAGCATTTGTGCTCTTCTGTAGCCAATTGCTATTTGCAATTCTATGTAGTTTAGGTTGCATGTAGAATCATTCAAGCTCGACATGATCAATCTTGCTTGTGGAGTGATTCGAATCTCAAACAAGTGTTTGAGATATTTGATCAACAAGAATCATTCAAGCTAGACATGATCGATCTTGCTTGTGGAGTGATTCGAATCTCAATCAAGTGTTCTTGCCTTGAGACAATCGATCAACAAGGTAATCCGAATCTTATTCCCCTTGTATTGATTCCTTATCTTATCAGATGTCAAGTGGATTCCTGGGCGTTGACGAATGGCCGACCACCTTTGACGTTAGAAGAAAGAGCAAAAGGCCCGGGGCATAGCTGGATGAACCAATGTGAATGAGTGTAAGCTTCGTGACCCGAACACGATTGGTGCTGACCACACTAGAGGCAGGCTACCGTGGTAGCAAGAGAGAGAGGCCAGACGGTGACAATTGAGAGGTTGTCACTGAGCATTCCTAGTCACATGGGAAGAGAGGTCAAATGGCAAGAAGGCCATACGCCCGTTTGGCTCCTCACGAAGTATATCTCACATCCAAACATCTATCTGATGAGGAATGGGGAAACGCCCATGAAGCTCCGGCGGAAAGGGAAGGCCTGCCAGGCCGTATGCCCATGGGTGCAGGATTCTTCGAAAAAGCGCGGGCTGACTCGGAGACCTGGGACCTTGGCTTAGCAACGAATGAAGGGGAGCTCAAAGGGCTTTCTCCCCCAATGGCTTATGTAGTGGTCGGACGGCAGAAAGCTCACTAAGCCTCGCTTCCCTCCCTTCTTCAATGAAGTGGAAAGTCTGAACACTTAGTATAGTAGTCGGCATTCTATAAGCGACTTGTCGAGTCTACAAAGCTTTGCTTCTAGTAGTCGGCCCCTAATGCCTCCCCCTGAATTTGCTTGTGATATGATAAGGAATCAACTACAAGGGGGTAAGATTCGGATTACCTTGTCGATCGAATATCTCAAGGCAAGAACACTTGATTGAGATTCGAATCACTCCACAAGCAAGATCGATCATGTCTAGCTTGAATGATTCTTGTTGATCAAATATCTCAACGCAAGAATACTTGTTTGAGATTCGAATCATTCCACAAGCAAGATTGATCATATCGAGCTTGAATGATTCTACATGCAACCTAAACTACATAGAATTGCAAAAGAAACTTAGCCATTGGCTAAAGAAAAGCACAAATGCTTCTTTTAATATATTTTCCAAGTCTCCCTTACAAATACAACATACATGGCTTTATATAGCCTCAAAATGAAACTATTAAAGGCATTTCAAAAGTTGTAACATTCACACTTTATGGCCATAATTAGCCATTATGTAAATGTAACCGAAATTAAATAAAAAGTCTTAAAATATAAAAACTCTAAATTACTCTAAATTATAACCCACCCAAAATTTACAACAATCAAACTTTATTCTTCTTCAATGTAGCATGAATTGAAACATCTTTTTGATAATTTTGACAACCTTTTCTTCACATCTTCATTGAAGTATATTGTATGATTGATGTCTCTTGGTTCATATCAGCTTGCCTCCTTACAGCTCAGACAGAATGACGCCTTGACTTTAGTATTGAGTATTAAGTAGCTGATAAGCGCCTACAATGCTGGAATTTGCAAAGCTAGAGGTCCTTCTAGAATCCTTGCAAAACGCTCACAGAGAAAGCTAACTTAACGGATTGATTCCAACCAAGAGCTGGTTAGAAGATGAATGACTCTTAGATCGAACTTGGAATCTATGATGGTCACTCTTAGATACCAAAACAATTCACTCCAGAATTAGCTTGATCAAAACTAATTCAATGAATCGGTTTAAACATCAAACCTAAAGCAAGGTTTGAAAAAGAATAACACCAAAACGTTATCAAGAAAACACAAAGGTTTTTTCTGTATTTAACAAAATCCCTCAAACATGAGTATTACATGCCTTTAAATAGGTCTAAAAGGTAACCCTAACATAATATGGTTCAGCTACCAACCATAAATTACTAATAAATGCTATTAAATACAAATTGAAGCAAATAAGGCATTAATAAACTTCCGTAATTCAACTATCAAAGAAAAGTCTTCTAATTACTTTCCATAAATTTCCTTAATTGGTAATTCAACTACCAAAGGCAAGTCTTCTAATTACTTTCCAATGTCAGCCACTCCATTATCTTCTTGATTTGATATGCTAATGCTATAAAGATTTTTGGACTCAAAAGTCTTTGTTTCAACCGGTACACTAGCTAGCTTTTGAAGATGCAATGTATAGGCCTCTTGAATCTTCTTAACCTTGCTTCTTGTAATCGGTCCTTCGGGTACATGCACGTGATCAATTGTTGGATTCATATCAGTAGCTAGGTTGACAAAGGGGAACAGCCAGCCCACTCTTCTTTATAGTCGTAAAGGGTCTCTCTGAAAAGTCAGGAAGGAGGCCAAGGGACGAAAGCCAGACAAAAGAAAGGACTATGATATTGGCAGTATGATATAGTCAGAAAGTACGAAAGTACGTTAAGGTTATGAAGTCACTTAGCCATCTACAAAGAAAGGGAAAGGCAAAGGCGTCGGTACGGTGTCACGTCAACTGTGGATATAGACTAGGTAGGCTAGTTGGAACGGAACGGAGTCTGAAACTATGGACCGAGACTACACTAAGGAACAAGGAAGCTTGACTGAGCAAAGAAGCCAGGGAACGAAGCTCTTTCTCTATAATAGCCACAACTATTTATTTCTTATAGTTGGCAAGGCTTTCTATTTAGAGAGAGGGGTGAAACCACGAGACCAAAGGGAGAGGGGGCTTTCAGTTCTTAGGAAGAGCCGTACGAGGCAGCTCACGTATGGTTCAGGAGCCGAGCCCCAGCACAGGGACTTAGGTCAACACTTATTTAATAGCCAGTCATCAATTGGAAGCGGGCAAGATGGTAATGAATTACGATTGGTCCAAACCTTCGACCAGCGACTTATTGCGACCTGCCCAGAATGGCCATACATCCTAAGACCTTATTCACACAGCGAAGAAAGGCCGAATGTCAGGGGGCAGTCAGCTGGCTGCTTCTTGGCCATGCCCCCCCGCAACTAGATAGGATATACTTGATCTAAATTCTCAAATAGGAAATTGCATACCATTCGCCGATATACGTATGGGAACATGTGTACATGATATAAAATGTTATCCAGGTCAAAGCACAAAGCTGGCTCGAGCCGCAGGAACTTTTGCTAAAAGAATGAAGGACCTTCACCCCCTACACTCTCTCTTAGGCTTGTGCGGCTACCTTCGGGTGTTGAAAAACTCATTGATGGAGCCGAGCTACTACTACTAAAGGAGGTAGACCTTCGGTGTCACCTTGAGGGAAGCCCACCAGGGATTTCGGGCGGGGGCGGAATCGAAGCGAAGAAATTCTGAGTTCATGCCACGACGATCTATATGGAAGGGCAGTTTTGTTGATGCATTCCTGTTGAGAATGAAGAAGAAGAGAGATCCTCTTTTGAACAGGAAAATTTGGTCACGTAGATCTTCGATTTTGCCAGAATTCGTTGATAGCTCCATATGAATTTACAATGAAAAAACTTCTATTCGTTGTAAGATCACTGAAGGAAGGGTTGGTCATAAATTTGGAGACTTTGCTTCGACACAGAAACGAAAACTTTCGAGAACAAATATTGGACCGGGAAAAAAAGGGGGAGAAAGTCAAGGCGCATATGGCACGAAAAGGAAATCCGATTTCGGTAAGACTTGATCTGAATCGTAGTTCAGATTCAAGTTGGTTCGGTGAGGGTGACCGCGAAAATCACCGAATAGGTCAGTCTTTTCCTTTTGTCCTATATTGAAAATCAAAAAAGCGTGGGAGGACATTGCACAGATGTCCAGGACGGACACGACTTCTTCTAACGCTAGAAGACCATTGGAAGACACCTGGGACCAGAGCATGTCGTGAAAGAAGCACACTGGCCATGCTTCGACCGTGTCTCTGGGGCACAGTTGAATGTAGATATCATGAATGCGAGGTGCGGGATACCAGGTCGAGAAACCCGGACAACCACTACCCTATGTGTTGATCGCTAGTGCATCTAGGGCCCCGGCGCCCAGCAGAGCTGGAGAGGCCTAGCCGGATCTAAGAAGTGCTAATTCGGTTCGTCTCAACTTCATTCAAGAACAAACACCCTGGAATCCATAAGAAAACAAGTGTTATCAGATCAGTGAATAAACTCAAACGCAGTGAATAAACCCAAACGCAAAGAAGAAAGAGAACTTTCTCGCTCGATGCCTAAAGTGCACTATGCTCCCCTTCAACAAATGAGAGTTTTTGGTGGAACCGGTGAACCAGCGAGCAAGTTAGATGCATGCATGGAACAGAGGGCTCGTAGTACCCGCTAGCGCAGCTATGCAGTGGAAGGGAAGGAGCCTAAATCAATCGAACGAACCCCCCCTTTTTTCTTTGATAAAAAACACAGTACAAAGAGATTAGACTTCGGATGAGACTAAGCAGCCACCGACCGTTACGACGCGCCCCTGACCCATCTTGATTAAGACCAAACAAACAAAACCTGTCAAAAATAGAGTAGAGCCTAGTTTAAGATCTCAAACAAATAAATGAGAGAATGGAAAATGATGAGAATATCCACTAGTAGGGATATATATAGATGGAGAGTCTCTCTCAGTAAAGAGAGTTGTAGATTTGTAGGAAAGGAGAGTAGCGAAGCAATGAGGCACACAACGAATGAGCGAAGCAATTTTACCAGAAGGGAGAGGTGAATGAGCGAATGAATCAGTTTCCCCTTTTTCAATAACAAAAAAGGAAAGAAAGAAGGGCCAACTATTAGAATATTAGTAAAAGCACCTTAGCTTATCTCTCGATATAGGAAGGGGCCTTTTCTTGATCGTTAGAGATCCCTTACCCTTATTTCTCAAAGGTTTTGCATTTAGTTGTCTACGCCTTTTGAAAACCTGACTCTGACTACTGCTAATAATGAAGGGGCTTCTTTCTTCAAATATCCTATCAAGTTGGGCTGAAAAGCTTTGAGTTTAGGGGTGGTTTGGAACCCTATACAAAGGGCTTGCCTTTCAAATGACACCTCTTTCTTCTGCGAGGGCATTGCACGAAACCAACCCGCTCCCACGCCTGATCAAGTACCTGTTGCTTTGCTGGTAGGCCCACTTAGGTTAAGGTTGTCCCTCAGTTCTTACCAACCTCCAGTGTGTAATCGACATGTTGCTAGCTTCAATCAACTCGGTGGAATAAGAATATTGTTTGAGATTCGAATCACTCCAGAAGCAAGATCGATCATGTCTAGCTTCAATGATTCTTGTTGATCAAATATCTCAAGACAAGAACACTTGATTGAGATTCGAATCTCTTGACTTTAGCGGTAGCAAAAGAGGTGACAGTGTATATGGGGCTCAAAGGAAGTACACAAGTAATCTCACATTTGAAGCTAAGCCCTTTTGATATGAACCACGACCAAGGAGTTTCCATACCTCAAGGTCTCCTAATTGATTGATGAACTCGGTAAACCAGCGAAAAAGAAATGGAATTAGCTTAGCAGTCGAGTCAATTCAACCCTCTCCTTCACCTTTAAACACTCAGTAAAGCTATAAACGGTCAGTAAAGCTATTTTCCTCTCGCTTCTTGAGCAAGGTAAAGCTCTTGAGCCTATGTTATTCTTTCACTTGGTTCTAAATGGGTAGGGTGGGTCTTTCTTTGTTTCTTTCAGTCAGGTTTCAGGAAAGATGAATGAGACGGAACAACTATTTTCTTTCACTCGGGTTTCTTGCCTCATCAATTTCTTCTTCTTTTGAGTCAGGTTTCAGTTAGGTTTCAGTAAGACGGAATTATCCTGAACAGACAGTAAGTCAAGACGAAAGAAGAATGAGAGTGAACTCCGAAACCTGAGCCGATATGACCTGTTCTTTTACTTACTCTACTGTAAGAAAGAAGAAAGAATGATCCTTCACCTCCCCTGTCGGTAAAGCTGCTTCGCTCCTGAACCTTAGCAGTAGCTAAAAGAAAAATTTTTGTATCTCCATATAATTGTAAAAGTTCGTCAGAGGTTTTTCCCTAATAGCTGCAGCAAAAATCAAATAAATTCTATCTCCATATAATTGTAAAAGTTCATAATCGCTTTTTCACTAATAGCTGGAGCTGAAAGAAAAGATTTTCTATCCCCCCGTATTTTTGGGGATACTTTTGGCTATAGGTAATTGATCACTCAAGAGAGGGACCTCACTACTTCACCTTCACCTATCCTTTAGGGTCTCGAATCTCTTCTTGCTTTTCCTATTGATTCTTGAACAGTAACCAAAGCATATGAAATTAATGAGAGTTGACTCTTCTCCCTATTTTGAGGTTCATTGAACTCTTTTAGGAGGTAAATAGGTTGATTTGGTTCATTAGCTAATGACTGGACTCTCCTGTAAAGACTATTGGTGAATGAGAGTTGACTTCGGCCTACACCTATCTATGGATTCTTTCACTTAAAACTCCTTTCCCTCAGCTTCGCTCCTCTACCTATCGATTTTGTTGGTTGGTTGCTTCGCTCCTTTCTTTTCCTTCTTGCTTTCACTCAGTAAAGCAGCATTGGACTGATTTCAGTCTTTTAGTCTACAGTCAAGCTGCTAATTCATTTAGTCGACTGTAAACTGCTGAACCTATCGGTTTCACAGCTACGCTCCTTCACCTTCTTGTCCTTCTTCTTTCACAGTAAACTCATGAACCTCGTCACCATTACATTAATGAGACTGACCTCAATCACTTGAAGAACAGTAACCAAGGTAAAGCAGCTAATTCATTTACTCGACGACTGTAAACAAGGAAGGGAAGGGTTGCACTACTGATCTTTCTCCTTATGAATCAAGGAAATACTCAACAAGAAGAAATTCATTAGCCGCTTTGAAAGACTCCACGATGAATTCGACTTCTTTCACTCTTTGAACTCGGGAAACACTATTCTTGATCCTTCCCCTATTCTAACTAATTGAATTGACTCTCTTGTCCTCGCCCGGTTCCTGGTCTGACTGCTTGCTTCGCCCCTGGATTTACCCTACCCTATTTATGAACTGTAAAAGATCAATCAATACTCCTACACTACAGATGGAAGGAACTCTAGGACTCTCCCTGAACTGTAAACAAAGAGGTAGACTCAAGACTCATTATTCTGAACTCCGTAACCTTATACTCTATTCTCTTTATAGAAGAGTAAACTAACTATCTCCTTTGTTTGGGGACTGATTTGACTCATTTTCCTCTTGTTTTCAAGAGCTATTTTCCTCTCCAGTTTTTGTTCCGGTTCAGGTTCTGGTTGAACTATCTCTTTTCTTTCTTCGTGCTTGTTTCAGGAAGCACTTCGACCACTGCTGGTTGTATATGGATTGATTTCACTCTTTGACTTCCTCTCTTGTGATGATTTACCGACGAAAAGAGGTCAAGCCGATAGGACCTACTCGAACAATCGCCCTAGCCCTACTTGATCAAGCTGATTAGCAAGTGGACCAACTCGTTGACGTTCATTTGATTGACTGTGAATCTCAGACTGTTCCCCTTTCCCTTTATCTTCTTTAGTCAATTCTAATTGTTCACTCTTAGTTGACCGTTTCGCTGGGGCTGTAACTCAAAGAGGAAGCCCTGCGCTCCCTCTCCCTTTGGTCGAGCTGTTTCACTCCTCTCCCTTTGGTCGAGCTGTTTCACTCCTCTCCCTCCAATATATAATTTCTGGATCTACGAAATGAGTGAAAAAGGGGTTCTTTCCCGAGATGAGTTCTTGCCATTTCATTTTGACAAAAGAAAGGAACAAACTTTAAAGGAAATGTATATTGATAGGTTCAATCGAGTCCCGTTTTCTATTCCTCTTTCTTTGGTTGGTTGGTCTTGCTGGCTGTGTTGCCTGGCCGGTTTAGGGTGCTCTGGCTAATATGACTATCTTGCTTCTTCCTCTTACGGGTCATCATACCAATTAGTAAAGGTGGAGGGGGACATATGAGTACGCGAAGGGCAGAGAGTTTAGACGTAGACGAATCCAAGCCACCGAGGTTACAAAAGGTAGGAACGAATTGGATAAACAGTTGAGGGTGACTTTTCTAGTTATTCCCGCTCCAGTGTAGATTGCTTGCTTTCTGGGAATTGTTAATAGTAGTTGGTTGGTCTTTGAATCAGAAGTGGTGGCCCAAAGAATAGGTGTAGATTAGGGTATAGTCAGGATATTCCACTGTCTCGGTAAACCCATTTCTAGTTCTTTTAAAAAGGGGCTTGCTTTTCTTTATTGCAAGAAAAGGGCAACGTCCTACTTAACTAGTCCATCAACCTATAGGACTGCCATTAGTGCTTCTAGCCCGATTCTTTACAGTCAGACCAGTTGATATGAACCACGACCAAGGAATTTCCATACCTCAAGGTCCAATTACAAGGACGAGAGCCAAGAAGCTACAACAAACTTTATACAGTTATATTCAAGCTATGGTGAGCTCATCAAAGGAAATTCTAGAAGACGCTGGAGACCTCCCTTATATGTTGTGCAAAGTTGAGGTTCAAGAAAGAGATGAATTAAATGCACTTTAAGTTGCATTTAATGAACTCCGCTGAATTTATCAAATAGTCCAAGGATGACTAATAAGCACATTTTATTATTTGCATTATTTAATTATAGTTTAACTATTTGTTTGTCATATTTAAGCTAGTTTTAAATATAGGAGTTAAGGTAATATTGTAACCCACACAGGTTACTATATTCCACCATTAACTAGCCATTTAAATATGGAGGTTATGGGTATTTCTCATTTACAAGCCCATTTAATTTGGGAGTTATGTATGACATAGGTTAAGGTTGTAAAGGCTATATAAAGCCTTCTTTTCTTTGATTAGACATCAGATTTTGGAATTAAGAATAGAATTTCTATTTTAGCTTTGTTGAGAGCTAAACTTTCTTTGCAAATTCTTGTGTTTAGAACTTGCATGTAGAGTCATTCAAGTGGTATTGATCAAACCTCTTGTGGAGTGATTCGAATCACGAGTTTAGAAACGAGTTTTCTTTACTCTTGATCTTGATCATCAAGGTAATCCATTCCATACTTTCCCTTGGGTTGATTTCCATATCACCAGTTTTCTTCATCGTTAGCTAATCAGATGGATTCTCTTCTTACTTACTTAGAGAGATGTAAATAGAAATTCTTCTATCAATTTTCCCCTCCCTGATTTTCTTCCAAACTTCAGAAGTTGATATGAACCACGACCAAGGAATTTCCATAACTCAAGGTCCAATTACAAGGACGAGAGCCAAGAAGCTACAACAAACCTTATACAGTTATATTCAAGCTATGGTGAGCTCATCAAAGGAAATTCTAGAAGACGTTGGAGACCTCTCTTATATGTTATGCAAAGTTGAGCTTCAAGACAGAGATGAATTAAATGCACTTTAAGTTGCATTTAATGAACTCCGTTGAATTTATCAAATAGTCCAAGGATGACTAATAAGCACATTTTATTATTTCAATTATTTAGTTATAGTTTAACTATTTGTTGTCATATTTAAGCTAGTTTTAAATATAGGAGTTAAGGTAATATTGTAACCCACATAGGTTACTATATTCCACCATTAACTAGCCATTTTAATATGGAGGTTATGGGTATTTCTCATTTACTAGCCCATTTAATTTGGGAGTTATGTATGACACAGGTTAAGGTTGTAAAGGCTATATAAAACCTTCTTTTCTTTGATTAGACATCAGATTTTGGAATTAAGAATAGAATTTCTATTTTAGCTTTGTTGAGGGCTAAACTTTCTTTGCAAATTCTTGTGTTTAGAACTTGCATGTAGAGTCATTGATCAAACCTCTTGTAGACTGATTCGAATCATGAGTTTAGAAACGAGTTTTCTTTACTCTTGATCTTGATCATCAAGGTAATCCGTTCCATACTTTCCCTTGGGTTGATTTCCATATCACTTACTCCCCTTGTAGTGATTCCTTATCTTATCAGATACTATGGATCAAGAGTGAGCCTGATATGATAAGGAATCAATACAAGGGGAATAAGATTTGGATTACCTTGTTGATTGAATATCTCAAACCAAGAACACTTTGTTTGAGATTGGAATCACTCCAGAAGCAAGATCGATCATATCTAGCTTCAATGATTCTTGTTGATCAAATATCTCAAGACAAGAACACTTGATTGAGATTCGAATCACTCCACAAGCAAGATTGATCATGTCGAGCTTGAATGATTCTACATGCAACCTAAACTACGTAGAATTGCAAAGAAACTTAGCCATTGGCTAAAGAAAAGCACAAATACTTCTTTTAATATATTTTCCAAGTCTGCCTAACAAATACAACATACATGGCTTTATATAGCCTCAAAATGAAACTATTAAAGGCATTTCAAAAGTTGTAACATTCACACTTTATGGCCATAATTAGCCATTATGTAAATGTAACCGAAATTAAATAAAAAGTCTTAAAATACAATAACTCTAAATTACTCTAAATTATAACTCACCCAAAATTTACAACAATCAAACTTTATTCTTCTTCAATGTAGCATGAATTGAAACATTTTTTGATAATTTTGACAACCTTTTCTTCACATCTTCATTGAAGCATATTGTATGATTGTATGATTGATGTCTCTTGGCTCGATATGAATCAAGAGACATCAATCATACAATATGCTTCAATGAAGATGTGAAGAAAAGGTTGTCAAAATTATCAAAAGATGTTTCAATTCATGCTACATTGAAGAAGAATAAAGTTTGATTGTTGTAAATTTTGGGTGGGTTATAATTTAGAGTAATTTAGAGTTATTGTATTTTGAGACTTTTCATTTAATTTCGGTTACATTTACATAATGGCTAATTATGGCCATAAAGTGTGAATGTTACAACTTTTGGAATGCCTTTAATAGTTGTATTTTGAGGCTTATCATATCACATTCTCTCTAGACTAGCCACCACTACTAAATTTTCAAACTCTTGATTCATATCACCTTTACTGTTCGTTCAATCAAACACCTTTCTATTTACCGAGTTAAATCAGGGAATAAAACAAACAAAGTTAGCTCGGGCTACCGCCCCTGATATGAACCACGACCAAGGAATTTCCATACCTCAAGGTCCAATTACAAGGACGAGAGCCAAGAAGCTACAACAAACTTTATACAGTTATATTCAAGCTATGGTGAGCTCATCAAAGGAAATTCTAGAAGACGCTGGAGACCTCCCTTATATGTTGTGCAAAGTTGAGGTTCAAGAAAGAGATGAATTAAATTCACTTTAAGTTGCATTTAATGAACTCCGGTGAATTTATCAAATAGTCCAAGGATGACTAATAAGCAAATTTTATTATTTGCATTATTTAATTATAGTTTAACTATTTGTTTGTCATATTTAAGCTAGTTTTAAATATAGGAGTTAAGGTTATATTATAACCCACATAGGTTACTATATTCCACAATTAACTAGTCATTTAAATATGGAGGTTATGGGTATTTCTCATTTACTAGCCCATTCCAAACCGACCAGCTTATACGACTAATCCAAAGGAGGCTGAAGAGATACAAAGGCAATTAAGTGAACTCCTTACTAAAGGGTATGTACGTGAAAGTTTGAGTCCTTGTTCTGTTCCAGTTATTCTTGTACCTAAGAAAGATGGTTCTTGGCGTATGTGTGTTGATTGTAGGGCTATAAACAAGATAACTATAAAGTATAGGCATCCAATTCCCAGATTAGATGATATGCTTGATGAATTGCATGGATGTAGTCGTTTTACTAAGATTGATTTAAAATCGGGTTATCATCAAATTCGCATGCATATTGGGGATGAGTGAAAAACAGCTTTTAAAACCAAGTATGGTCTTTATGAATGGTTGGTTATGCCTTTTGGATTAACTAATGCACCTAGTACATTCATGAGACTAATGAATCATGTCTTACGAGAATACTTAGGTAAGTTTGTGGTTGTTTATTTTGATGACATCCTTGTTTACTCTAAATCTTTAGATGATCATATTACCCATGTACGCAATGTTTTGACTACTTTAAGAAACGAATGTTTGTACGTAAATTTAAAGAAATGTAGCTTTTGCATGGAAAAAGTTAACTTTCTTGGGTTTGTAGTTTCATCTAATGGTGTTGAGGTTGATGAAGAGAAAGTGAAGGCTATAAAAGATTGGCCTACACCGAAAAATGTAAGTGAGGTAAGAAGTTTTCATGGTCTTGCAAGTTTCTACCGTAGGTTCATTAAAAATTTTAGTACAATTGCTTCACCCTTGAATGAACTTGTTAAGAAAAATGTATCCTTTATATGGGAAAAAGATCAAGAACTTGCTTTTAATACTTAGAAAGAAAAATTCAACTCTGCTCCCTTGCTTGCATTACCTAATTTTGAGTCTACTTTTGAAATTGAATGTGATGCTGGTGGAGTAGGGATAGGTGCTGTATTAATGCAAAATCAAAGACCTTTAATGTTCTTTAGTGAGAAGTAGACTGGTGCATCTTTGAGGTATCCAACTTATGACAAAGAGCTTTATGCTTTGGTTCGTGCATTGCAAACCTGGCAACATTATCTTTGGCCTAAGGAGTTCATTATTCCTTAGGCCAATTTCTCCCTCCTTGATGGTCATAATTCTTGCATTTGGGCAATCTCTACTATAGTGTCCTACCCCTTGACATCTCCAACACTTTAAATCCCTATTTCGAACATTAGACTTTTCTACTTTTTCTTTCCCTGTTCTAGAACTCTCCCCTTTCTCAAATTTAGCTTGAGGCTTCTCATTAATCTCTTGATTTCTATGCCTATAATCAATGTTCTTACTATCCTTTTTCCATGTAGAAGTAGAATTGGGAAAAGTTTTAGAAGAATACCGTTGAGACCTTCGTTGGATTTGCCTCTCGATCTTAATTGCAATGTGCAACAACTCCTCAATATTAGAATAAGGCTGTAAATCAGTCTTGTCTGCAATCTCTGTGTTTAACCCATTAAGAAACCACGCCATGAGAGCCTCCATGTCCTCATCGAGTTCAAGTCGATCCATCAATGTATCCATCTCCTTGTAATAATCCTCCACAGATTTGCGTCCTTGTTTCAACGCTTGAAGCTTTTGCGCCATGTCCCGTTGAAAATATTGTGGAACAAAACGCTTCCTCATGGACTCTTTGAACTCGACCCATGAATCAATTGGTGCTTCAAGATTTCTTCTCCTACTTGACATCAATTTATCCCACCAAATTTGAGCATATTGTTTGAATTGAGCAATGCATAACAGTACCTTCTTTTCATCATTAAAATTATGACAGTTGAACACCGACTCCACCATTTTCTCCCATTGAAGGTACTCCTCTGGATCGGTTTTGCCATAAAACTTGGGAAGTTTTAATTTGATGCTCCCCACGTTACGATCAATTCTATCATCATAAGGAACTCGTTGTTGTAAATTATGATACCTTCTTCCATGGTCTCTCCCTCGCATCAAGCCAGGACCAACCGCATGTGGATTATCCTCGTGGTGATCAGAATTGTCGCCTTCATATGTATCGGTTGAGGGCGTAGGTTGTGGAATCCTCTGTCGTGCTTGATTTTGAATCTCCAATCTTCCTATTCGATCAGTCAACTCTTCTATTCCTCGAATTAGTCTTTCCATGGTTCGTTGTTGTGCTTCTCTCAATCGTGCATCAGTAATGTTAGTATTGTCGTCTGGATTTCCATGCTACAAAAGAAAGGTAAAAGAAAAAAAAAAGGACCTCACAAGCGCTCCCTCACGTGTATTCACTCGTAAATGTAGTTCACTCGTGTTTAGCACTCAACACTCAAAGCAATGTGTCACTCCCTTACAAACTCACCCTCACAATTGAGCACACACAAATCACACTCCAAAAAAACAAATTGGGATGTGAGACAAGCTATGTTATAGAGCTAAGTGCAATTCAAAGTGAATAGACAGCACACTCAACACATAAACAAGGGTATTGAAGGAGCAATCCGAATAACGACAAAGAAACGAATTAAAGAAAGAAAATGATTAAGGACTAATTTAGACGTAGTAACATATGAGAGTTACATATAATAATCAAGAGGAAAAAAGAAAGACATTTAACATCATATGCTTTCTTTATTTCAATGATTTTTTTCTTCTGATTGGTAAAATCTAAACAATTTACCAACAAGAAAATTGATTTAGAAGATCTTAAAGAAGAACAAAGTGTTGATAAGATCCAGATCTAACACTTTAAAGAACATAAGATTTTTTTTTTTTTTTTTTTTGTTATATATTTTTGTGATAGAACATGAACATTCTACACAAACTAGGAAAAAAAAATTATAAGAAAATTAAAAGAGATAAGCGCAATGAAACATATATCCGATCGTGAGCCTAAAGCTCTGATACCAAAATGATATGGAAATCAACCCAAGGGAAAGTATGGAAAGGATTACCTTGATGATCAAGATCAAGAGTAAAGAAAACTCGTTTCTAAACTCGTGATTCGAATCACTCCACAAGAGGTTTGATCAATACCACTTGAATGACTCTACATGCAAGTTCTAAACACAAGAATTTGCAAAGAAAGTTTAGCTCTCAACAAAGCTAAAATAGAAATTCTATTCTTAATTCCAAAATCTAATGTCTAATCAAAGAAAAGAAGGCTTTATATAGCCTTTACAACCTTAACCTATGTCATACATAACTCCCAAATTAAATGGGCTTGTAAATGAGAAATACCCATAACCTCCATATTTAAATGGCTAGTTAATGGTGGAATATAGTAACCTATATGGGTTACAATATAACCTTAACTCCTATATTTAAAACTAGCTTAACTATGACAAACAAATAGTTAAACTATAATTAAATAATGCAAATAATAAAATGTGCTTATTAGTCATCCTTGGACTATTTGATAAATTCAGCGGAGTTCATTAAATGCAACTTAAAGTGCATTTAATTCATCTCTTTCTTGAACCTCAACTTTGCACAACATATAAGGGAGGTCTCCAGCGTCTTCTAGAATTTCCTTTGATGAGCTCACCATAGCTTGAATATAACTGTATAAAGTTTGTTGTAGCTTCTTGGCTCTCGTCCTTGTAATTGGACCTTGAGGTATGGAAATTCCTTGGTCGTGGTTCATATCAGCCCCTCTCCTTTCCAGTCGAGCTTCTTCGCCCCTTCCCCGCTATCCCCTGAACTCAATCCTTCTTTCACTGTAAAGGCTAATTAATCTTGATTTTCGGATTGACTTCCAGTGAACGAGAATTGATTCTTCGAGAGTGTTTACTGTTGAATGAATCTTGAGGATTGACTGACAGTGAACTCTCATTCATCTTCAGGATTGACTTCAACATTACCTTTACTAGATTTTATCCCTAAAAATAAGGGAAGGGTAGACTTTTATCCCTAAAAATAGACAGAGGATAGGATCATTCTAGTTTTTTTAGGGTTTAAGCTTTGATTATAACCAATTCAACGATCAATTCTAACAAGCTAAGACTAGTATCTCAAGGATCAAGAGCTTGAAAATAAATGATAAGAACTGAATATATATATATATATATATATATATATATATTTTTTCTCTCAGAACTGATTTTTTTTTTTCCGATAATCTGAGAGAGAAAAAATTGATACAAAAAAAAAATAACAATAAAAATATTTCACCTCTAGAGCGGCCAAAGAACGTCGACCAAATGATAAGCGCGTACAATGCTGGAATTTGCAAAGCTAGAGGTTCTTCTAGAATCCTTGCAAAACGCTCACAGAGAAAGCTAACTTAACGGATTGATTCCAACCAAGAGCTGGCTAGAAGATGATGACTCTTAGATCGAACTTGGAATCTATGATGGTCACTCTTAGATACCAAGACAATTCACTCCAGAATTAGCTTGATCAAAACTAATTCAATGAATCGGTTTAAACAGCAAACCTAAAGCAAGGTTTGAAAAAGAAGAACACCAAATGGGTATCAAGAAAACACAAAGGTTTTTTCTGTATTCCACTAAAATCCCCCAAACATGGATATTACATGCCTTTAAATAGCCCCAAAAAATAACCCTAACAAAATAAAGTTCAGCCACCAACCACTAATAAATGCTAATAAATGCTATTAAATACAAATTGAAGTAAATAAGACATTAATAAATTTCCTTAATTGGTAATTCAACTACCAAAGGAAAGTCTTCTAATTACTTTCCATAAATTTCCTTAATTTGTAATTCAACTACCAAAGGCAAGTCTTCTAATTACTTTCCAATATCAACCACTCCATTATTTTCTTGATTTGATACTTGAATCTTCTTTGTATTGCTTCTAGTAATTGCTCGTTCGGGTACATGGAAGTGATCAGTTGTTGGATTCATATCACAACAGGTTCCGGCCGGAGTGAAAGAATAATCCTCCAATTTACAGAGTGTTTGAATAACGAACCATAACATCAGGTAATAGATATAGGAAAAGAAAAGGATCGATTGTCATCCAGCCACTTGACTTACCTTGTGAAAGACAGAGTGAAAGAAGGTTCAGGAAGTAGTGATTGAGTTGACTGATATAAACCAAGAGACATCAATCATACAATATACTTCAATGAAGATGTGAAGAAAATGTTGTTAAAATTATCCAAAGATATTTCAATTCATGCCACATTAAAGAAGAATGAAGTTTCATGTTATATAAACTTTGGGTAGACTACAATTTAGAGTTATTGTATTTCAGTAATGTGTTTTAAGATTTTTTATTTACTTTAGAGGTTACAATTACATAATGGTTAATTATGGCCATTAAGTATGAATGTTACAACTCTTGGAATGTCTTTAATAGTTTCATTTTGAGGCTATATAAAGCCATGTATGTTGTATTTGTAAGTAGACGTGAAAAATATAGTAAAAGAAGCATTTGTGTTCTTCTTTAGCCAATGGCTAAGTTTCTTTGCAATTCTATGTAGTTTAGGTTGCATGTAGAATCATTCAAGCTCGACATGATCAATCTTGCTTGTGGAGTGATTCGAATCTCAATCAAGTGTTCTTGCGTTGAGATATTTGATCAACAAGAATCATTCAAGCTAGACCTGATCGATCTTGCTTGTGGAGTGATTCGAATCTCAAACAATGTTCTTGTCTTAAGATATTCGATCAACAAGGTAATTCGAATCTTATTCCCCTTGTAGTTGATTCCTTATCTTATCATTGACTTTACCAAGTTCTCTAATAGTGAAAGAAGGAAAAGGAGTTTACAAATCTTTCTTTCATTTGTTCAGTCTGAAGAAGAAAAGCAAAGAAAAGAAAAGAGCTACTGAATTAACCTATTTACCTTGCTTTAGAGTTAAAGAAGGTTCAGGAGAGGAAATTAATTAAATCAACAAAACCCTTCCTATCCAGTGAAAGAAGAAATAGGAGAGAGGGAAGAGAAGAAAAGGTTAATATAGAATGGTTTACAGTTTCGGGGGTGCAGCGAGTTGGAGAGGGAGAGGAAATTAATTAGCAGCAGCTTTCCCGAGTTCAAGAATTGTCTTCTTCTTTCATTCTTTTAACGGAGCAAATCCTTGGGAAAGAATAAATAAAGGTGAAGGCATAAAGCAAGCCACTTTACCCTGAAAGAAGGGAATGAATGATGTCAGATCAGAAAAGAGACCGTAAAGTCAAATAGTTCAACCCTCGGGAAAGAAGAAATAGGGGAAAGCAAGCAAACAGTTCAAGCAAGCAAGCAAGAAAGAGGGCAAAGCTAGCTCAGCCGGCTAAGACAGAGCGAAGGGCAAGATGAATGAGACTTTACAGTGAAAGAAGAAATGCAGGGAAAGAAGGAGAAGCTCAATCACCGATATGCCCTTTATTGAAGGAAGGAGGTAAAGCTAGAAGAAGAAGAACCTTTGACTTTATGACCTGACGAGAATGAAAGAAGGGGAGGGGAGAAGAATGAGAATGAAACATGAACTCGGCTTCACTCCTTTACCTTTCTAAATCATAAGGAGAAAGACGAAAACAAGACAAGAAAGATGAATGAGACTGATTGAACAAGGTAAACTCAATCACTTGAATGAAGAACCTTGACAGGAGAGCTACTTATTTCGAAACAGGAAGACAAAACAAACATTCTCCTTTACAGTTCAAGAATCAAGAAAGAGGGAGGAGCCCGAGGTGAAGGAGCGAAGCTGTGAAACTGAGTTTATGAGGTGAAGGAGCCAAGTTGCTTTACCGACAGGGGAGGGGAAGGAGCGAAGCTGTGAGACCAATAGGGCGAAGGAGTTCCATTCAATCAGGGTCTGGTTCAGTAGTTCAGTTCGGAAACTCTTTTGTAGTCTTTTAGTTTACAGTTCAATCAAGGAGAAGAGATAGTTAAACCCTTGGTTACTGTTCAGGGACAGTATAAGAGTGGTTGAATAACTCACAAGAATTAAGTCAAGATCAAGATCAATTCAATGAAAGAATAGGAAAAGAAAAGGGAATGGAATTGTGAGACCCTAAGTCAAGTCCAGGCCAGGAGCGAAGACAGAGTGATCGAATAGTTAAATCCTTGGCTTGGTTACGAGGGGAAGGATCAAGAATCAATAGGGTCCCCGGCCAGAGTAAACTCTCTCTCATCTTTCGACTTTGGTTACAGGAGAGTAACATTAGCTACAGAATGAACCAATCAACCTACCTACCTCGTTCAAGAAGAAATAAGAGAGAAGGAAGAAGAAGAAAAGGTTCCGCAGCACTTAAGTAAGCACTATTCAGCAGCTCAACTGGAAAGAAAGGTGCTTCTTCTAGTTTTACCTGAAAGAGTGAAAGAAGAGAATATCGGAAAAGAAAAGGTGAAGGCAGGCAGGATGGATCATTAATCTTGTTGAGTTTAGTCTTGAGTTGAAACACTTTTACAGTTAAAGAGATAGTGAAAGAAGGAATAATCATCCTGTTTACTGAGCTCAATCAGGAAAAGGTTTAGGCGTAAGATCAGAGAAAGAGAAGTTAAAGAATGAATCTTGAGTATTTCTCTTTTAGAGTTCCATCCGGGAGAGAGAGTCAAGTCAATTGATTAGCTCCTTTTCCGAGTGAAAAAAGAAATGAGTGTAGGTTTTGGTTCCGAAGGAATATCTTCTTCCACATCTTACTCAATCTTGCCTTTATCGGATTCTTCTTCTTTCATTCTCGTTAGGGGAAGGAGCAAAGAGAACAGACCCAGTTCAATCAGTCAAAGGTTTAAGTAAGGTTTCGTCTCATTCATCTTTCTTACAGTCGAGTAAATGAACAAGAACTTAGGGTCATATCGGTTTAGTCTAATTCATCTTTCTTCTTCAATCAATTCATTCTGTAAAGGTGATTGAGCTCAGCTGTGAGACGGAGTTGTAGAGGTTAAGGATTTCATTCATTTACTCGACAAGGTTTATGATATGAACCAAGAGACATCAATCATACAATATACTTCAATGAAGATGTGAAGAAAAGGTTGTCAAAATTATCAAAAAGATGTTTCAATTCATGCTACATTGAAGAAGAATAAAGTTTGATTGTTGTAAATTTTGGGTGGGTTATAATTTAGAGTAATTTAGAGTTATTGTATTTTAAGACTTTTTATTTAATTTCGGTTACATTTACATAATGGCTAATTATGGCCATAAAGTGTGAATGTTACAACTTTCGAACTGCGTTTAATAGTTTCATTTTGAGGCTATATAAAGCCATGTATGTTGTATTTGTAAGGTAGACTTGAAAAATATATTAAAAGAAGCATTTGTGCTTTTTCTTAGCCAATGGCTAATTTTCTTTGCAATTCTATGTAGTTTAGATTGCATGTAGAATCATTCAAGCTCGACATGATCAATCTTGCTTGTGGAGTGATTCGAATCTCAAACAAGTGTTTGAGATATTTGATCAACAAGAATCATTCAAGCTAGACATGATCGATCTTGCTTGTGGAGTGATTCGAATCTCAATCAAGTGTTCTTGCCTTGAGATATTCGATCAACAAGGTAATCCGAATCTTATTCCCCTTGTATTGATTCCTTATCATATCAGTTTAGGAGTATATAAAGTAAATCAGTTGTAAAGCTCAGGGAAGGTCTCATATCGTAGAGTATAAGGGTTTGGTTTTGTCTTCTTTTCTTACTTACTGTTCAGTCGCTTTACCCTCATTTTCTTTGTTTACTTGAATAGGTTCAGACCCAATGGAATTGTTCAACCCATAGGGAAAGATCAGAGACCAATAAAAGGAAGAAGAAGAACAGACGCTTTACCGTGTTTACAGTTCAAGAAGAATAGCCCAACCTAGTTCAGTTCAAGAAGAATCGTACAGGCCGGAAGATGCAGCCAATAAATAGCCTGATTCTTTTTTTCTTACTATTTCCTGTAACAGCTATATAAAGCGTGGATTTGACTGTGTTTGAAGGTTCAGGATCAAGAACCAATGAGACTCGAACGAAGAGAAGAGGATTGAATTCATTTACTAGACTGGAAAGTAGCTAATTCATTTCTTCTTTCACAGTAAAGTCTCATTCAATGAAATAGTAGCTTTACCTCGTTCAATCTGGAAAAGGGGGTGTCGGTTCAGTCTTGACTTCCTTCCCGCCTGCTCAGTCTCTCTCATTAATGGTGACGAGGTTCAGTTAGGAGCTTCTCTTTCTTTCAAACTCGAATTAATCTTTATTATGATTTGATTGAAGATTCTTCTTCTTCTAGAATTTACTCTCACCAGTTCAGTCTCATTTGCTGTCTTGCTTTCGGCTTTCTCTTTAACTCCTTTCCTTGTAAAATCAGGTTCAGGTTTCGGCTTAGTTTACTGTGCAAAGAAGAAGATAGGTGAAAGAAGGGAATGAGGGAATCTCAGCTGCTTTGCCTTGGGTTTGAAGAAAAGAGAAATGCAAGAAGATGGATGAGAAGGAAGCGAACAATTCTGTGGTAGTTCATTCATAGGGGGTTAGTTACTCAAATCTGATTCATTTCTTTGCCTTTATTTAGTTAGGGGAGCCCGAGTTTCAGGAGAGAAGCGCATTAATAGTAAGTAGCCAAGCCAAGTTAGTTGGGAGAGAAGCGCTCACATTTAGTTTTACGCGCTGGAATGGAAGGAGTGAGACCGATAGCTGCTTTTAGCTCTTTCATATGCTCAATTGTAAAGGAGAAAGAAAGAATATGTATGCTTTACCTCGCTCAATTAGATAAGGTGAATGAGCAGAAGGAATAGGTTCATGAATCTCAGCTGCTTTACCGAGTGCAAAGATATAGTGAAAGAATAACAAACTATAACTGAGAATAATAGAGGTGAAGGAAGAAAGAGACCTAGAAGGGAAGGAAGGTTCAGGAGAGAAGCCTATGTTACCTCGTTCAATTAGTCAAAGGTTCATGAGTTTACCTTGTTCAATCAGTCTCATTCTTCTTTCGTCTTTACTTCCGAGAAATAGTTGAAAGAATAAGTTCCGGATTTCATTCATTTCTTCTACTATAAAGGTTCATATGAAGTAGCTCATCAGGGCATATTGGGTCAGGTTCCGTCGCTGATCATACATCCAGCCTATCTTACCGAGTTAAAGAAGGAAAAGGGTTGAGTCTCATTCATCTTGAGTGCTTTCATTTCAATTCGACTGAACTCCACGTGTTCTTCCTTTACTTTACTACCACAAGAGACTGGAAAGAAGAATCGGCCTACCCTGTTCCATCTGGTTCAGGTTCAAGAGTGAAAGAAAGGATCAAGATCAGTCTTTGAATAAATAGGGGAAGGAGTTCAGGAAAAGGAGTTTACCGTTCAAGAATCCATAGGTGAATTAATCTTTCTCTTTACAGGAGAGTAAGTAAAAGAGAGAAAGAAGGTTTCGGTGATTGAGAGCAGCAATGAGACAGACCGATAGGGGAAGGAGTGAAACATCTCGACCGCGAGGGAGAGGAGCTTTTCCTGATTCTCATACAGCCTATGTAAAAGAGTGAAAGCAAGAAGGGAGAGGTGCAGAAGTTCAGGATGACGAATCGGAAAGAAAGGGGCGAATCAAGCAGTAAGAGACCGATAGGGTTTTCTTAAGTTACACAGTGTTTGTAGGATTGAATATGCAAGTTCAGGATCGTTAATCTTTTGTCTTGACTTCCTGTTCCGGAGTTAAGCTGACTCTCCCGTAAAGTCTCATTCATCAATAGGAGCTTGAGGTCAAGGAATAGAGGGCAAAACAAACCATTCTACGAAAAACACTAATACCGAACATCGGTTGAGAGGTGAAGGAGATTGATAAAGTATAGGTGTAGGCTCCGGTTGAACTATCTCTTTTCTTACAGTTCGTTCAATCTATCTGGTTCAGGAGTGAAAAGACTAATTAATAAGGAGTAGAGTCAAGGTGAAGAGGCGGAGCTCTGAGACCCATAGGGCGAAGGGGCGGAGCCGTGAGACCGATAGGGAGAGGATCAAGGATCAGTTCAAGAATAAGGAAAAGGAAGAAGAAGTCGCATTCCATTTCTTTACAGTTCGTTCAAGCAAGGGAGAAGTCAAGGAGGAGCGAAGCTACGAGACAAAGGATAGATAGGTTCAGGTTTCGGATCATAATATAATTGCTTTAGAGTTCCATCAGGGAGAGGGAAGAGGAGAATATGCTTTACCGAGTTCAAGAAGCTCGAGTGAGACAAATACATGATGACTGACTCTCTTTTTCTTTTACCGACTAGAAAGGTGAAGTAGCTCTTTTTCGGTTGATTCTGCGCATCTTACTGTGAAAGAAGGTTTAAGTTCAGGAGGGAAGACTCAGACAGAGGGAAGGAATAAAACAAAGCTAAAGCTAGCTCGCCAAGGTCAGGGCATATCGATTTAGGAGTTAAAGAAAGGACAGGACAAGTGATTGAGTTCAGTTTAATAAGGAGATTGCTCTTGCATTTGATTCGTTTACAGGATGATTGAATATGAATAGACTCGACAGGAATATCTGATTCTATTCTTCTTCTTTCATTCTCTTCGTTTACTATGCTGGAGCTAATCTTGCTTCAATCAGGTTCAGCTCAGGTAATATCTATCTATCTATCTATCGATTCAGGAAGAAACAGACTTAAAGAAATAGGTTCAGGTCAGGTAATATCGGAGGAAAATGAGTAAGTAGCTTCTCTTTCATTTGATTCATTTACAGTTCAAGAAGGAAATCTTAGTCTTTTTTCTTCTTTGCTGCTTTACCTTGTTCAAGAAGAATCGACCTACCCTGTTCCATCTGGTTCCGGTGAAAGAGTGAAAGAGAGTTCAGGTTCAGTAGTTTAGGATAATTCATCGATAGTCTTTGTTTACAGTTCTTCAAGGGAGAGTCAATTCTCATTAATTAGTTGCTTTACCGACTCGTCAGGAGAAGTAGCGAAGGGAATATCGAGGCAGCAAGGGCAACAGGTTCTGGAGTTCAGCATTGAAGGAATTTACGAGACAGACTGGAATATCTGATTCTGATTCTTGCATTCTCTTCAGGTTCAGGTTCTTATCATTCTACTGCTTTACTTGTTGTTCCATCAGTCAAAGGTTTGAGGTTGATTCTTTCCTTCCTCTTCCTGTTCAGTCTCATTAATGTTGCGTTCTCCCTTGATTCTTGAACTGTAAACCCATTCTTCAATCAGTCAAAGGTGAAGGAGTAAGATCAGAGAAAGATCAGTTAAAGAATTCATCGATAGTCTTTCGAATTGGCTTCTAATTTACTCTCATTCTTCTTCTTTTGTCTCCCTTCTTTCAAACACTTACAACTCCTTCCTTCCTGTCCAGGTTGAACTATCTCTTTTCTTTCACGAGTAGGTGTTTGTTTGGTCAAGTAATTGAGTATAAGGTTCCGGTTTTCGAGTCAGTCGCTTCTCTTCCGCTCTTTTTCTTTCTCTTTTTTGACTCTCATCTTTCTTGTACTCTATTCGTTCCTTGAAGGTCCACAACAGGTAACATAAATTAAATGAACAAGTTGCTTTTGTATGAGAGTAAGGGCCGGAGCTCGTATGGATACATTACTTCATTGTTCTATGTTCTATGAGGCCTTGCGCACATACTCTCCGAGGGTCGCGAAATGTAAAGATCCGGTCTTTGCCAACCGTCGTAAGAACAACAAAATCGATTGTGTCTTCGACACTATAACTATAGGCGGGACCAGTTGTAGGATGATCGCCGAGTGGCGTTCTGCTCGATTAGGCGAATGCGAGTGAGGGATAAGCTTTACCCGTTCGCTAGGAGGGAAACTCGGGAAGAGTGAAGGCAGAAATAGATGGTTCAAACCCCTTTGGAAACTATTAGCCAAGCATCCCATATATATTGAGGGACTCCATATCATTCATTATTAAAGCGACAAGGTAACCTTAAATCGATAAACAGGAATGCGTTTTCTAATAATAATGAGCAATGCTGGTAACAGCAAATGGTTACTAACCCCTCATCAAAGAGTATGGCATATCCGATGAGACGGCAAGACGCTTGGTTGGACAAGTAACGCGATGAACCGTACCTGTATCTCTAGGCGCTATTCTGTCTTATTATGTGGATCATGTCTTCCTGATATGAACCAAGAGACATCATTCATACAATATACTTCAATGAAGATGTGAAGAAAATGTTGTCAAAATTATCAAAAGAGGTTGCAATTCATGTCACATTGAAGAGGAATGAAGTTTGATGGTTATAAATTTTGCATTTGGGCAATCTCTACTATAGTGTCCTACCCTTTGACATCTCCAACACTTTAAATCCCTATTTCGAACATTAGACTTTTCTACTTTTTCTTTCCCTGTTCTAGAACTCTCCCCTTTCTCAAATTTAGCTTGAGACTTCTCATTAATCTCTTGATTTCTATGCTTATAATCAATGTTCTTACTATCCTTTTTCCATGTAGAAGTAGAATTGGGAAAAGTTTTAGAAGAATACCGTTGAGACCTTCGTTGGATTTGCCTCTCGATCTTAATTGCAATGTGCAACAACTCCTCAATATTAGAATAAGGCTGTAAATCAGTCTTGTCTGCAATCTCTGTGTTTAACCCATTAAGAAACCGCGCCATGAGAGCCTCCATGTCCTCATCGAGTTCAAGTCGATCCATCAATGTATCCATCTCCTTGTAATAATCCTCCACAGATTTGCGTCCTTGTTTCAACGCTTGAAGCTTTTGCGCCATGTCCCGTTGAAAATATTGTGGAACAAAACGCTTCCTCATGGACTCTTTGAACTCGACCCATGAATCAATTGGTGCTTCAAGATTTCTTCTCCTACTTGACATCAATTTATCCCACCAAATTTGAGCATATTGTTTGAATTGAGCAATGCATAACAGTACCTTCTTTTCATCACTAAAATTATGACAGTTGAACACCGACTCCACCATTTTCTCCCATTGAGGTACTCCTCTGGATCGGTTTTGCCATAAAACTTGGGAAGTTTTAATTTGATGCTCCCCACGTTACGATCAATTCTATCATCATAAGGAACTCGTTGTTGTAAATTATGATACCTTCTTCCATGGTCTCTCCCTCGCATCAAGCCAGGACCAACCGCATGTGGATTATCCTCGTGGTGATCAGAATTGTCGCCTTCATATGTATCGGTTGAGGGCGTAGGTTGTGGAATCCTCTGTCGTGCTTGATTTTGAATCTCCAATCTTCCTATTCGATCAGTCAACTCTTCTATTCCTCGAATTAGTCTTTCCATGGTTCGTTGTTGTGCTTCTCTCAATCGTGCATCAGTAATGTTAGTATTGTCGTCTGGATTTTCCATGATACAAAAGAAAGGTAAAAGAAAAAAAAAAAGGACCTCACAAGCGCTCCCTCACGTGTATTCACTCGTAAATGTAGTTCACTCGTGTTTAGCACTCAACACTCAAAGCAATGTGTCACTCCCTTACAAACTCACCCTCACAATTGAACACACACAAATCACACTCCAAAAAAACAAATTGGGATGTGAGACAAGCTATGTTATAGAGCTAAGTGCAATTCAAAGTGAATAGACAGCACACTCAACACATAAACAAGGGTATTGAAGGAGCAATCCGAATAACGACAAAGAAACGAATTAAAGAAAGAAAATGATTAAGGACTAATTTAGACGTAGTAACATATGAGAGTTACATATAGTAATCAAGAGGAAAAAAGAAAGACATTTAACATCATATGCTTTCTTTATTTCAATGGTTTTTTTTCTTCTTCTGATTGGCAAAATCTAAACAATTTACCAACAAGAAAATTGATTTAGAAGATCTTAAAGAAGAACAAAGTGTTGATAAGATCCAGATCTAACACTTTAAAGAACATAAGAATTTTTTTTTTTTTTTTATATATTTTTTGTGATAGAACATGAACATTCTACACAAACTGAGAAAAAAAAAATTATAAGAAAATTAAAAGAGATAAGTGCAATGAAACATATATCCGATCGTGAGCCTAAAGCTCTGATACCAAAATGATATGGTGTGACATGAATTGCAACCTCTTTTGATAATTTTGACAACATTTTCTTCACATCTTCATTGAAGTATATTGTATGAATGATGTCTCTTGGTTCAATATCACTTCCTTTTCGGGTTCCAAACCTCCCCTTTCTCTAATAGGGTAAAGTCAAGACCCACGCCTAGGGATATACAAGCGCCATTCTTCAGATGGATTCGCTGTTCAATAGTGATTGTAGCCGGGATAAGCAGACACGAACTTCTGTATAGCGCCCTAGTTTGTTAGTACAAGTAGCTAAGAGGGCTGGGAGGGAAGTATGACTTGCATCAAACTTGTGAAAGAATACTTGCAGCGCACCGGCTGAACAAGGCTCCTTGAAAGTCTTTCGGGGATTACCAGTTCCGGAGGGACCCACCATTGTACTTCTAGGGGAGGGTATAAGATAGCGGAAGGTCACGGCGTGAGTGTTCTTGATAAGATAAGGAATCAACTACAAGGGGAATAAGATTCGGATTACCTTGTTGATCGAATATCTCAAGGCAAGAACACTTGATTGAGATTCGAATCACTCCACAAGCAAGATCGATCATGTCTAGCTTGAATGACTCTTGTTGATCAAATATCTCAAACACTTGTTTGAGATTCGAATCACTCCACAAGCAAGATTGATCATGTCGAGCTTGAATGATTCTACATGCAACCTAAACTACATAGAATTGCAAAGAAACTTAGCCATTGGCTAAAGAAGAGCACAAATGCTTCTTTCACTATATTTTCCAAGTCTGCCTTACAAATACAACATACATGGCTTTATATAACTTCAAAATGAAACTGTTAAAAAGGCATTACAAAAGTTGTAACATTCACACTTTATGGCCATAATTAGCCATTATGTAAAGGTAACTGAAATTAAATAAAATGACTTAAAATACAATAACTCTAAATTATAACCCACCCAAAATTTACAACAATCAAACTTTATTCTTCTTCAATGTAGCATGAATTGAAACATCTTTTGATAATTTTGACAACCTTTTCTTCACATCTTCATTGAAGCATATTGTATGATTGATGTCTCTTGGTTCATATCATAAACTCTCTTTCTCTCATTAATGTTTCTTCTTTTCTTCCTTAATGCAATAACTGATGGTAATATTGATGAAGCAGTGAGACCTTAATGCAATAACTGATGGTAATATTGGTGAAGAAGTGAGACCAAGAGGGAGAGGAGTGATGGATCATTCATCTTGCTTTCGGCTTGACTTCCTGTTCAGGTTCCGGTTCAGTAGTTCCATCTAGTTCAGTAGTGATTGATAATTCATCTTTGTTACAGTTGAGTAAAAGAGTGAAAAGAGGAGCGAAGCGGCGAGACTGTAAAGGAGAGGAAAGGCATTTACAGGTCGGGTCATATCGGGGCAGGGTCAGTAGCTAATGAATGGACTCTCCGATGAAGTAGCTCATTCATCTTTCTTCACATAACTCACGGTAATCAAGTATAATTCATTGATGACTTGACGGGAGAGGTTCCGGGGAAGGGAATGGAATTGTGAGACCAATATAATGGGTTCAGGGGAAGGGAATAGCGAAAGATACCCTACGGGCGAAGGAGCGAAGCAATGAGACAAGAATAGTAGGTGAATAAATATGCTTTACCTCGTTCAATCAGTCCAGGAGAGACTACAGCACAGGTAGTAGGTAAGGGTGAAGTCATCATAAGTGGTTGACTGGTCTTTTGAAGGCAAATTCATCGTTTTTCGCTCGTCTTTCATGCGTGCCTGTATGATAAGTTATTAGTTCGTCTTATAGAATGGAAGACGGAATGAGATTTGCGTCTTATTGTAGGTCGGTCATCCGTTCAATATGGAATTCCATCTCTTCTTTGGTTTCTGGTACTGGTTTGATTTGAGTTCCTTTCCTTTGTTCAAATCAATATCTATGTCAGGCTTCCCTTCCCGGCTGTCCTGTCCTGTTCAATCTGTTGTTCTTCTCTGTCCAATCAAATATCCCGGTCGAGCTGGCTGGTACATCAATCGGCATATTGCTTGTTTGGTACACATATCTTTCGATGTCAATCAAGTTCTCGAATTCATTCCCCTTGCCTTTTGAGCTGAGCTGAGGAAAAGGTTCATCATTTCTATTTTCTGAGCTTTAGAAGCTTTAAGAGAGAATAGGGAGTAAGTAAGGGAAGAGGCTATAAGTAGGCCGTTTGCTATTGCTAGTTGGGCTGCTCGCCTTTATCCGGCTTGGCTTCGCTATCGCTCATGACTTGTATTGTGGTCGGCCTAAAAAGTAGTATTCCTACCATAAAAGACGAGTTCGCCAGAAGCAAGCAAGACGAGTTCGCCCCTATCTCTAAAGTTCGTAAACAAGGCTCGTTCCCTACTTGACTTAGGAGCTGGTGTAGTACTCGCCCCTATCTCTAAAGGGGCTTATGCACTCTACTCGCTGTCGTATAAAGCATGATTATCTAGTGTGTTAGTTAAGTTTCACCAGAAGCAAGCAAGACGAGTTCGCCCCTATCTCTAAAGTTCGTAAACAAGGCTCGTTCCCTACTTGACTTAGGAGCTGGTGTAGTACTCGCCCCTATCTCTAAAGGGGCTTATGCACTCTACTCGCTGTCGTATAAAGGAGCGTTAGAGCGAGTGAGGGAAGCCTTTCAATTTTGGGGCTTCCCCCCTTTTCTTTTCCCTTATCCCTCACTGATATGAACCAAGAGACATCAATCATACAATATACTTCAATGAAGATGTGAAGAAAAGGTTGTCAAAATTATCAAAAGATGTTTCAATTCATGCTACATTGAAGAAGAATAAAGTTTGATTGTTGTAAATTTTGGGTGGGTTACAATCTAGAGTAATTTAGAGTTATTGTATTTTAAGACTTTTTAATTCATTTAGGTTACAATTATCTAATGGCTAATTATGGCCATAAATTGTGAATGTTACAACTTTTGGAACGCCTTTAATAGTTTCATTTTGAGGCTATATAAAGCTATGTATGTTGTATTTGTAAGGTAGACTTGAAAAATATATTAAAAGAAGCATTTGTGCTTTTCTTTAGCCAATGGCTAAGTTTCTTTGCAATTCTATGTAGTTTAGGTTGCATGTAGAATCATTCAAGCTCGACATGATCAATCTTGCTTGTGGAGTGATTCGAATCTCAAACAAGTGTTTGAGATATTTGATCAACAAGAATCATTCAAGCTAGACATGATCGATCTTGCTTGTGGAGTGATTCGAATCTCAATCAAGTGTTCTTGCCTTGAGATATTCGATCGACAAGGTAATCTGAATCTTATTCCCCTTGTAGTTGATTCCTTATCGTATCAAGTAGTCTCTGCCGTTGCAGGTCCTTCCTTCTCCTTCTGCTGAGACGGCCCTTTTGTTTCGCAGCACGAAATCATGAAGAAGCTGGAATGGAATAACTCAGAAAGAAGTTTGAATAACTCAGAGAGTGAGGCCTAGGCGTTGAGAGCGTCTCTTGTCTTTGTAGAGCAAGAGTAGGATCTTGGACTAGCCCCCTTCGCATGACCTATAAAGAAAAATCAGTCCGTGCTACTATAAGGCCTCTAAACTCCTTCCTCAGGACACTGTTTGGCCATGGGGAGGGGGTAGCCCCGACTTCTTTAGGTCCTTGGTTCGACCTCCTAATGAGAATTGAGGTCCTTGCGTAGGCGTCTCATCCCGAAGACTTGCTTGCTCTGTATGGAGTGCCCCGTGGTTCCTCGAGTGCCAGCCGCGGAGAGGAATGCCATCAACTAGGGCGCTATTGGCCACTAACCACTTGCTCGCCGGCCGCTCGGGCTCCGCGTTTCAAGTTCATTATCCTAACCGTCTTCTCTGCTCCACTGGGAGACTGGCCCCTTCTTCGATCTTATCTCGAGCTTTGCTCCTCGGCTCCCTACAGCTCTAGCCGCTGGCTGTAATAGCTTGCTTCTCGGGTGACTCGCACCACGGGTGGTTGGTTGGTGCGATTGAGCCAAAGTGGGCTCAGCAGTCGGCCTATGTTTCCGGGCGCACGCGTAAAGGCATGATTAGTTCCACAAATCTCACTACACTGACCATAGTAAACTCCTTCTCGTTGTACCAAAATGGAGATCTGATTTAAACGACCAGGCACAACATCACATTTGACACTTGAGGAAGGTACAGCCCAACTATGAGGTACATCAGTAGGTGTTACAATAATACGTAGATGAGTTTTGGCTGGTAGAACCACTATATTGTCCACTTCTAATAAACGTGATTGACCCAATTCTAGATCATCTTCTGGAATCGTATGACTGTCAAAAGTGAGTGACTCTTCATCGGAACTGTTATAGTCAGAATACTCATAAGTCCGATACCATTGATGTCCAATAGCTTTGATAGTCATGGCTGGATCTACTACTACCTCGTCCATTGAGTATAAGAGAGCAAAGGATGGTATAGCAATGAACATCGGAATGATACTAGGAAAAATAGTCCAAAGAATCTCTATAGTAGTTCCATGAACAATCCTTTGCGGTATTTGATTTTGTTTATAGTGGAAATGCCATAAAGCGCGAACCAAGATCCGTGATACGAAAACAAAAAGAAGAATGAGGAAGAAAAAGATATCCTGATGTAAGTCTATTATTCCTTGCATCATAGGTGTTGCTGCATCTTGAGATCCTAATTGCCATGATTCCACTGCATCACAAGGAGCAATTGTGAGGAATAGCCATTTGAGAACAATCATTTTCTTTGGTTTCTTCTTTGACTGCTCCGCTCCCCCCAAACAAAAAAAAGAGAGACTTATTCTTGCTCTCCCAATTCAGGAAGATAGAAATCGCCGGTTGGCTTGGTCCAACCAAGAAAGGCATGGGAGTGGGCATCGGCCGAGTTAAGTAAAGACTGGCTACCTACCTAGTTATTTACATACAACCACCCTCAACACTTTATATATATCTTTCGCCTCGGTAATTACCTAACGAGAGAGAGCCGATGCCAAAGTCGCCCTTTACGCGAGGGAACGCCAGATAGACAGACTGACCCCTTGATATGAACCAAAAGACATCAACCCTACAATATCCTTCAATGGAGATGTGAAGAAAAGGTTGTCAAAATTATCAAAAAGATGTTTCAATTCATGCCACATTGAAGAAGAATGAAGTTTGATTGTTATAATTTTTGGGAAACGAAAGACAAACAAACACCAGAGGAGAGGGTCTCGAAGACGGAACCGCAGCTGAAGCCGTACTCAGAATTAGAATCAGAATCGCGTTGGGTAAAACAAGTGGAGGACAAATATCTGACTCAATCTGAAGAGTATTGGAGTTTTCACGACCGGAACAACCGCCGGAGCTAAGTCCGGTGTAAATGAAGCAAAAAAGAAATGTGTGTGTTCGAATAATAGAAGGAGAGCAAGTGATAGAAATGTGTTTAGAACTTGCATGTAGAGTCATTCAAGTGGCATTGATCAAACCTCTTGTGGAGTGATTCGAATCACGAGTTTAGAAACGAGTTTTCTTTACTCTTGATCTTGATCATCAAGGTAATCCGTTCCATACTTTCCCTTGGGTTGATTTCCATATCACCCCTACTAACTACGTTTGATATATACTCTCAGCATCAGAGAAGAAGAAGAAGATACCATGTCTAGATTCCTTGGAGGTTTGAATCGAGAAATTGCTCATCTTGTTGACAGAAATCCACCACCATATCTGGAAGACATGTATCATTATGCTCTCAAAATTGAAGACCAATTGAAGGAAGAAAAAGAGTATTAAAAAAGGTACACATCACGAACTAACACCTTTTCAAATTCTAAAACTTGGAACAAGGATAGTTTTGTGAATAGAAATGAATCAATGTCACCAAAAGAAAAGTTTGTGGCTGCTAAAAGAGTGGAGGCTGAGAGTTCCATTGGTAAAAAGAATGAAGCTTCAAAGACGATAAAGGAGAAGTCTAGTTCTATTCAATGTTGAAAGTGCAAAGGGTTTGGACACATGAGCAAAGAGTGTGTTAATAAAAAAGTTAAGGTGATAAGGAATGGTATACTTGATTCAGATGATGAATGTGAGGATCGTGACTCACAGCTTGTGGAAGAAATCGCAGCATATGTTGATGAGTATTGATATGAATCCAACAACTGATCACGTGCATGTACCCGAAGGACCGATTACAAGAAGCAAGGTTAAGAAGATTCAAGAGGCCTATACATTGCATCTTCAAAAGCTAGCTAGTGTACCGGTTGAAACAAGGACTTTTGTGCCCAAAAATCTTTATAGCATTCGCATATCAAATCAAGAAGATAATGGAGTGGCTGATATTGGAAAATAATTAGAAGACTTGCCTTTGGTAGTTGAATTACCAATTAAGGAAATTATTAATGCTTTATTTGCTTCCTTTTATATTTAATAGCATTTATTAATAGTTTGTATGAATTGCCTTATATTCTTCAATTTGTATTTAATAGCATTTATTAGTGATTGGTGGCTGAACCATATTATGTTAGGGTTACCTTTTAGACCTATTTAAAGGCATGTAATACTCATGTTTGAGGGATTTTAGTTGAATACAGAAAAAACCTTTGTGTTTTCTTGATACCCTTTTGGTGTTATTCTTTTTCAAATCTTGCTTTAGGTTTGATGTTTAAACCGATTCATTGAATTAGTTTTGATCAAGCTAATTCTGGAGTGAATTGTCTTGGTATCTAAGAGTGACCATCATAGATTCCAAGTTCGATCTAAGAGTCATTCATCTTCTAACCAGCTCTTGGTTGGAATCAATCCGTTAAGTTAGCTTCCTCTGTGAGCGTTTTGCAAGGATTCTAGAAGGACCTCTAGCTTTGCAAATTCCAGCATTGTAGGCGCTTATCAAGTATGTTGAAGAAGGTAATTCCATATCTTTGATCACAAGAAGGGTACTCAATGTTCAAATCAAGGAAGAGAAATTTGAAGATCAAAGGGAAAACTTGTTCCACACAAGATGTTTGGTCAAAGGAAACCCATGCAGCTTGGTTATTGATAGTGGAAGTTGCACAAATGTGGTAAGCAGCTTCCTTGTAAAAAGACTTCAACTTTCTGTCCATCCCCATCCAAAACCATACAAACTTCATTGGTTAACAAACAAGAAGAAATTAAGGTGAACTCCCAAGCTCTTATTTCTTTTACTCTTGGAAGATATAAAGATGAAGTTCTTTGTGATGTCGTACCAATGCATGCGGGGGACATCTTATTCGGCCGACCTTGGCAATATGATAGAAATGTAACATTTGATGGTTTGATGAACAAGTATACTTTTACTTTGTGTGGGAAGAAATTTACTTTACTTCCATTGTCTCCATATGAAGTACATTGTGACCAATTGAAATTAGAGAAGAAAAGAAAAGAATATGAAGAACAATAGTGGAGAGAAGAAACTGAGGTAAAAGAGAGAGATAAGAGTGAAAAAAAAGAGAAAAGTGAGGGGCAAAGGATGAGTGAAAACCAAGAGAGAAAAAAAAAATGATTTTGAAGAAAAGAGAGAAAATGTGAGTTTGGTTATAAGAATGGGAAAAATGAGGAATATGTTAGCCCAAGAACCAAAATTTGTACTTATGTGCAAAGGAATGTGTTTAGCAATGGAACCAAAAACTGATGATGCTTTGCCAAGTGCTTTTAAGTCTCTTTTGCAGGAATTCAATGACATATTTACTCATGAAGATGCATGTACGGGGTTACCCCCTCTAAGAGGGATTGAACACCAAATTGACTTCGTACCTGGGGCAACTCTTCCAAATATGGCTTCCTATAGGACCAATCCCACCGAGACTAAGGAGATTCAGAGACAAGTGGAAGAACTCATGGATAAAGGATATGTTAGAGAAAGCATGAGTCCTTGTTCGGTTCCTGTGATTTTGGTACCCAAGAAAGATGGCACGTGGAGGATGTGTGTTGATTGTCGAGCCATCAACAAGATCACGGTAAAGTATCGACACCCTATTCCTAGATTGGATGACATGTTGGATGAATTATATGGTGCTAATCTGTTTTCAAAAATAGATCTTAAAAGTGGTTATCATCAAATTCGAATGAATGTGGGAGATGAGTGGAAAACGGCTTTCAAAACAAAGTTTGGGCTTTATGAGTGACTCGTTATGCCATTTGGCCTTACAAATGCACCAAGTACTTTTATGAGGCTAATGAATCATGTTTTGAGAGACTATATTGGAAAATTTGTTGTTGTATACTTTGATGATATCCTTGTTTACTCAAAAAGCTTGAATGATCATATTTTGCACGTTAAGAAAATTTTGTTTATACTTAGAGAAGAGAAGCTTTATGCCAACTTCAAAAAGTGCAGTTTTTGTCTAGACCAAGTCAACTTCCTAGGGTTCTTAGTTGGAGGAAAGAAGGGAGTACAAGTTGATGAAGAAAAGGTAAAAGCTATTAGAGAATGGCCAACACCCACAAATGCAACCGAGGTAAGATCTTTTCATGGTTTGGCTAGTTTCTATAGGAGATTCATTAAGGATTTCAGTAGTATAGCATCACCATTGAATGAACTTGTTAAAAAGCATATGAAATTTGAATGGAAGGAAAAACAAGAGAATGCATTCAATGAACTGAAAGATAAATTAACCAATGCACCTTGTCTTGCTTTACCTAACTTTGATAAATCTTTTGAAATTGAATGTGATGCAAGTGGGATAGGCATAGGGGCTGTTTTAATGCAGGAAAAAAGGCCAATCATGTTCTTTAGTGAAAAGCTTAGTGGAGCACAACTCAACTATCCGACTTATGACAAAGAGTTATATGCACTTGTGAGGGCTTTGCAAGTTTGGCAACATTATTTGTGGCCAAAAGAGTTTGTTATTCATACGGACCATGAAAGTTTGAAGCACCTCAAAAGCCAAACAAAGCTAAATAGGAGACATGCTAAATGGGTGGAATTCATTGAGACGTTTCCTTATGTAATCCATTACAAAAAGGGGAAGGATAATGTGGTCGCAGATGCATTATCAAGAAGGTATGCTTTATTTTCTTCCCTTACTGCAAAAATTCTTGGTTTTAAACACATGATTGAATTGTACAAAGTTGAAAAATCTGAATTTTATGATGTGTATATGCAATGTTTAGAAGGGAAACATGTGCAAGATCATATGGTGTTCGATGATATGCTTTTTAGGAAGGGTAAACTTTGTATCCCTAGATGTTCTATTCGAGAGTTACTTGTGAAGGAGGCTCATGGGGGAGGACTTATGGGACATTTTGGAGAATTTAAAACATATAGCATGTTGTGTGAACATTTTTATTGGTTGAAAATGAGGAAAGATGTGAACAAAGTATGCAAGCAATGTTTTAAATGTAAGGAGGCTAAGTCTAAGACACAACCACATGGTCTTTACACACCATTAGTTGTTCCTAGTGAACCATGGGTTGACATTAGCATGGATTTTGTTCTAGGATTACCAAAGACTAGAAAACACCATGATAGCATTTTTGTGGTGGTTGATAGGTTTAGTAAGATGACACATTTCATTACATGTAACAAAACAGATGATGCTACCAATATAGCTAATCTATTCTTTAAGGAAGTGGTTAGATTGCATGGTATTCCCAAAACCATTGTTAGTGACAGGGATGTAAAATTTTTAAGCCATTTTTGGAAGGTTTTGTGGGGAAAGTTGGGAACTAAGCTTCTATTCTACAACATGTCACCCCCAAACCGATGGACAAACTGAGGTCGTTAATAGAACATTAGGAAACTTACTGATATGAACCAAGAGACATCAATCATACAATATGCTTCAATGAAGATGTGAAGAAAAGGTTGTCAAAATTATCAAAAGATGTTTCAATTCATGCTACATTGAAGAAGAATAAAGTTTGATTGTTGTAAATTTTGGGTGGGTTATAATTTAGAGTAATTTAGAGTTATTGTATTTTAAGACTTTTCATTTAATTTCGGTTACATTTACATAATGGCTAATTATGGCTTTAAAGTGTGAATGTTACAACTTTTGGAATGCCTTTAATAGTTTCATTTTGAGGCTATATAAAGTCATGTATGTTGTATTTGTAAGGTAGACTTGGAAAATATAGTAAAAGAAGCATTTGTGCTCTTCTTTAGCCAATGGCTATTTGCAATTCTATGTAGTTTAGGTTGCATGTAGAATCATTCAAGCTCGACATGATCAATCTTGCTTGTGGAGTGATTCGAATCTCAAACAAGTGTTTGAGATATTTGATCAACAAGAATCATTGAAGCTAGACATGATCGATCTTGCTTCTGGAGTGATTCGAATCTCAAACAAAGTGTTCTTGGCTTAAGATATTCGATCTACAAGGTAATCCGAATCTTATTCCCCTTGTAGTTGATTCATTATCGTATCATTTGGTATCAGAGCTTCAAGCTCAAGATCGGATATATGTTTCCTTTGCGTTTCTTCTCAATTTGATTTCTATGTTCATCTTTTTAGTTTTTAATCGACCCAGAGTTCAAAATTCAATCTTTACTCTATTTACAATTTTGAGAGGTGAGAATGAGAGCTTCATTTGTGTAAACGTGTGTAAAAAGAGTGGCCTAAAATTTTCTTGAGTGTATACTCGTGAGAGAGTGTTGTGAGGTCCTTCGTATTTCCATAACTTATTTTTTGCAGCAAAGTTTCACAAATAGATTCGAGGACGAATCCTCTTGAAGAAGTGGAGAATGATATGAACCAAGAGACATCAATCATACAATATGCTTCGATGAAGATGTGAAGAAAAGGTTGTCAAAATTATCAAAAGATGTTTCAATTCATGCTACATTGAAGAAGAATAAAGTTTGATTGTTGTAAATTTTGGGTGGGTTATAATTTAGAGTAATTTAGAGTTATTGTATTTTAAGACTTTTCATTTAATTTCGGTTACATTTACATAATGGCTAATTATGACTTTAAAGTGTGAATGTTACAACTTTTGGAATGCCTTTAATAGTTTCATTTTGAGGCTATATAAAGTCATGTATGTTGTATTTGTAAGGTAGACTTGGAAAATATAGTAAAAGAAGCATTTGTGCTCTTCTTTAGCCAATGGCTATTTGCAATTCTATGTAGTTTAGGTTGCATGTAGAATCATTCAAGCTCGACATGATCAATCTTGCTTGTGGAGTGATTCGAATCTCAAACAAGTGTTTGAGATATTTGATCAACAAGAATCATTGAAGCTAGACATGATCGATCTTGCTTCTGGAGTGATTCGAATCTCAAACAAAGTGTTCTTGGCTTGAGATATTCGATCTACAAGGTAATCCGAATCTTATTCCCCTTGTAGTTGATTCATTATCGTATCACTTACTTAGGTCACTAATTTCTAAAAATCTTAAGTCTTGGGAAGAGACTCTACCTTTTGTGGAATTTGCATACAATAGAGCATTACATAGTACCACTCAGTGTTCACCGTTTGAGGTTGTGTATGGATTTAATCCTTTAACTCCTCTAGATTTATCGCCTTTGCCACCTAATATGTTTGCTAATGATGCAGCTTCTTCAAGAGCCGAATACATAAAAAAAATTCACAAAGACATAAAAGAAAGAATTGAAAACAAAAATCAAAAACTAGTCACGCGCAAGAACCAAGGAAGAAAGAAATTGATTTTTAAACAAGGTGACTGGGTTTGGATCCATCTACGAAAGGAAAGGTTTCCAAGTCAGAGAAAGTCAAAACTTCAACCAAGAGGAGATGGTCCTTTTCAAGTACTAGAGCGGATCAATGACAATGCATACAAGCTAGATCTCAGAGGTGAGTACAATGTAAGTTCCACTTTTAATGTGGCTGATTTGACTCCATTTGATGTAGGGAATGAAGACCTTGATTTGAGGACAAATCCTTTTAAAGAAAGGGAGGATGATATGAATTCAACTACTGACCCTTTGCATGTACTCGAAGGACCGATTACAAGAAGCAAGGTTAAGAAGATTCAAGAGGCCTATACATTGCATCTTCAAAAGCTAGCTAGTGTACAGGTTGAAACAAAGACTTTTGAGCCCAAAAATCTTTATAGCATTAGCATATCAAATCAAGAAGATAATGGAGTGGCTGATATTGGAAAATAATTAGAAGACTTGTCTTTGGTAGTTGAACTACCAATTAAGACAATTTATTAATGCCTTCTTTGCTTCAATTTATATTTAATAGCATTTATTAATAGTTTGTATGAATTGCCTTATATTCTTCAATTTGCATTTAATAGCATTTATTAGTGGTTGGTGGCTGAACTTTATTTTGTTAGGGTTATCTTTTGGGCCTATTTAAAGGCATGTAATACTCATGTTTGAGGGATTTTGGTTGAATACAGAAAAAACCTTTGTGCTTTCTTGATACCCTTTTGGTGTTATTCTTTTTCAAATCTTGCTTTAGGTTTGATGTTTAAACCGATTCATTGAATTAGTTTTGATCAAGCTAGTTCTGGAGTGAATTGTCTTGGTATCTAAGAGTGACCATCATAGATTCCAAGTTCGATCTAAGAGTCATTCATCTTCTAACCAACTCTTCGTTGGAATCAATCCGTTAAGTTAGCTTTCTCTGTGAGCGTTTTGCAAGGATTCTAGAAGGACCTCTAGCTTTGCAAATTCCAGCATTGTAGGCGCTTATCAAAAGACAGACTAGACTGACGGTATAGTGTCCCCACTAGAGAAGGCTGCTTCATTCTAGGCGTCCGGACCTACTATGCCCGAGCCGCATTTCCGGTACAGACACTATATCCACTAAGGCGGAATCCCACTTCATCCTACGAACTATACCTGCGAGATAAAGGCATTCTAGAACAATTCAACGACTTGAAGAAAGCAAGAAAACGATAGCGATCAGTTTGGCACGGGGGGAATGTTGAAAGCAATCTGATTGGAAGCGGCTTAAGAGTGAGGGCAATCGTCATAGTCAGCCAGCGAGCAATCCCAAGAAAGCCAGCTACCTAGTCTTTACCCATCGATAGCTTAAACTGAGGAATAAGAATAGGAAAAAGAAACAAACAAACCTCCCCGTAAGCTATTTCAATGTTATTATTCTGTCTCTTTCTTATGTCCGGTATCAAAGCCACTCGAAGTCGAATGCCTCACCCACACCTACTTCGTCGCACCAACTCCCTCAAACACAAGGGAGCGGGCACTACTCTCAGCCTGTCGTAACACCAAAACGAAACTACATACCGGAAGATCATTCATTACCTTATTCCTAGAACAGAATATAGACATTGGTACAACAGGGGGTTCGAGAGACCTCGAGCGACACATCGTAATTTATGCTAACCTCAGCGTACCATCGGAGAGACTTTAGCCACTAACCCCTGGATGGAAGGGAAGAATGAGGCGATCAAGAAAGTACTCCCCCTAAACAGGAGAAAATGTCCGAAGAAGACCTTTGAATTACAAACAAAGCGAAGGCCCTACTTTGCCCTATAAAGAATGAAGGCCCGTACGACACCCGACGTTAACACTCCCAAATCAGGAAATAAATGCTAACCATAGTTTCCATGGTAACGGGAATAAGCCAGACAGACGGCTCAAGCATCAAAGAGAGTGGGCGCTTCCATCGCTTAGATTTAGGTAGGGTGATATGATAGGGCACAGACAGATACGAAAAATGACTGCTCAATCGAGAGGTCAAAGACAGAGACATAGTACCAGTTCCATCTCTAATCGTGGGGTTTTTTTCCACATAATAGCGTCAACCAAAGACCGGCTTAGCAGACACTGGAGAGAAATCCCTCTCACTTCGTTGCTCCAAAATCTTTTGGCAAACTACACAAAAGGAATTCCAATAAGAAAAAAAAGTGTGAAATGAGAGACTTTAGATATAGTTAGTTATAGTGCACTGAAACTATGTATTATGGTAAGGCCAAGAATCGCATAGTCGCAAAGCTTCGTCGGCCATACACCCTCTCAGCAGCTATCCACACAAGCATATGATGTGTCAGTGTGAATGAATAGAGGCCAAGAACGAGAAAATCCGAGCCGAGGGGTCAACCCTTTGTGAACATTACAACCGATGACCTCCTTGATTTATTAGAAACTCTATTATAATTGAAAGACTAAAGAATAAGTATGTATGAACGTCTAGGAAGTTGCAAAGGGATTCCCGAACAACCCTGCAATCATACAGGACGTCAGAATAACAGGTAAGGAATCGGTCGCTGCCTTGAAAGAAAAAGAAAAGAATGAGATCTTGATTCGAAAGTACTGCAACGATTGAGTCTGGTTATAGATAGGTCAAAATCAAACAAACTATACCTTGCCAAAACAAACTGTCATGGCACAATCATGTATAGTATAGGCCGTAGCAAGCAGGGCCTGATACAAGGGTGAGCCAGCCAATAGGGAATAACCTTTTCTTCCCAGCTTCGCTCATTCACCTATCGGTAAAGCAATTCCACTGGACCTCTACAATTCGATAAAGCAATTCCACTAAACCTCTTCTTTATGGTTGAACAATTCCACTGAACCTCTACAACTCGGTCTTACAATTCCATTGCCTTAACCCATTTATTCAATCTCCTTCACTTATTGGTCTCACTCTCCGGCTCTAAACAACTTGGTTCTTGATCCTGAACTGCTCTTTCTACTATTTCTTCTTTCACTTATTCTGTAACCTCTGTCTCGAATCTTTTCTTTCCTCTCCCTTCTTTAACTGTAATGTAAACAAAGAAAATGAAAGAGACCTCAAACCTTTTCTTGGGAGAAGAAAATGAAAGATGCATTCTCCTCTCTATTCCCTTCCCTTATTTATTGAGGTAAATAGAATAGAATAGGTCTTTGTCGGTCTCTTCTCTTGAACTTGATTCTGCTTGAAAGACGAAACAAATGAAAGAAAGAAGACATGCCTCTCCTTTACAGTCTCATAGCTTCTCTCATGAACCTGATCTTGCAATTATGATCACAAGATAGCTAGCTAGCTTTAATCTACGTTCTGACTGATTGAACTCGGTAAATAGGCAAGCTTCTCTCCTAGACTTCTTTCACTCGGTAAACTTCCCTAGACAAAGAAAGAAGATGATCGTAACCCTCCAGTGGACTGATTTCACTCGGTAAATAGGTGAGGGTGAAGTAGCTGATCTTTCTTTCATTCTCTCTCTGATTCGGATGGATTCTTCTTCTTATTAGATAAAGGACAAGGGAAGGAGTGAAGCCGCAAATCTTTCTTTCATTTGTTGAGTCTTGAAAAGCTAGCTGCTAATTCATTGATTCTTTCTTCAGTCTCATTCATCTTGCTTGAGTTGAGTCCTTGTTTACAGGGAGGGACTAGAGTATAAGGAGTGTTTGAAGGTCATATCGGTTCAGGAAAGAATGAATAAAGTAAATAGGGGAAGGTCATAGAGGTTCCGGTGAAGGAGTAAGTGAGGGAGGAGAAAGATCAGTTAAAGAATGAAGAGAGAGGAGAAGATCAAGAGAAAGAATGAATAAGGAAAGGAGGATTGACTGACAGTGAACAATCATTCATAAGGAGTGTTTACAAGAGAATGAATCGAGAGTTTCGGAGAAGAGAAAGAGAAAGAAGGAATCTTGAGGAGAAGAGAAAGAGAAAGAATGAAGAGAGATTGAGGATTGACTGACAGTTAACTCTCATTCATCTTCAGGATTGACTTCTACTTCTTAATTACCTCGGGCCTAAATACCGCGTGAAAGAATAGAGATAGTGAAACCTGAACCGGACGTGCTCTTTTATCGGGATATTATCACCTAGGTTCGTCAAGTTTGAATGGATGGCGTAGCGTAGGTGGCAAGCAGTTATATGGATACGGTGCATTACCCGTAGACGCTTCTCGAGCTCTCGCAAGAATTTTATGGGAGTCGTCCTTGGAGGGACTTCCCGAATGACGGTACCAGGGAATTCTACCGTACTCCGTGCAGCTATTGTTGTTGTTCCTGCAAAGCCTACCCAAAGGTTCAGGCTGGATTGTAGGAAGTGAGCGATACATTTTTGTATTTCTATGAGAAGCTCTACGGCACCCACGATTCCCAGTAGTAAGTCGTCGGCATATCGCGCGTAAGAAATCCTTATTAAGTAATGGGGTTTTAAGGGGGCCAGCTTCGGGGCCAGGCGTCTCTCTGACCTGATAACTAGTCTCGCCAACCCGCCTAGCTCTATCATCAGTCCTTTTCTTTTGTAATACTTCTCAGGTTCTCTCATGGCCAATTTCTTATTACAGCGTTCTCGACCATAGAATTCGTCCTAAAGGGTCAACCCGGTGGCTTCTATGAGGAAGGCGTCGTAAAGGAGGCTCAAGGGCTTGTTAAGGAAGGCGGCAAGGGCCGTGGGTAAACGTTTTTTGGTCCCCCCTGAGTCGTGTGGTGCTTGTGTATGGGGTGTGCCACGACAAAACAAGGGAATGAAAGGCCGCTTTGCGTTGGAAGCTCTTTACCCTCCCCATAATGAGGGCTCTGTAGTCTTGGGGAGAGTTAAAGCTTGCTTCTTCTCCCGAGTTTGATTGGTCATCACCTGTCCTTAATAGAACCAATCTGATTCTCTGATCAATCGGAATTTCGTACTTCTGTTGGATCCTCCCTATCTCCTGATCGAGCTTGTGTAGGTAGATGTTGCCTAGTAGGGCCGATAGCAGTACACTGTGTGGGACGGAGTAGTCAGGGCCCTTCTCACCTCCTACGAGTCGTCCGCCGGAAAAGACTTGATGAATGGAGTAAAAGAACTTGGGATCGTCGATCTCTTCCTTCAAGATTGAGATGAGTCGATGTCGGTCGATGGTGTGAAAACACTTCCTGATGTCGAATTCCAAAAACCAGCGAGAGGTTCCCCACTCTTCTTTGATCTGTCTTAGGGCCGAGTGGCGGCCTCGCCCCGAGTTGAAGTGCGATGTGTCTGGAAACTCGGGATCATAAATGGATTCGAGTACTATTCTGATCGCCTCTTTCATGATCTTTTCTATAGGTCGAACTAGTGTGAGCGGTCTAAACTTCGACCCTTCTTTCTTTCTTTCTTCATATTGTAGGAGCAAAGCCCCTTTTTTGCTTCCTCTATTGATAGATCAAGGACCCTCTCTCTGTCATTTCAGTGACTCATAGGGCTTCCCACAGCTCAGTCTTTTTGGTTCTTGAGATGAGAATGGTCTCCACCTCTCCCAGGACCAGAATGATTATCCCTGCCCGATAGGTCTACATCCATCCCTGAATGTCGTCGAGTACTGTTGATATGAACTAAGAGACATCATTCATACAATATACTTCAATGAAGATGTGAAGAAAATGTTGTCAATATTATCAAAAGAGGTTGCAATTCATGTCACATTGAAGAGGAATGAAGTTTGATGGTTATAAATTTTGGTTGGGTTACAATCTAAAGTAATTTAGAGTTATTGTATTTTAAGACATTTTATTTACTTTAGGTTACATTTACATAATGGCTAATTATGGTCATTAAGTATGAATGTTACAACATTTGGAATGCCTTTAATAGTTTCATTTTGAGGCTATATAAAGCCATGTATGTTGTATTTGTAAGGAGACTTGGAAAATATAGTAAAGAAGCATTTGTGCTTTTACTTAGCCAATGGCTAAGTTTCTATGCAACTCTATGTAGTTTAGGTTGCATGTAGAATCATTCAAGCTCAACATGATCAATCTTGCTTGTGGAGTGATTCGAATCTCAATCAAGTGTTCTTGTCTTGAGATATTTGATCAACAAGAATCATTCAAGCTAGACATGATCGATCTTGCTTGTGGAGTGATTCGAATCTCAAACAGTGTTCTTGTCTTGAGATATTCGATCAACAAGGTAATTCGAATCTTACTCCCCTTGTATTGATTCCCTATCTTATCAACTGTTCACTTCCCCGCCATTCTTGTAACCGTCACCTGTAATCCGCGCAAGTGTGTCCGCACCCCCCTGAGTGGACGAGAAAGAAAGGAGATTTATTGGAGCAACCCCCCAGGTTCCAGACCCAGGAGTCAACTTTCCCGTATGAGCATTCGGTACATGTATCAGTCCGTGGAAGAGTGAAAGGGTCACCACTACTGAGGATCTCCCCCCTAATCTTAGATAGGTCGTCTGAGGGTTCGCCGCGGTTCATTGCTGTGCTTACACACTAGGCTACCCTTCTCCGAAAGCTCCGCGGGACCACCTACCACTAGTCTTTGGCCGGAGGGGTTTATTGCACAAAAACGCCGGACGCATGCCCCAGAAGAGGGAATGATATGAACAAAGAGACATCATTCATACAATATACTTCAATGAAGATGTGAAGAAAATGTTGTCAAAATTATCAAAAGAGGTTGCAATTCATGTCACATTGAAGAGGAATGAAGTTTGATGGTTATAAATTTTGGTTGGGTTACAATTTAAAGTAATTTAGAGTTATTGTATTTTAAGACATTTTATTTACTTTAGTTACATTTACATAATGACTAATTATGGTCATTAATTATGAATGTTACAACTTTTGGAATGCCTTTAATAGTTTCATTTTAAGGCTATATAAAGCTATGTATGTTGTATTTGTAAGGTAGACTTGGAAAATATATTAAAAGAAGCATTTGTGCTTTTCTTTAGCCAATGGCTAAGTTTCTTTGCAAAAAAAAAAAAAAAAAAAAAAAAAAAAAAAAAAAAAAAAAAAAATTTTGGATCTTGGGTTTCTCTGCTTGTTGCTCACACTCAGCCCAAGAATCTCTATCCAACAGCCGTAAAATCAAATCCGTTTCGTATTTGATCAACTTTTCCTCTCTGGATTTCTAAACTCAGTTCAACAAGCGATTTTTGGATCTTGTTATGCTTTGACACCAAATGATAAGATAAGGAATCACTACAAGGGGAATAAGATTTGGATTACCTTGTTGATCGAATATCTCAAGCTAAGAACACTTTGTTTGAGATTCCAATCACTCCAGAAGCAAAGATCGATCATGTCTAGCTTGAATAATTCTACATGCAATCTAAACTACATAGAATTGCAAAGAAACTTAGCCATTGGCTAAAGAAAAGCACAAATGCTTCTTTTAATATATTTTCCAAGTCTACCTTACAAATACAACATACATGACTTTATATAGCCTCAAAATGAAACTATTAAAGACATTCCAAAAGTTGTAACATTCACAATTTATGGCCATAATTAGCCATTAGATAATTGTAACCTAAATGAATTAAAAAGTCTTAAAATACAATAACTCTAAATTACTTTAAATGGTAACCCACCCAAAATTTATAACCATCAAACTTCATTCCTCTTCAATGTGACATGAATTGCAACCTCTTTTGATAATTTTGACAACATTTTCTTCACATATTCATTGAAGTATATTGTATGAATGATGTCTCTTTGTTCATATCAGGGAAGCCCAACGAATCTCAGATGCAAAGCCCCACACCTCATTAAGATCATATTGGCATACTCTCCCAAAAAAAACAGAGCAGACCCCATTGAAGACGAGAGTGAGGTACAACAAGGCCATTTCTGTCCACCGCCCTTCTCATAGAGCAGTACGTGGACGTTACCGCTCATTCAGCTCCCAGCCAGCAAGCAGTTAACCTTCCTCTACAAAGAATGGAAGTGTAAATGAATCGACATCAAATAGAGGAATTCGCTTTTTCTTTTCAGCAAGCCACATCTCAGATACAGGGCATCCCTTTCACAAAAACCTATGGATCCACCCCAGCACCTTGTGATCTTTGAGAAAGAAGATCATTATGAGCCCTCTCCCTATCAGTAAAGCAGCTTCGTTCCTCTCCGGTCCATAATCTTTTATCTTTTCTTTCCTCTCCATCAATGTTTTTGTAGATTGAGAAAATTCCATGGTGGATCAGGACGAGAATGAATTCGGGAATCCAGGCAGGACATACTCATCCTGAAGCTTCCGCTCTCCTCTGGGGAAGAGTTTATATATATATCTCGAGAGGTGAGGAGAGGCAATGGAATTCTGAGACCGACAATGAATAGGTTCAGGCATAAGTTTAGGCAATGGAATTGTGAGACGAGAAGAGGGTAGCCCCCTGACCGATTTCTCGGAATTTGAGGAAGACCCTGAACAAGAAGAAGCAGCTCTCGATATGAGATCCTCAGGAAAAGAAAGAAAGAAGAGGAATTGGATGCCCCAGAGCAGCAGCCCACGGATAAGCCTTAAAAAACACACACACCACACCTCTTTTTCACTAATAAAGCCGGACACAAACAAAAGAAAGAAGAAAAGGGCCATGATGATGATCCTATCTGAGTTTTCGACCCGATTGATACGCTCCTAGCTCGCCTACATACCAAAACAAAGAAAAAGAATCTCTATATTACTTTGATCCAAGAATCCTTGGTTTGACCGACGGACTACATGGGAAATACGAGATCTAGGCAAGCCGCTACTTTCCCCTTGCCCTTGAACGATAGAAGAACTACTGAGATTCTCTTAGATAGCGGTCGCATCTATGGTCAATCAATACAATAGGTCTGCGAATCTATTCTTCTATACTACAAGAAATCGCCATCTCATAGTACCACCACGATACTGATTCAAGTTCTTTTTTTGAGCCCCCGACCCATGCCGGCCGTGACTTCGACTTTGAGTATGATGAATGAGTGGAAAGATCTTTATAGAAGTTCCTGTCCGATCCAACCAAAGAGTTAGTATCTCAAAAATCAATCATATATATATGGAGAACTAACAGCGAGTTTTTTCAGAAAAGACTTCCCCCTATCCGACGCGAGTGACTAAGCGCGAGACGAGCCATAACGGGCGAATCGACTACAACTCATCTATAAAGAACTCTTCTTTTTTCGGTCTATTTGCATCAGGCTTATACCGTACTAGCTAGTAAGAAGGTCCGAAAGGGGACGAATCCTGTCTAAGATCCTGTGTGCTGGCTTAGTAGCGCGTAAACAGAAGACGTAGCCTAAGCTACACTCAATATTCAACCAACCTATGATCGATCCATTTATTCTTTCAACTTACTATCAATCAACCATGTCTTAGGTTCTGTGAATGCGCATACAAATAAGGTCACTATTCGCCTACTACTAAGTTAAGTAAAGGCAGAGAGTGGATTCTAGATTATATCAGTCGGGTAGACTGGGGTTCTGGAAAAATCTCTACGAATTCTTCTTTGCAAGAGACATCCCTAGGTGGTTTAGTGATGTGGCAGCCTTGTTGGGATCTACAGATCGAATAATTAGTTTACAAGAAAGACGTAGGGGTCTTGTTTTCTCGGATTCCTGCTTTTGACTTTGAGGCTTTGACCTGATTGAAGGAGGTAAAAGTAGCTCTTTCCTGAACCTTTATTACCTGACCTATAAACAAAGACTACTTATTCTTGATCTTCTCCTGCTGAACCTCTTTCTTCTTTTCCGATATTCCCTGATTGGATTGTGATTGAACAATGAAAGATGAATGAGACTGAACAGTGAAAGAAGAAGAATCAGATCTTCCTTTATAGGAGAGGAAAGACTGAAGCAAAACAAGATGAATGAAATCCTTTACAGGAGAGGAGAGGAAAAGGAGTTCTTGAAGAAGAAGGATGAATGATCAATAACTACCTCACCTTCACCGTAACCAGAACCTATTTACCTTATTCATTCAATCCTTCACCTGTCGGTCTCACTGCTTCGCTCCTTCTCTGTTCTTTCACTGTAAACTCCTTCCCCTTCACCTGTCAGTTTCGGTTGAACAATTCCATCTAAGGTTCAGTAAACTCTTATACTTCTCGCATGCAGTATCCGAGTCTTGCCCATTTATGGAATATGGAGGAGGTATGTGTCCTCTTGCTCGCCTTGACCAATCACAGATCAGCCCGACTAAAGGTTGCTTTGATCCGTTACACATCAGCTCTCAAAAGTACCCCTTTCCATTATATAGGGGTGGACGGTAGGGCTAAAACGGGCATAATCGCTGGCTAAAAGTGGGCCGACTCTCTTCCATAAAGATATATATGGATATTCGGCCTTTAATGAGATAGTGTTCGTTACTCAAGTTAGCAAAAAACAAGACTGAGGTCGATAGGGGCATTACTGGTAATTGCTAAGGTGCTTTCTTCAGTATTCACCACTGGCTAGCACTCATCTCCAGCTCTGTTTCCAACCCCTTTCATTTCATATATCCCGTATGCCATACCTCTGATTCTTTCTTGCTATACGTCCAAGCCTTCTCCCATCGGTAGTTGGAAGCAGAACTGAGACTTGATGTAACTGAAGGAAAGAAAAGAAAGGGGATATAGATACAATAGGAGGCAACGGTTAAGTAAGCAGGTAAGCGAAGGCTCTCTCTCTCGCCTGTGTAAGGGTCTTGTGTAAAGCCTTTCATTATTTATCTTCATTCTAAGTAAGCAGGTCTAAAGTGAGGTGATAGCAATAATAAGCGTGGAAGCTGAAGAGGTCTTCAAAGAACTTTTGTCTAATCAAACTTCCATTTCATTGGTCTATAAGGCAAAGTCTCGCTTAATCGTTCATTTCTCTTTTCTTCGTTCTTCAACCAACCGGTCATATCTGATCTGTAGCTGGTAGCGACATGAGAAAAAGGTACGGAATAGTTTTCTTTGCTAAATTGCGAGTTTCAGGGGAAGGATGGTGATAAGCGCCGACAATGCTGGAATTTGCAAAGCTAGAGGTCCTTCTAGAATCCTTGCAAAACGCTCACAGAGAAAGCTAACTTAACGGATTGATTCCAACCAAGAGCTGGTTAGAAGATGAATGACTCTTAGATCGAACTTGGAATCTATGATGGTCACTCTTAGATACCAAGACAATTCACTTCAGAATTAGCTTGATCAAAACTAATTCAATGAATCGGTTTAAACATCAAACCCAAAGCAAGATTTGAAAAAGAATAACACCAAAAGGGTATCAAGAAAACACAAAGGTTTTTTCTGTATTCAACCAAAATTCCTCAAACATGAGTGATATGATAAGGAATCAATACAAGGGGAATAAGATTCGGATTACCTTGTTGATCGATTGTCTCAAGGCAAGAACACTTGATTGAGATTCGAATCACTCCACAAGCAAGATCGATCATGTCTAGCTTGAATGATTCTTGTTGATCAAATATCTCAAACACTTGTTTGAGATTCGAATCACTCCACAAGCAAGATTGATCATGTCGAGCTTGAATGATTCTATATGCAACCTAAACTACATAGAATTGCAAATAGTCATTGGCTAAAGAAGAGCACAAATGCTTCTTTTACTATATTTTTCAAGTCTTCCTTACAAATACAACATACATGTCTTTATATAGCCTAGAAAATGAAACTACTAAAGGTATTTCAAAAGTTGTAACATTCCTACTTTATGGCCATAATTAGTCATTATGTAAATGTAACCGAAATTAAATAACAAGCTTAAAATACAATAACTCTAAATTACTCTAAATTGTAACCCACCCAAAATTTACAACAATCAAACTTCATTCTTCTTCAATGTAGCATGAATTGAAACATCTTTTTAATAATTTTGACAACCTTTTCTTCACATCTTCATTGAAGTATATTGTATGATTGATGTCTCTTGGTTCATATCATTCTCCACTTCTTCAAGAGGATTCGTCCTCGAATCTATTTGTGTAACTTTGCTGCAAAAAATAAGTTATGGAAATACGACGGACCTCACAACACTCTTTTACACAAATGAAGCTTTCATTCCTACCTCTCAAATTTTTTAGTAAAGCCCAGATTGAATTTTTTTATTTTGGATCGATTAAAAACTAAAAAGATAAAAAAAAAAAACAAATTGAAAAGAAACGCAAAGGAAACATATATCCGATCTTGAGCCTGAAGCTCTGATACCAAATGATAAGATAAGGAATCAATACAAGGGGAATAAGATTCGGATTACCTTGTTGATCGATTGTCTCAAGGCAAGAACACTTGATTGAGATTCGAATCACTCCACAAGCAAGATCGATCATGTCTAGCTTGAATGATTCTTGTTGATCAAATATCTCAAACACTTGTTTGAGATTCGAATCACTCCACAAGCAAGATTGATCATGTCGAGCTTGAATGATTCTACATGCAACCTAAACTACATAGAATTGCAAATAGTCATTGGCTAAAGAAGAGCACAAATGCTTCTTTTACTATATTTTTCAAGTCTTCCTTACAAATACAACATACATGTCTTTATATAGCCTAAAAAATGAAACTACTAAAGGTATTTCAAAAGTTGTAACATTCCTACTTTATGGCCATAATTAGCCATTATGTAAATGTAACCGAAATTAAATAACAAGCTTAAAATACAATAACTCTAAATTACTCTAAATTGTAACCCACCCAAAATTTACAACAATCAAACTTCATTCTTCTTCAATGTAGCATGAATTGAAACATCTTTTTAATAATTTTGACAACCTTTTCTTCACATCTTCATTGAAGTATATTGTATGATTGATGTCTCTTGGTTCATATCAATGAGTATTACATGCCTTTAAATAGGCCCAAAAGATAACCCTAACAAAATAAAGTTCAGTCACCAACCAATAATAAATGCTATTAAATGCAAATTGAAGAATATAAGGTAATTCATACAAACTATTAATAAATGCTATTAAATATAAATTGAAGCAAAGAAGGCATTAATAAATTGTCTTAATTGGTAGTTTAACTACCAAAGGCAAGTTTTCTAATTATTTTCCAATATCAGCCACTCCATTATCTTCTTGATTTGATATGTTAATGCTATAAAGATTTTTGGGCTCAAAAGTCTTTGTTTCAACCTGTACACTAGCTAGCTTTTGAAGATGCAATGTATAGGCCTCTTGAATTTTCTTAACCTTGCTTCTTGTAATCGGTCCTCCGGGTACAGAGAAGTGATCAGTTGTTGGATTCATATCATCCCCTCTTTCTTTAAAAGGATTTGTCCTCAAATCAAATTCTTCGTTCTTTCCGGACAAGAACTGAATATTGTTTTTTTTTCTCACTTTTTTTTTCTCAACTTTACCTTAGTTTCTTTTCTCCACGGTTGTTCTTCATATTCTTTTTTTTCTTCTCCAATTTCAATTGGTCACAATGTACATCATATGGAGACAATGGATGATATGAACCAAGAGACATCAATCATACAATATGCTTCAATGAAGATGTGAAGAAAAGGTTGTCAAAATTATCAAAAGATGTTTCAATTCATGCTACATTGAAGAAGAATAAAGTTTGATTGTTGTAAATTTTGGGTGGGTTATAATTTAGAGTAATTTAGAGTTATTGTATTTTAAGACTTTTTATTTAATTTCGGTTACATTTACATAATGGCTAATTATGGCCATAAAGTGTGAATGTTACAACTTTTGAAATGCCTTTAATAGTTTCATTTTGAGGCTATATGAAGCCATGTATGTTGTATTTGTAAGGTAGACTTGGAAAATATATTAAAAGAAGCATTTGTGCTTTTTCTTAGCCAATGGCTGAGTTTGTTTGCAATTCTATGTAGTTTAGATTGCATGTAGAATCATTCAAGCTCGACATGATCAATCTTGCTTGTGGAGTGATTCGAATCTCAAACAAGTGTTTGAGATATTTGATCAACAAGAATCATTGAAGCTAGACATGATCGATCTTGCTTCTGGAGTGATCCGAATCTCAAACAAAGTGTTCTTGGCTTGAGATATTCGATCTACAAGGTAATCCGAATCTTATTCCCCTTGTAGTTGATTCCTTATCGTATCAATGGAAGTAAAGTAAATTTCTTCCCACACAAAGTAAAAGTATACTTGTTCATCAAACCATCAAATGTTACCTTTCTATCATATTGGATGGGGATGGATAGAAAGTTGAAGTCTTTTTACAAGGAAGCTGCTTACCACGTTTGTGCAACTTCCACTATCAATCACCAAGCTGCATCGGTTTTCTTTGACCAAACATCTTGTGTGGAACAAGTTTTCCCTTTGATCTTCAAATTTCTCTTCCTTGATTTGAACATTGAGTACCCTTCTTGTGATCAAAGATATGGAATTACCTTCTTCAACATAATCATCAACATATGCTGCGATTTCTTCCACAAGCTGTGAGTCACGATCCTCACATTCATCATCTGAATCAAGTATACCATTCCTTATCACCATAACTTTTTTATTAACAGACTCTTTGCTCATGTGTCCAAACCCTTAGCACTTCCAACATTGAATAGAACTAGACTTCTCTTTTACCGTCTTTGAAGCTTCATTCTTTTTACCAATGGAACTCTCAGCCTCCACTCTTTTAGCAACCACAAACTTTTCTTTTGGTGACACTGATTCATTTCTATTCACAAAACTATCCTTGTTCCAAGTTTTAGAATTTGAAAAGGTGTTAGTTCGTGATGTGTACCTTTTTGAATGCTCTTTTTCTTCCTTCAATTGGTCTTCAATTTAGAGCATAATGATACATGTCTTCCAGATATGGTGGTGGATTTCTGTCAACAAGATGAGCAATTTCTCGATTCAAACCTCCAAGGAATCTAGACATGGTATCTTCTTCTTCTTCTCTAACATTTGCTCTTTCCATCATATTAAAATGGCTAGTTAATGGTGGAATATAGTAACCTATGTGGGTTACAATATAACCTTAACTCCTATATTTAAAACTAGCTTAAATATGACAACAAATAGTTAAACTATAATTAAATAATTGAAATAATAAAATGTGCTTATTAGTCATCCTTGGACTATTTGATAAATTCAGCGGAGTTCCTTGTTGATCGGACTATTTGATAAATTCGTTCAGAAGGAGAAGGAATCGATAGTGATAAGATAAGGAAGGAATCAACTACAAGGGGAATAAGATTCGGATTACCTTGTTGATCGAATATCTCAAGGTAAGGACACTTTATTGAGATTCGAATCACTCCACAAGCAAGATCGATCATGTCTAGCTTGAATGATTCTTGTTGATCAAATATCTCAAACACTTGTTTGAGATTCGAATCACTCCACAAGCAAAATTGATCATGTCGAGCTTGAATGATTCTACATGCAACCTAAACTACAAGCAAGATTGATCATGTCGAGCTTGAATGATTCCACAAGCAAGATTGATCATGTCGTGCTGCTAGGCAAAGTGGAATCCCGTGTGAATCAGACCACCTTGCAAGGCTAAATACTCCTGTGATACGATAAGGAATCAACTACAAGGGGAATAAGATTCGGATTACCTTGTAGATCGAATATCTCAAGCCAAGAACACTTTGTTTGAGATTCGAATCACTCCAGAAGCAAGATCGATCATGTCTAGCTTCAATGATTCTTGTTGATCAAATATCTCAAACACTTGTTTGAGATTCGAATCACTCCACAAGCAAGATTGATCATGTCGAGCTTGAATGATTCTACATGCAATCTAAACTGCATAGAATTGCAAACAAACTCAGCCATTGGCTAAGAAAAAGCACAAATGCTTCTTTTAATATATTTTCCAAGTCTACCTTACAAATACAACATACATGGCTTTATATAGCCTCAAAATGAAACTATTAAAGGCATTTCAAAAGTTGTAACATTCACACTTTATGGCCATAATTAGCCATTATGTAAATGTAACCGAAATTAAATAAAAAGTCTTAAAATACAATAACTCTAAATTACTTTAAATTATAACCCACCCAAAATTTACAACAATCAAACTTTATTCTTCTTCAATGTAGCATGAATTGAAACATCTTTTGATAATTTTGACAACCTTTTCTTCACATCTTCATTGAAGCATATTGTATGATTGATGTCTCTTGGTTCATATCATCCTGGGTGACCGATAGTGAAGTAGTACCGTGAGGGAAGGGTGAAAAGAACCCCCAGGGGAGTGAAATAGAA
>CM031892.1:7481211-7523711 GCA_018691285.1 Cucurbita argyrosperma subsp. sororia | reverse complement strand
AAGGGAGAGATACACTTTTAACCCAAAAAATAGGGTAAAACATCTCTTTTATCCCAAAAAATAGACAGAGGATAGACTTTGATCCCCAAAAATAGGGTAAAGCATCGATTTTCTCCCCAAAAATACGGGGGGGGGGGGGGGGGGGGGGGGGGGGGGGGGGGGGGGGGGGGGGGGGGGGTAGAATTTATTTGATTTTTGCTACTGCTATTAGTGAAAAAGGTCTTACGAACTTTTACAATTATATGTGGATAGAATTAATTAATTAATGGTCTTTACTGAAAAAAGAGTTCAATCTGGTTCATCAGTAATAGTCCTGTTCTGTTCTGTCTAATTCTTCTTTCGTTTCGTCTTTCCTTCATCTTTCATTTTCTTCTTCAATCAAACACAGTAAAGGTTCTTCATTCATTTACTAAAGGGTCAGGTTCAGGTTCCGGAGTTCACTCTCAGTCATCTTTCTTTCCTCTCCCTTTATTCTTTCACTGTAAAAAAGAATCGTTAATGATATGATAAGGAATCAATACAAGGGGAATGAGATTCGGATTACCTTGTTGATCGATTATCTCAAGGCAAGAACACTTGATTGAGATTCGAATCACTCCACAAGCAAGATCGATCATGTCTAGCTTGAATGATTCTTGTTGATCAAATATCTCAAACACTTGTTTGAGATTCGAATCACTCCACAAGCAAGATTGATCATGTCGAGCTTGAATGATTTTACATGCAACCTAAACTACATAGAATTGCAAATAGCCATTGGCTAAAGAAGAGCACAAATGCTTCTTTTACTATATTTTCCAAGTCTGCCTTACAAATACAACATACATGGCTTTATATAGCCTCAAAATGAAACTATTAAAGGCATTACAAAAGTTGTAACATTTACACTTTATGGCCATAATTAGCCATTATGTAAATGTAACTGAAATTAAATAAAATGACTTAAAATACAATACCTCTAAATTATAACCCACCCAAAATTTACAACAATCAAACTTTATTCTTCTTCAATGTAGCATGAATTGAAACATCTTTTGATAATTTTGACAACCTTTTCTTCACATCTTCATTGAAGCATATTGTATGATTGATGTCTCTTGGTTCATATCAGTTAATCTTTCTGTTTCTTCTTTCCTTCCTATAAACTATTATAAATTAATCTTTCATTTTCTTCTTCAATCAATTAGACTATTCAATACTGACATCTTATTCTTTTTTATTCTTTGACTGCTCCAGCTCCCAAAATGCATAGAGACTTTCGAGGGCCGGGTTGGTTGGTCCGGAAAGGCATGAGACTTTTTTTGGCATCTCAATGTTTCCGATCATGAAAGATCGATCCTGAGGAAAGGCCAGGAAAAGCTCGCTTTATTGAAGGTCCATTTCTGGTAGTTCGTGCACCCATTTCAGGTATTTCTTGCACTAAGGTAGTCTCACAGTCAGCATGTGGTGCTGGTGCTATCACCGCAAGGCGAGAAGAAGGTCGAAGAAGGAGGCGGGCTGGTCACCCTGAAAGGACATGTAAGGAAGGTCGGAACGATCGGTGCATTTACCAAGGTCTTTAGATCCGTTTTGACTCCCAACCCAAACAAGGTGGTGTGACTCCCAAGGTGGATGGAGAAGGAAAGGCTGTAGAGGCAGCTTTTGACCGATTTATCCAATGATCTATTTTTCTTTATTAAGTAAGCTTCTTTTGAAGTTGCCTTATATGCTTGCTATGTGTAATTGACTCGATGTCGATGTTTAGTCAAAGGTTAGGTCTTTCTAATCACTTCACTCCTCCTCCGGAGTAAGATAGAGATCTTGAGTTCACCTGTCAGTCGCTGTAGTTTGCTCTTCCTTATCTGAGATGCATGCTGTTTGGAGGAAGTCAACTTTCTTAATTAGGTAGGTCGTCCGTCCCGCAAGTGAGTTCTTCGACAGTAGAACTAGAAAGAAAACCGCCTTGATGATGAGTTTTCACCTTATTAGAATTATAGGATAAACCTTATGAGCCTGACACCTATCTTCCATCAAGCACGAAAGCAAGTTAGTCAAACAAAGCCCCACCTAGGACAGGGGAAAGCAAGGAACTGATAGTCTGAAGGGTGAGTCTATATACGAGACGCTATTTCTTGATGAGATGAGGTCTAACATTCGATTGATATATGAGAAGGCATAGCAGCCTTTATGCCACTAGACCAGAAGGAAAGAAAAAAGGCTCACAGAGGCAGAGTTTCCAGGTTAACATAGACTACCTTCCCGCATTTCAGGGTCAAGGGAAGAAGAGAAGAGCACAAAGCAAAAGCAACTGAAGCAGGTTATACTGAGATGGTTTCAACTACGAAATCAATTAGTTTTTGACTGGGGGCATCAAGTCGTCTTTCTTATTTCTATGGTTAGAGATTTTCCGTATCAAAATCAAAGTAAGATCTCAATGGTCCCGACTTTTGACCTCTCGTTTACTGATGGATCGGGTAGCCCAGAGATGCTAGCTGCTAGGAAGAAGATCAAAGTTGACTTACTTGATGAAGAAGTTCAAAGAATAATTAAATACTGCACACTTATTCGTTTAGTAGATTCCCCGCTTTCCTTATCTTAACCGGAAGATAGATCGAAGAGTAGAATACGAACTATTAGGGTATATGACTGAGCTTCACTCCTTTAGTAGGCTCCTCTCTCGCTGCTACTGAGCTAGATGCTAAGCTACCTCATTCTCTTCCTGTTGAGGAAAATCATCTCTTGGTTGTCCATCAATTTCGTTTGAAACCCCTAGCTTCTTTACTTCTGCTTCTTCTGGTGATTTCCCAGTTTTGGTTGATTCTTTGGTATCTAGTCTTTCTTCTCTTTTCCACTTAGCTTAGGTAGGGGGAAAATCAAGGAGAAGGTAGGACGCTAACCTTGCATTCAGTAATGCTAAGAGTGGGAATTTGTCCTTCTAGCAATGTGCCCCTTCTTGTTTTACTTCCTTTGTCAACACACCTATCCAATAGGGTAGGGAAGGAATGAACCTTTGGGCGAGTTCTCCTAAAAGATTGTGATGAAAGAGGTTTCCGTCGAGGGAAAGGACTGCTTAGTTGAGTATCTCAGCACCTCCGCTTGAAGAAGATTCCCTTGCAACTGAATCCACTGAGACATCTTACAAAAACTTTCATCTCAAACTATGACAAGACCTCACTCCTCTCCCTACCGGTCTCGCTGTTTCACTCCTCTCCCTACCGGTCTCGCTGTTTCACTCCTCTCCCTTTGGTTGAGCTGTTTCACTCCTCTCGCTATGGTTCGAGCCGAGAGAAAGCTGTGAGACTGAGTTTACGAGGCGAACGAGCGAAAGCTGTGAGACTGTAAAGGAGAGGAGCGAAAGCTGTGAGACAAAATAAAGCGAAAGAGCGAAGCTGTGAGACCGAGTTTATGAGGCGAACGAGCGAAGCTGCGAAGACCAAAGGGAGAGGAGTTGTAAGTTCAAGAATCAAGGGAGAATCCGAAAGAATATGCTTGACCTTGTTTTCTGTTCCATCCGGCAAGGCAATAGAGTCAAAGGTTACGGTTCCGTAGTTCAGTCGAATGAATATCTCCCTGATTTTCTTTCCTCTCCTGTAAAGAAAGCATCCGGAGCTTCTCATCCAGCCAGCCTATTTACTGAGTCTTTGAAGGAAAAGGTTGAAGGGAGAGTCTCAGTCATCTTTCGGCCCCATTCTTGCATTCGATGATGATGATTCCGGTTCAGTAGAGTTAAGTTTGATTCATTAAAAACACTATGAATTTACTCGACTCTAAAGAAAGAAAGGTGATTCAAATAGCTTTAGTGAAAGAAGGAAAGAACAATCACATCAGGTAATATCGGTTCAAGGCGAGTCCATGAATTAGATTAGCTGCTTTACCTAAGAGTGAAAGAAGTAATAGTGATTGAGCTCACAGTTCGGCAACTCTTTCATTCAATCCTTTACAGTGAAAGAAGGTGAAGGAAGTAGTGATTTCGTTTCCCTCGTTCTCGAATAGTGAAAGAATAACGCACAAGCAAGAACTGAATTCAGGGAATAGACTCAAAGAGTGAATCATCCTTTTGGAGTTCTAATGTAGGAGTCTAAAGAGTCTTTAGTTACAGAGTTCCATCAGGTTCAGATTCATGAGTAAGTAGGGAAGGGAAAGGAGAAAGAGAAGTTAAAGAATTCATCTTTCTTACAGTACAGGAAAAGAGTGTTTGTATCATCCTCAGAAAGTGGCACGGCCAAACATCATCTCAGAAGCGAATTAGCTTACCATTTGGTTACTGGTCGGGTTTGAAGGGAAAGAACAAGAACAGAATTCAGGTAATATCGTAGAGGTTCAAGGGCGGGGTCATGAGCTGATCTTTCCTTTTCAGAGTCTTAGTTTAGAATAAATAGGAAAAGCAAGAAGAGATTCGAGACCTACAAGCATAGGCTCAGGTTCAGGAGAGAAGCCTATTTACCTCGTGTTTGAATAAATAGGTGAAAGAGTTCACTCTCATTAATCTTGAGGCTTTCCTTCTTTTAAAAGAACTAGAATAGAACATGGGGTTAAGTCTCATTCTTTCGTTTCGGCTTAATTTACTGTTCAAGAAAGGAGAAAGATAAGTTCCTGAATAAATAGGCTTTACCTTGTTTACAGTTCAAGAAGGTGAATGAGTTTCTCGAGGTTACTGTTCAAGAAGAAATAGGTTATTCAATAAATAGGTGATTGAGTTCAGGCAGGAGAAAGAACCAAGCAGTGAGACGAGAAGAGGAGCGAGTGAGACCGAGAGGCGAAGGAGTGAACTTCATCTTTCTTCTCCCTGATTGAATTGTAAAGGAGAATGAGTCTTGAGTTGAGTCCTTGTTTACAGCCTATTTACTAAGGAAGGTTCAGGCAATGGAATTGTCAAACCGATAGGTGAAGGAGTTTACCGAGTTCAGGGACAAGTGATTGAGTTCAGGCAATGGAATTGTGATACAAGAATAGCTCATAGGGAGAGGAGAGAAGAGAAGCTGTGAGACCGATAGTGAGATGAAGACGAATCATTTAGTTAGGTTTGAGAATAGGAATCCATTTGATGAAAGATTCTGGCTTGAGGCTTGATTCTTGAACTGTAAAGGCTATTAGTATAGGATAGGTTACAGAGTGAAGGTGAAGTAGTGAGGTGAACAAGAACTTCCTGAGAATCACTAATAACAGATGGTAATATCGATGAAGGGCAAGGAGTGAAAGCAAGCAAGCAAGCCAGTTCCTTCCCTTCCTATTCTCTCTCATTCTTGCTTCTTTCTTACAGGAGAGTACAAGAGTGAGTTCAGTAGTTCAGGATCATGCATGCATCTTTCTTCTTCTTTTACAGTGAATAAATAGGAAAAGAAAAGGAGAGGAGGAGGTTAGAGTGAAAGAAGGATTTCAGGAGAGAAAGCCTATGAAAAGGTTGTCAAAATTATCAAAAGATGTTTCAATTCATGCTACATTGAAGAAGAATAAAGTTTGATTGTTGTAAATTTTGGGTGGGTTATAATTTAGAGTTATGGTATTTTAAGTCATTTTATTTAATTTCAGTTACCTTTACATAATGGCTAATTATGACCATAAAGTGTGAATGTTACAACTTTTGTAATGCCTTTAATAGTTTCATTTTGAGGCTATATAAAGCCATGTATGTTGTATTTGTAAGGCAGACTTGGAAAATATATTAAAAGAAGCATTTGTGCTTTTTCTTAGCCAATGGCTGAGTTTGTTTGCAATTCTATGTAGTTTAGATTGCATGTAGAATCATTCAAGCTCGACATGATCAATCTTGCTTGTGGAGTGATTCGAATCTCAAACAAGTGTTTGAGATATTTGATCAACAAGAATCATTGAAACTAGACATGATCGATCTTGCTTCTGGAGTGATTCGAATCTCAAACAAAGTGTTCTTGGCTTGAGATATTCGATCTACAAGGTAATCCGAATCTTATTCCCCTTGTAGTTGATTCCTTATCTTATCATTTGGTATCAGAGCTTCAGGCTCAAGATCGGATATATGTTTCCTTTGCGTTCCTTCTCAATTTGATTTTTATTTATTTTCATCTTTTTAGTTTTTAATCGATCCAGAGTTCAAAATTCAATCTTTGCTCTATTTAAAATTTTGAGAGGTGAGAATGAGAGCTTCATTTGTGTAACTGAGTGTAAAAAGAGTGTCCAAAAATTTCCGTGAGTGTATACTCGTGATAGAGTGTTGTGAGGTCCTTTGTATTTTCATATCTTATGTTTTGCAGCAAAGTTTCACAAATAGATTCGAGGACGAATCCTCTTGAAGAAGTGGAGAATGATATGAACCAAGAGACATCATTCATACAATATACTTCAATGAAGATGTGAAGAAAATGTTGTCAAAATTATCAAAAGAGGTTGCAATTCATGTCACATTGAAGAGGAATGAAGTTTGATGGTTATAAATTTTGGGTGGGTTACAATCTAGAGTAATTTAGAGTTATTGTATTTTAAGACTTTTTATTTCATTTATGTTACAATTACCTATTGGCTAATTATGACCATTAAGTACGAATGTTACACCTCTTGGAATGCCTTCAATAGTTTCATTTTGAGGCTATATAAAGCCATGTATGTTGTATTTGTAATTAGACTTGGAAAATATAATAAAAGAAGCATTTGTGCTCTTCTTTAGCCAATGGCTATTTGCAATTCTATGTAGTTTAGGTTGCATGTAGAATCATTCAAGCTCGACATGATCAATCTTGCTTGTGGAGTGATTCGAATCTCAAACAAGTGTTTGAGATATTTGATCAATAAGAATCATTCAAGCTAGACATGATCGATCTTGCTTGTGGAGTGATTCAATCTCAAACAAATGTCTTTTTTTTTTTTTCAATTTATATTTAATAGCATTTATTAATAGTTTGTATGAATTGCCTTATATTTTTCAATTTGTATTTAATAGCATTTATTAGCATTTATTAGAGGTTTGTGGCGAAACTTTATTTTGTTAGGGTTATCTTTTGGGCCTATTTAAAGGCATGTAATATTTATGTTTGGGAGATTTTGTTGAATACAGAAAAAACTTTTGTGTTTTCTTGATACCCTTTTGGTGTTATTCTTTTTCAAACCTTGCTTTAGGTTTGATGTTTAAACTGATTCATTGAATTAGTTTTGATCAAGCTAATTCTAGAGTGAATTGTCTTGGTATCTAAGAGTGACCATCATAGATTCCAAGTTCGATCTAAGAGTCATTCATCTTCTAACCAGCTCTTGGTTGGAATCAATCCGTTAAATTAGCTTTCTCTGTGAGCGTTTTGTAAGGATTCTAGAAGGACCTCTAGCTTTGCAAATTCCAGCATTGTAGGCGCTTATCCTTAGCCATCCTAAGCGACTATCCCAGTAGGAGTAGTAAGCTAGGGCCAAGTAAGTCAGATTTGAGTCATACCTTTTCAACCACCCAGACGTAAATGCTTACATCCTATCTATCTGCCTATCGTCCTTTAGGTAGTAATACTCGAGTCCCAGTCAGAACTCTAGCTTCGGAGAAAGAAGAGAGTTACAATCTCATGGTTAACCAGAATAGAATTCTTTCTAACCTGCAAGCTATTCTTCTTCGGCCTTCTTAGACCATCCCATTTTGCCCGGCTTCAATGCTTTCATTGAATTCCATGATTCTGTCACAAAGCTTCTCGACTCCTTTGGCAACATGAACCACCGATCGGGTCCGTGCCTTTCTTTCTGCTGCTCATATCAGCCTAAGTTCTCCAGGGAAGATACCAGGGAGTAGCCGACCATGATTTCATAGATGGGGTCTGATAGAGCGAGACCGAGAAAAAGAAGTAAAAGAAGGCAGAGGTGAACAAGAACTTCCTTTCCTGAGTGTAATAATAACACACAATAATAAGTAAGGAGAAAGATCAGCGAAAGAATGAATAAGGAGTGAAGACGAAGATAGAGTGAAGACAGAGTGAAGACTTGAAAGACTTGAAGGGGAAGATCAAGATCAAGAAGGAATCTTTCGGATTTACTTACAGTTAAGTCGAATTGATTCTTCGATAGGATTGACTTCTACTTCTTAATTACCTCGGCCCTAAATACCTAGATTTGATCCCTCAAAATAGGGTAAAGATAGACTTTTATCCCTAAAAATACGGGGAAGGATAGTTTTTTTCTAGTTTTTTGAGTGTTTACAGTTGAGTTACCAAGGAAAATAAGGTCAAATGGACTCTTTTATCCCTCAAAATACGGGGGGAGGGGGGATAGAATTTCTTTGATTTCCTATGCAGCTGTTAGTGTAAAAGCTCTGACGAACTTTTACAGTTATATGGAGATACAAAAGATTTTCTTTTTGCTGCTGCTATTAGTGAAAAAGGTCTTACGAACTTTTACAGTTATATGTGGATAGAATTAATTAATTAATGGTCTTTACTGGTTCCGGAATAAGGAGTTTCGTCTTTGTCTTTCTTCTCCCTTCATTTATTCAAAGACTGTAAACTCTCTGGCTTCTTTCGTCTTTCATTCACTGTTCACGATCATTGATTCTTGCGACCGGTCCAAGGATCAAATTATATTCTGGGTTCGGTCTATAGGGATCCTCCGCCTCAACTAAGACATCCACCAACTATGATAAGGAAATGTCGTTGGTTAACTAGGTTCCCCTAACTTTCCCGCACCTGAAAGCAACTCTGCCAACCTGCCGAAGGGTTACTACAAGTGGTGTGATGAGATCTGTATTTCAACTTGGTTGATCATCGAGAAAGATATCCAAAAGTGATATGAACCAAGAGACATCATTCATACAATATACTTCAATGAAGATGTGAAGAAAATGTTGTCAAAATTATCAAAAGAGGTTGCAATTCATGTCACATTGAAGAGGAATGAAGTTTGATGGTTATAAATTTTGGGTGGGTTACAATTTAAAGTAATTTAGAGTTATTGTATTTTAAGACATTTTATTTACTTTAGGTTATATTTACCTAATGGCTAATTATGGTCATTAAGTATGAATGTTACAACTTTTAGAATGCCTTTAATAGTTTCATTTTGAGGCTATATAAAGCCATGTATGTTGTATTTGTAAGGTAGACTTGGAAAATATATTAAAAGAAGCATTTGTGCTTTTCTTTAGCCAATGGCTAAGTTTCTTTGCAATTCTATGTAGTTTAGGTTGCATGTAGAATCATTCAAGCTCGATATGATCAATCTTGCTTGTGGAATGATTCGAATCTCAAACAAGTGTTCTTGCGTTGAGATATTTGATCAACAAGAATCATTCAAGTTAGACATGATCGATCTTGCTTGTGGAGTGATTCGAATCTCAATCAAGTGTTCTTGCCTTGAGATATTCGATCGACAAGGTAATTCGAATCTTATTCCCCTTGTATTGATTCGTTATCATATCATTTGGTATCAGAGCTTCAGGCTCAAGATCGGATATATGTTTCCTTTGCATTTTTTTTTTCAATTTTATTTTTATTTACTTTCATCTTTTTAGATTTTAATCGACCCAGAGTTCAAAATTCAATCTTTGCTCTATTCAAAATTTTGAGAGGTGAGATTGAGAGCTTCATTTCTGTAAATGAGTGCAAACAGAGTGGCCTAAAAAAAAATCCTTGAGTGTATGTATACACATGGGAGATTGTTGTGAGGGCCTTTGTATTTCCATATCTTATATTTTGCAGCAAAGTTTCACAAATAGATTTGAGGACGAATCCTCTTGAAGAAGTGGAGAATGATATGAACCAAGAGACATCATTCATACAATATACTTCAATGAAGATGTGAAGAAAATGTTGTCAAAATTATCAAAAGAGGTTGCAATTCATGTCACATTGAAGAGGAATGAAGTTTGATGGTTATAAATTTTGGGTGGGTTATAATTTAAAGTAATTTAGAGTTATTGTATTTTAAGACATTTTATTTACTTTAGGTTACATTTACCTAATGGCTAATTATGGTCATTAAGTATGAATGTTACAACTTTTGGAATGTCTTTAATAGTTTCATTTTGAGGCTATATAAAGCCATGTATGTTGTATTTGTAAGGTAGACTTGGAAAATATATTAAAAGAAGCATTTGTGCTTTTTCTTTAGCCAATGGCTAAGTTTCTTTGCAACTCTATGTAGTTTAGGTTGCATGTAGAATCATTCAAGCTCGACATGATCAATCTTGCTTGTGGAGTGATTCGAATCTCAATCAAGTGTTCTTGCGTTGAGATATTTGATCAACAAGAATCATTGAAGCTAGACATGATCGATCTTTGCTTCTGGAGTGATTCGAATCTCAAACAATGTTCTTGCCTTGAGATATTCGATCAACAAGGTAATCCGAATCTTATTCCCCTTGTAGTTGATTCCTTATCTTATCAAAAAGGCTAAAGGAAGAACCAGTCACTTTATGTATGGAGAACTAGGATAGGAAGATCTCGACGTAAAGCTGGCACAACTCCGTGAAACTCGGGTCAGATAGATTCACTCTCACCACCCTTCGGTACTGGCTTAAGGGTTTTGCAATCTCAAAAAGAAGAGAAGTAATTAGATTCTTCAGTTCGTCTAGTGTGCGCCCGAGCGGCAGTAAAAGAGAGGCGTGATAAGTGGAATTGTCGTAGCCCAAGAAGACCGACCGATCGATCTAGCCATGCGTTCCTAATACAAATTCGTGCCTGCAGCCCTGCTAATCGACAGTTAGAATCATATCCTTCGAGGGCACCTAGTTCAAAGAGGGTTCCCCCTTACATCAACTTGTAGTGGTCAAAATAGAAAAAAGGATGCGAGGTAGCTTGCTTCTCTTTCCCTCCCCAATAAGTTAATCCCATCCACATAAATACATGGATTTTGCAGTTCTAACAAAGGGCTTCAACCCTGCTATCCCGGTTAGAAAGAAAAGTAGACCCTTTCGGAGCAGACTCCACTTCAACCACAGCAACTTCAAAGAGCCTCAGGCTAAACAGCAGGTTCAACCAGTGCCGTTACAATATTCTCAGGTAAGGCCTAAACAATATCTGTTGCAGCTAGGTCAGTCTCCAAGCTCTTATGTTTCGGAAATCGACTCCTACCTAATCTGAGAGAAGTGTATATACCTTAAGTAGGCACTATGCTTTGACAACCCTTGGTACATGTATGTGGGCTTTTTGCTTCGGTCCTGTCAATCGTCTGTCTCCAATACAATGTCTTTCCGTTCCGGATATATATATAAAATCGAGGCATTTGACTCTTCCATTAGTGCCTCTTTCCTTTGATGAGTTGGTTTACACTATTTTCTTCAATCAGAATTAGCTTCTTTGACCTTGGCCGGTAGAATGCTTCTCAGGCCTCTTTCTCTTTAATATTAGATGTCTTCCTTGGACTGAAAGAGTAGGAGGAGAAGATCCCCAAATAGGTGAGGTTTGGATTGCAGCTAGCTAGGGATTGGGGTAGGGGAGTAAAGGCATCCAATGAAATTAATAAGACAATGGGACTTCGATTCTTTCTTGTCTATCGGATTCTGTTGAGAATCAGGGACAACCATCCGACCTTGCCTTGGTTTCTGCATCTGATCGATCGAATTTACCTGAAGACAGTGGGCTAGTGATAGGATTAATCCCGTAGCTTAACGGCTAACTACCTCTAGCCAACCCTCTTGCAAAAGATCTTTGATTAATTAACATCAAGTGTTGAGAACAAAGAAATTGTTGGAGTTGACTTTGAAAGCCAAGCCGCTTGCCCGACCGATCGGGAATAGAGTCAAGGACTTGCCCTTTCGGCCATAGATGGGAAGGGAGCGTGACAGCACATCAAAAAAGAAAGAGACTCCCACAAGCAAGCACACATAGCGACAATAAATAACAGGAACAACAACGAATCAGAGAAAAACTAAAGGCGAGGTTCTGAAAGAAAAAGGTATACCACCGCGGCTTCTTCAATACTAGTTCATGCTCTGGTAATATAGATTTGACACCCTCTTCTTGTTTGTGATCAGACATTTCTTCATCTCCATCGGCGGTTGTGGTAGATGGCAAGACAGAGGCAGAGGTGCTGCGAGCAAGTTGGCAGCGAGTGCAAGAAGCTAGACCAGACGAAGGGACAGAAAGTGTGGCTGGTACAGAAGAAGTAGGAACCATGATTCTCTGATGTTTACAACCTTGGCTGAATAGAGGAACTTTCAACCTCGACGATGTCTCCTCCTTCTCCTGCATCTTACGTTTCTTCGGAATCATCTTCCAATTGGAGTTGCCGACGAGTGCCTGAGGAAAGAGAGATTGCAGTCAATATTTGAGAGAAAAGGATGAGGGGTAGGTCAAGAAGGTAGAGGGGGTTACCTGAAGATGGCTCTCGGGAAAGGGCAGAACGAACGGGTTCGAGGAAGCGGCAGCTCAAGAAGAACTGCTTGCAGGCGGGCGGGCCAAGAGGAGCAATAACGCTCAGCTATTCATCCATGGATCAAACTTTCCCAAACCTCCACCAAGACCTAAAGGCAGGAGTGGAAGAAGGAAGGGGCGGTATGAAGTCTGATGTTGGTCCGTAAGAAGACCAATGCTAGACAGAACGGAAAAAGAAGTATGGCGGAGGGAATTGCTCTATGATTGAATAGGGGTCTTTGTTACGGCTGAATAGGGGAGGACTAGGCAGACCTTGCCTAAACCCGAATTGGAGGGCAAAGAAGGTAGGGTGTCATGGGAATAGACAGAAGTCAAGTACCACATTCGTCGTCGGTTGAACAAACTCGACCTTAACAAATTGATGGTCAGTAGTGTAAGTTGAGGAAGAGCTATCTAGCATTGAGCTAGGCTGAATTTGAGGAGACAGAGACCTAAAGAAAGTAAGATGTACAGGGGCGTGCCCCATACGTGACCGAGTGGTGGCGCTGCTAAAAAATTGCTAGTCTTTTTTGAGAATGAGAATAAGGTGGAGCTAAAGGGAGCTTGTCTACCCTAGGGGGTTAGAACTGTTGAGAACAAAGTGGAAATGGTCTTAGCAAGGGTTTGGTTGTTCGCCATTCCCCCTTTTGCCAGCGTAGCGCATTGATTGGCCCATTGAAGTGAGGGCTAGGCGAGGGCATGGTTGACTTTTTTTAGCGCTTGCTTACTTCAGAAAGTCAGGATTTACAATTTACACAGTCTGACGATTGATAATATGAATGATTCAGAGAGGGTTGAGTGCTCAGTTGTAGTGATATGAATCTAACAACTGATCACGTGCATGTACCCGAAGGACCGATTACAAGAAGCAAGGTTAAGAAGATTCAAGAGGCCTATACATTGCATCTTCAAAAGCTAGCTAGTGTGATATGAATCCAACAACTGATCACGTGCATGTACCCGAAGGACCGATTACAAGAAGCAAGGTTAAGAAGATTCAAGAGGCCTATACATTGCATCTTCAAAAGCTAGCTAGTGTACCGGTTGAAACAAGGACTTTTGTGCCCAAAAATCTTTATAGCATTCGCATATCAAATCAAGAAGATAATGGAGTGGCTGATATTGGAAAATAATTAGAAGACTTGCCTTTGGTAGTTGAATTACCAATTAAGGAAATTATTAATGCTTTATTTGCTTCCTTTTATATTTAATAGCATTTATTAATAGTTTGTATGAATTGCCTTATATTCTTCAATTTGTATTTAATAGCATTTATTAGTGATTGGTGGCTGAACCATGTTATGTTAGGGTTACCTTTTAGACCTATTTAAAGGCATGTAATACTCATGTTTGAGAGATTTTAGTTGAATACAGAAAAAACCTTTGTGTTTTCTTGATACCCTTTTGGTGTTATTCTTTTTCAAATCTTGCTTTAGGTTTGATGTTTAAACCGATTCATTGAATTAGTTTTGATCAAGCTAATTCTGGAGTGAATTGTCTTGGTATCTAAGAGTGACCATCATAGATTCCAAGTTCGATCTAAGAGTCATTCATCTTCTAACCAGCTCTTGGTTGGAATCAATCCGTTAAGTTAGCTTCCTCTGTGAGCGTTTTGCAAGGATTCTAGAAGGACCTCTAGCTTTGCAAATTCCAGCATTGTAGGCGCTTATCATTTGGTATCAGAGCATTTGGTCGACGTTCTTTGGCCGCTCTAGAGGTGAAATATTTTTATTGTTATTTTTTTTTTTTTTTGTATCAATTTTTCTCTCTCTCAGATTATCAAAAAAAAAAAAATCAGTAGAAAAAAAAAAATCAGTTCTGAGAGAAAGAAAATATATATATTCAGTTCTTATCATTTATTTTCAAGCTCTTGATCCTTGAGATACTAGTCTTAGCTTGTTAGAATTGATCGTTGAATTGGTTATAATCAAGCTTAGAGCAAGATTGCACCAAAAAAAAAAAGGGCCAGCCTTTACATTCTTGACCTAGTACCAAAAGCCTACCTTTGAGTGTTAAACACGAGTGTCCCTGAGTAAAAATTTTGTGAGAAGTGTTGAGAGGCCCCTTGATAACAATGTCACATAATGGAGAAGCAGTACCACCAGTTCCAGATCTTAATACAACCATTCTTCAAGCAATTCAAGGTATGATGAAAATGATGATGGAAGATAGACAAGAAAGAAGGGCGCAACAACAAAGACAAGAACGAACATTACAAGAAGATGAAGGTATAGTAGTACAAGAAAGACAAGTTGATGGTAGATGGAGAGGAAGAAATAACCATGCAACTATTATGCAACCTAGAAGGATGGAAAGAGTACATGAAGATAGAGATGGGGGAGTTAAACTCAAAATCCCGCCCTTTTGTGGAACGGCAGATTCTGAGGCATACTTGCAGTGGGAAAGAAAGATAGAGCATGTGTTTGATTGCAACACCTATAGTGAAAATAAGAAGATGAGACTTGCTATTGCCGAATTTACCAATCATGCTAGTGATTGGTACCAACATCTCAAATCCGAGAGAAGAAGAAAAGAGGAGAATCCAATAGAGACATGGGAAGAACTTAAAGAAGTCATGAGAAAAAGGTATGCTCCAAAACATTATGAAAGAAATTTGAAAACTAAATTGCAAGGTTTGAGGCAAGGAACAAAAAGTGTGGCGGAATATTATCAAGAGATGGAAACTATGATGAAAAGAGCAAAGGTTAGAGAAGAAGAAGAAGATACCATGTCTAGATTCCTTGGAGGTTTGAATCGAGAAATTGCTCATCTTGTTGACAGAAATCCACCACCATATCTGGAAGATATGTATCATTATGCTCTCAAAATTGAAGACCAATTGAAGGAAGAAAAAGAGCATTCAAAAAGGTACACATCACGAACTAGCATCTTTTCAAATTCTAATACTTGGAACAAGGATAGTTTTATGAATAAAAATGATTCGATGTCACCAAAAGGAAAGTTTGTGACTGCTAAAAGAGTGGAGGCTGAGAGTTTCAATGGTAAAATGAATGAAGCTTCAAAGACGGTAAAAGAGAAGTCTAGTTCTATTCAATGTTGGAAGTGCAAAGGATTTGGACACATGAGCAAAGAGTGTGTTAATGAAAAAGTTATGGTGATAAGGAATGGTATACTTGATTCAGATGATGAATGTGAGGATCATGATTCACAGCTTGTGGAAGAAATCGCCGCATATGATGATGAGTATGTTGAAGAAGGTAATTCCATATCTTTGATCACAAGAAAGGTACTCAATGTTCAAATCAAGGGGGAGAGAAATTTGAATATCAAAGGGAAAACTTGTTCCACACAAGATGTTTGATCAAAGCAAACCCATGCAGCTTGCTGATTGATGATAGTGGAAGTTGCACAAATGTGGTAAGCAGTTTCCTTGTAAAAAGACTTCAACTTTCTGTCTATCCACATCCAAAACCATACAAACTTCATTGGTTAACAAACAAAGAAGAAATTAAGGTGAATTCCCAAGCTCTTATTTCTTTTACTCTTGGAAGATATAAAGATGAAGTTCTTTATGATGTCGTACCAATGCATGCGGGGGACATCTTTATCGGCCGACCTTGGCAATATGATAGAAAGGTAACATTTGATGGTTTCATGAACAAGTATACTTTTACTTTGTGTGGGAAGAAATTTACTTTACTTCCATTGTCTCCATATGAAGTACATTGTGACCAATTGAAATTAGAGAAAAAAAGAACAGAATCTGAAGAACAACAGTGGAGAGAAGAAACTAAGGTAAAGGTGAGAAAAAAAAGTGAGAAAAAAAAAATTCAGTTCTTGTCCGGAAAGAACGATGAATTTGATTTGAGGACAAATCCTTTTAAAGAAAGGGGGGATGATATGAATCCAACAACTGATCACGTGCATGTACCCGAAGGACCGATTACAAGAAGCAAGGTTAAGAAGATTCAAGAGGCCTATACATTGCATCTTCAAAAGCTAGCTAGTGTACCGGTTGAAACAAGGACTTTTGTGCCCAAAAATCTTTATAGCATTCGCATATCAAATCAAGAAGATAATGGAGTGGCTGATATTGGAAAATAATTAGAAGACTTGCCTTTGGTAGTTGAATTACCAATTAAGGAAATTATTAATGCTTTATTTGCTTCCTTTTATATTAATAGCATTTATTAATAGTTTGTATGAATAGCCTTATATTCTTCATTTGTATTTAATAGCATTTATTAGTGATTGGTGGCTGAACCATATTATGTTAGGGTTACCTTTTAGACCTATTTAAAGGCATGTAATACTCATGTTTGAGAGATTTTAGTTGAATACAGAAAAAACCTTTGTGTGTTTTCTTGATACCCTTTTGGTGTTATTCTTTTTCAAATCTTGCTTTAGGTTTGATGTTTAAACCGATTCATTGAATTAGTTTTGATCAAGCTAATTCTGGAGTGAATTGTCTTGGTATCTAAGAGTGACCATCATAGATTCCAAGTTCGATCTAAGAGTCATTCATCTTCTAACCAGCTCTTGGTTGGAATCAATCCGTTAAGTTAGCTTCCTCTGTGAGCGTTTTGCAAGGATTCTAGAAGGACCTCTAGCTTTGCAAATTCCAGCATTGTAGGCGCTTATCATAGTGTACCGGTTGAAACAAGGACTTTTGTGCCCAAAAATCTTTATAGCATTCGCATATCAAATCAAGAAGATAATGGAGTGGCTGATATTGGAAAATAATTAGAAGACTTGCCTTTGGTAGTTGAATTACCAATTAAGGAAATTATTAATGCTTTATTTGCTTCCTTTTATATTTAATAACATTTATTAATAGTTTGTATGAATTGCCTTATATTCTTCAATTTGTATTTAATAGCATTTATTAGTGATTGGTGGCTGAACCATATTATGTTAGGGTTACCTTTTAGACCTATTTAAAGGCATGTAATACTCATGTTTGAGAGATTTTAGTTGAAGACAGAAAAAAAACCTTTGTGTTTTCTTGATACCCTTTTGGTGTTATTCTTTTTCAAATCTTGCTTTAGGTTTGATGTTTAAACCGATTCATTGAATTAGTTTTGATCAAGCTAATTCTGGAGTGAATTGTCTTGGTATCTAAGAGTGACCATCATAGATTCCAAGTTCGATCTAAGAGTCATTCATCTTCTAACCAGCTCTTGGTTGGAATCAATCCGTTAAGTTAGCTTCCTCTGTGAGCGTTTTGCAAGGATTCTAGAAGGACCTCTAGCTTTGCAAATTCCAGCATTGTAGGCGCTTATCATGTAGTGTCTTTACAAAGTGAGGCAGAAGAGTTTGATGGCATGCTTTATAACGACCCATAGCCTGAGAGCATGAGGGCTTGAGGGATACGCTGGGAAGTTGACTGTGATCCTTATTGGACAGCTGACTGATGGCTTATGTTGCCAAGAGGGCATTGAGACAGAGTTGGGCTGAAAAGAAACTATGGTCTTTGGCCCAGGATCTCACTATCACCTATGCATGTACGAAGTTGCTATGCTGTAGAGGGAAAACCCCTGGGGACACATGAGCGTGGTGGTCCGTGCGAGATTGCTGTCACCACGAATGCAGTTAAAGTGTTGTATTGCCTGTTGGTATCAAAAGAAAAGTTCAAAAGTTACAAGATCCGCTCTTCCTGATTCCAGTCATGGGGGAAGGGTCTCTCACTACACCAACTACATGTGGCGGTCTTGTCTTAGAGAGGTATCGTATCAACTAAAAGTTGAACCTTAATTAGTCAAGCAAGCAAGAGGTGCGACAACTTAACTGTTACCATTCGATTGAAATTTGTGAAGAATAGTAGAAAGAACTAGAAGAATGGATTAGGAATGATTATCTAAATGGCTATGGCTAATTGCTATGCCCCACTCCTACCTAAATAAGTTAAGCTTCTGATATGAATCCAACAACTGATCACGTGCATGTACCCGAAGGACCGATTAAAAGAAGCAAGGTTAAGAAGATTCAAGAGGCCTATACATTGCATCTTCTTAGCTAGCTAGTGTACCGGTTGAAACAAAGACTTTTGAGCCAAAAAATCTTTATAGCATTAGCATATCAAATCAAGAAGATAATGGAGGGGCTGATATTGGAAAGTAATTAGAGACTTGCCTTTGGTAGTTGAATTACCAATTAAGGAAATTTATTAATGCCTTATTTGCTTCAAGTTATATTTAATAACATTTATTAATAGTTTGTATGAATTGCCTTATATTCTTCCATTTGTAGTTAATAACATTTATTAGCATTTATCAGTGGTTGGTGGCTAAACTTTATTTTGTTAGGGTTATCTTTTGGGCCTATTTAAAGGCATGTAATATTCATGTTTGGGAGATTTTGGTTGAATACAGAAAAAAACCTTTGTGTTTTCTTGATACCCCTTCGGTGTTATTCTTTTTCAAACCTTGCTTTAGGTTTGATGTAAACCGATTCATTGAATTAGTCTTGATCAAGCTAATTCTAGAGTGAATTGTCTTGGTATCTAAGAGTGACCATCATAGATTCCAAGTTCGATCTAAGAGTCATTCATCTTCTAACCAGCTCTTGGTTGGAATCAATCCGTTAAGTTAGCTTTCTCTGTGAGCGTTTTGCAAGGATTCTAGAAGAACCTCTAGCTTTGCAAATTCCAGCATTGTAGGCGCTTATCAGCCTTACTTTCCAGCTTTTACTTGACTATTTGCCTTCCTTTTCCGCCATAAGCGCAGGGCTGACGTTTTTCCTTCTTCTTTAGGATTCATCTTTGAGTGACATGATAGGTAAACAAACCTTGAGGGAAGGAATCTAGCTTTCATTAGGATGACAGACATTCTTTTCATCCGAATAGCAAGGCTTGCTAACGTTGAGGATCGGTTATGCCATAACATAAGTGGAGAGACCTGAACTTCGGAAGATTAAGGCACAACTCCTAATTCACTAATTCTCACATTAGTCGACCGGGATAATTCCTGCTCCAGCTTGAAGAGCCGATGTTTAGGAAGAAGTGGACGGTCAATCTCAAACTTTGGGCATCAAGGTTGTTGAAATACTAGGGAACCAGAATATACAAGTTTTGCATTTGATCAAGCAGGAGTTGAACCAGCCTTTGGAGTTGGGGGTTGAACCTGCTTACCCAGCCCCGGAGAGCTAGTTGAAGCTTTGGACGGAGTGGGCCCTGCTTCTTAGAGCAGGAGTGAAGACCGACTTTCTACTTCTTCTTGGGCAGCGAGTGCTTACGACTCAGAGGCAAAAGGACACTGACCGGCGCTCCCTTAAGAGAGAGACTAAACCGGAAGAAGAAGAAGAGAATTAGACTTTACAGTGAAAGAAAGAAAGGAAAGAGAAGGGAGACGAAACAAAAGATGAATGAGAGTGAACTGGAAGTCAATCCTCAAGAGTCATTCTTTAACTGATCTTTCTCCTCTCCCTATCGGTCGAGCGACTCCGCCCCTTCGCCCTATGGGTCTCAGAGCTCCGCCCCTGAACCTTAGCAGCAGCTTCAATCAAATCTTTTGTATCCAGGGGTAAAACATTAAAAGACCTTTTTCCCTAAGGAAAGCAGCTGAAAGAAATTTCATTCTATCCTCCCCCTATTTTTGGGGATAAAATCCCGGTAAAAGAGGTCAAAATCCCTGATTTACCTGTATTTTCGTCCATTTTCCCCGTAAAAGAGTGAAAAAGAGGCTAAATGGGACTGATTTCGCTCTTTTTCGTGTTAGGACCTAAAATTAGAAAAAGCTATCCACGCCCTATCGGTTTCGCCTTTCACCCCTCTCCCTATCGGTCGAGCTCTTTCACTCCTCTGTCTATTTTTAGGGATATTTTCCTATCTTCTCCCTATTTTTGGGGATCAAATCCCTGATTTCCGGGTAAAAGAGCGAAAGCAAGCAAGCCAGTTCCTTCCAACCCAGCAAGCCCGAAAGAAAGGAAAGACGAAACGAAAGATTCCGTAACCTATTATTTCTTCATTCGACTGTAAGTACCATTAATTATCAAATTCTATTCTATCCTCTCCCTATTTTTTGGGATAAAATGGATGCTTTACCCTATTGAAACAGTAAAGACTATTTATGACTGAGAGTGAACTGCCAGTAAATTTGAAAGAAGAATCAATGAGAGTGAACTGTCAGTCAATCCTCAAGATTAACGATCGTTCACTACTTCACCTTCAAGTGTTGAAAGGAAAGCCTCTACTCCTTATGAATGAGACAGAACTACTTCACTCTGTAAACTTCTGAACTACTGACGGAACTGAACTCCGGCTCCTGAACATTACCTTTACCTTCCCTTATTGAACAAGGTAAGCTGGATGAGAATCAGGTGTCAAGCTCCTTCGCCGATACTACCTTCGCTACTGAACCAGAACCCAAAGAATATCCGACTTTACAGTTCAATCCGGGAAGGAAAGACGATCGATTCATTCTCCTGTAAACACTCCTTATTCATGATCGTTCACTGTCAGTAGATCCTCAACTCCTTATTCCGGAACCAGTAAAGACCATGAATTAATTAATTCTATCCACATATAACTGTAAAAGTTCGTAAGACCTTTTTCACTAATAGCAGTATCAAAAATCAAATAAATTCCCCCCCCCCCCCCCCCCCCCGTATTTTTTAGGATCAAATCGATGCTTTACCCTATTTTTGGGGAGAAAATCGATGCTTACCCTATTTTTGGGGATCAAAGTCTATCCTCTGTCTATTTTTTGGGCTAAAAGTGTATCTCTCCCTTATTTTTTTTTATTAAAAAGTCTATCCTACCCCGTATTTTTGGGGTAAAAGAGAGTAAAGGTAATGTTGAAGTCAATCCTGAAGATGAATGAGAGTTCACTGTCAGTCAATTCTCAACTCTCTCTTCATTCTTTCTCTTTCTCTTCCCCTCAACTCTCGATTCATTCAACAGTATACACTCTCGAAGAATCAATGATCGTTCACTGTCAGTCAAGACTATCGAGAAAACCTTAACAGATATGCCCTGACCCTGACCTTCTTGCTGCTTGAACTCCGTAACCTATCCTAAACTTGCCATAACCTATCAATTAATACTCCCTTTATTCATTAGACAGAACTACTTACTAATTCACTTATTGATTTGAATGACACAGAACTACTTACTCATTAACCTATTCCTATTTCTTCTTTACTATTGAGTGAGGTAAACAACTGTAGGATGATTCTTTCACTTAGTCTTTGTCTTCCCCTGAGCCTAGATTGAACAGTAATGAAGAAGAAACCTGTCCCTATTGATGATTCTTAAACAAGGTCAAGCTCTGTCAGTTTGTTTGCTTATTCGGGTTTCACTATTCAAACACGAGGTCAAGCTATTTTTCTCTCTGCAGTAGCTCTTTTCTTTCACTCGGAATAAGACCAAAGATGGAGGAGTTAAACTCAAAATCCCACCCTTTTGTAGAATGGGAGATTCTGAGGCATACTTGCAATGGGAAAAAAAGATAGAGCATGTGTTTGATTGCAACACCTACAGTGAAAATAAGAAGATGAGACTTGCTATTGCCGAATTTACCAATCATGCCGGTGATTGGTACCAACATCTCAAATCCGAGAGAAGAAGAAAAGAGGAGGATCCAATAGAGACTTGGGAAGAACTTAAAGAAGCCATGAGAAAAAGGTATGTTCCAAAACATTAGGAAAGAAATTTGAAAACTAAATTGCAAGGTTTGAGGCAAGGAACAAAAAGTGTGGTAGAATATTATCAAGAGATGGAGACTATGATGGAAAGAGAAGATGTTAGAGAAGAAGAAGAAGATACCGTGTCTATATTTCTTGGAGGTTTGAATCGAGAAATTTCTCATCTTGTTGACAGAAATCCACCACCATATCTAGAAGACATGTATCATTATGCTCTCAAAATTCAAGACCAATTGAAGGAAGAAAAAGAGCATTAAAAAAGGTACACATCACGAACTAACACCTTTTAAAATTCTAAAGCTTGGAACAATGATAGTTTTGTGAATAGCAATGAATCAATGTCACCAAAAGAAAAGTTTGTGACTGCTAAAAGAGTGGAGGCTGAGAGTTCCAATGGTAAAAAGAATGAAGCTTCAAAGACGGTAAAGGAGAAGTCTAGTTCTATTCAGTGTTGGAAGTGCAAAGGGTTTGAACACATGAGCAAAGAGTGTGTTAATAAAAAGGTTATGGTGATAAGAAATGGTATAAAAAGAGAAATTTGAAGATCAAAGGGAAAACTTGTTCCACACAAGATGTTTGATCAAAGGAAAACCATGCAGCTTGGTGATTGATAGTGGAAGTTGCACAAATGTGGTAAGCAACTTCCTTGTAAAAAGACTTCAACTTTCTGTCCATTCTCATCCAAAACCGTACAAACTTCAATGGTTGACAAATTAAGGTGAACTTTCAAGCTCTTATTTCTTTTACTCTTGGAAGATATAAAGATGAAGTCTTTTGTGATGTCGTACCAATGCATGCGGGGGACATCTTGTTTGGCCGACCTTGGCAATATGATAGAAAGGTAACATTTGATGGTTTGATGAACAAGTATACTTTTACTTTCTGTGGAAAAAAAATTTACTTTACTTCCGTTGTCTCCATATGAAGTACATTGTGACCAATTGAAATTAGAGAAGAGAAGAAAAGAAGGTGAAGAACCACCATGGAGAGAAGAAACTAAGGTAAAAGAGAGAGATAAGAGTGAAAAAAAAAAAAAAAAAAAAAAAGAGAAAAAGTGAGGGGCAAAGGATGAGTGAAACCAAAGAAAGAAAAAAAAATGATTTTGAGTAAAAGAGAGAAAATGTGAGTTTGGTTATAAGAAAGGGAGAAATGAGGAATATGTTAGCCCAAGAACCAAAATTTGTACTTATGTGCAAAGGAATGTGTTTAGCAATAGAACCAAAAACTAATGATGCTTTGCCAAGCTCTTTTAAATCTCTTTTGCAAGAATTCAATGACATATTTCCACATGAAGATGCATGTACGGGGTTACCCCTCTAAGAGGGATTGAACACCAAATTGACTTCGTACCTGGGGCAACTCTTCCAAATATGGCTGCCTATAGGACCAATCCCACCGAGACCAAGGAGATTCAGAGACAAGTAGAACTCATGGATAAAGGATATGTTAGAGAAAGCATGAGTTCTTGTTCAGTTCCTGTGATTTTAGTACCCAAGAAAGATGGCACGTGGAGGATGTGTGTTGATTGTCGAGCCATCAACAAGATAACGGTAAAGTATCGACACCCTATTCCTAGATTGAAATGACATGTTGGATGAATTATATGGTGCTAATCTATTTTCAAAAATAGATATTAAAAGTGGTTATCATCAAATTCGAATGAATGTGGGAGATGAGTGGAAAATGGCTTTCAAAACAAAGTTTGGGCTTTATGAGTGGCTCGTTATGCCGTTTGGCCTTACAAATGCACCAAGTACTTTTATGAGGCTAATGAATCATGTTTTGCGAGACTATATTGGAAAATTTGTTGTTGTATACTTTGATGATATCCTTGTTTACTCAAAAAGCTTAAATGATCATATTTTGCACGTTAAGAAAATTTTGTTTAAACTTAGAGAAGAGAAGCTTTATGCCAACTTCAAAAAGTGCAGTTTTTGTCTAGACCAAGTCAACTTCCCCTAGTGTTCTTAGTTGGAAAGAATGGAGTACAAGTTGATGAAGAAAAGGTAAAAGCTATTAGAGAACGGCCAACACCCACAAATGCAACCAAGGTAAGATCTTTTCATGGTTTGGCTATGATAAGCGCCTACAATGCTGGAATTTGCAAAGCTAGAGGTCCTTCTAGAATCCTTGCAAAACGCTCACAGAGGAAGCTAACTTAACGGATTGATTCCAACCAAGAGCTGGTTAGAAGATGAATGACTCTTAGATCGAACTTGGAATCTATGATGGTCACTCTTAGATACCAAGACAATTCACTCCAGAATTAGCTTGATCAAAACTAATTCAATGAATCGGTTTAAACATCAAACCTAAAGCAAGATTTGAAAAAGAATAACACCAAAAGGGTATCAAGAAAACACAAAAGGTTTTTTCTGTATTCAACTAAAATCCCCCAAACATGAGTATTACATGCCTTTAAATAGGTCTAAAAGGTAACCCTAACATAATATGGTTCAGCCACCAATCACTAATAAATGCTATTAAATACAAATTGAAGAATATAAGGCAATTCATACAAACTATTAATAAATGCTATTAAATATAAAAGGAAGCAAATAAAGCATTAATAATTTCCTTAATTGGTAATTCAACTACCAAAGGCAAGTCTTCTAATTATTTTCCAATATCAGCCACTCCATTATCTTCTTGATTTGATATGCGAATGCTATAAAGATTTTTGGGCACAAAAGTCCTTGTTTCAACCGGTACACTAGCTAGCTTTTGAAGATGCAATGTATAGGCCTCTTGAATCTTCTTAACCTTGCTTCTTGTAATCGGTCCTTCGGGTACATGCACGTGATCAGTTGTTGGATTCATATCATCCCCCCTTTCTTTAAAAGGATTTGTCCTCAAATCAAATTCATCGTTCTTTCCGGACAAGAACTGAATTTTTTTTTTTTTCTCACTTTTTTTTTTTTCTCACCTTTACCTTAGTTTCTTCTCTCCACTGTTGTTCTTCAGATTCTGTTCTTTTTTTCTCTAACTTCAATTGGTCACAATGTACTTCATATGGAGACAATGGAAGTAAAGTAAATTTCTTCCCACACAAAGTAAAAGTATACTTGTTCATGAAACCATCAAATGTTACCTTTCTATCATATTGCCAAGGTCGGCCGATAAAGATGTCCCCCGCATGCATTGGTACGACATCATAAAGAACTTCATCTTTATATCTTCCAAGAGTAAAAGAAATAAGAGCTTGGGAATTCACCTTAATTTCTTCTTTGTTTGTTAACCAATGAAGTTTGTATGGTTTTGGATGTGGATAGACAGAAAGTTGAAGTCTTTTTACAAGGAAACTGCTTACCACATTTGTGCAACTTCCACTATCATCAATCAGTAAGCTGCATGGGTTTGCTTTGATCAAACATCTTGTGTGGAACAAGTTTTCCCTTTGATATTCAAATTTCTCTCCCTTGATTTGAACATTGAGTACCTTTCTTGTGATCAAAGATATGGAATTACCTTCTTCAACATACTCATCATCATATGCGGCGATTTCTTCCACAAGCTGTGAATCATGATCCTCACATTCATCATCTGAATCAAGTATACCATTCCTTATCACCATAACTTTTTCATTAACACACTCTTTGCTCATGTGTCCAAATCCTTTGCACTTCCAACATTGAATAGAACTAGACTTCTCTTTTACCGTCTTTGAAGCTTCATTCATTTTACCATTGAAACTCTCAGCCTCCACTCTTTTAGCAGTCACAAACTTTCCTTTTGGTGACATCGAATCATTTTTATTCATAAAACTATCCTTGTTCCAAGTATTAGAATTTGAAAAGATGCTAGTTCGTGATGTGTACCTTTTTGAATGCTCTTTTTCTTCCTTCAATTGGTCTTCAATTTTGAGAGCATAATGATACATATCTTCCAGATATGGTGGTGGATTTCTGTCAACAAGATGAGCAATTTCTCGATTCAAACCTCCAAGGAATCTAGACATGGTATCTTCTTCTTCTTCTCTAACCTTTGCTCTTTTCATCATAGTTTCCATCTCTTGATAATATTCCGCCACACTTTTTGTTCCTTGCCTCAAACCTTGCAATTTAGTTTTCAAATTTCTTTCATAATGTTTTGGAGCATACCTTTTTCTCATGACTTCTTTAAGTTCTTCCCATGTCTCTATTGGATTCTCCTCTTTTCTTCTTCTCTCGGATTTGAGATGTTGGTACCAATCACTAGCATGATTGGTAAATTCGGCAATAGCAAGTCTCATCTTCTTATTTTCACTATAGGTGTTGCAATCAAACACATGCTCTATCTTTCTTTCCCACTGCAAGTATGCCTCAAGATCTGCCGTTCCACAAAAGGGCGGGATTTTGAGTTTAACTCCCCCATCTCTATCTTCATGTACTCTTTCCATCCTTCTAGGTTGCATAATAGTTGCATGGTTATTTCTTCCTCTCCATCTACCATCAACTTGTCTTTCTTGTACTACTATACCTTCATCTTCTTGTAATGTTCGTTCTTGTCTTTGTTGTTGCGCCCTTCTTTCTTGTCTATCTTCCATCATCATTTCCATCATACCTTGAATTGCTTGAAGAATGGTTGTATTAAGATCTGGTACTGGTGGTACTGCTTCTCCATTATGTGACATTTTGTTATCAAGGGACCTCACCACACTTCTCACAAAAATTTCACTCAGGGACACTCGTGTTTAACACTTAAAGGTAGGCTTTTGGTACTAGGTCAAGAATGTAAAGGCTGGCCTTTTTTTTTTTTTTTTTTTTTTGGTGCAATCTTGCTCTAAGCTTGATTATAACCAATTCAACGATCGATTCTAACAAGCTAAGACTAGTATCTCAAGGATCAAGAGCTTGAAAATAAATGATAAGAACTGAATATATATATTTTCTTTCTCTCAGAAACTGATTTTTTTTTTTTTTTTTTTTTTTTTGATAATCTGAGAGAGAGAAAAATTGATACAAAAAAAAAAAAATAACAATAAAAATATTTCACCTCTAGAGCGGCCAAAGAACGTCGACCAAATGCTCTGATACCAAATGATAAGCGCCTACAATGCTGGAATTTGCAAAGCTAGAGGTCCTTCTAGAATCCTTGCAAAACGCTCACAGAGGAAGCTAACTTAACGGATTGATTCCAACCAAGAGCTGGTTAGAAGATGAATGACTCTTAGATCGAACTTGGAATCTATGATGGTCACTCTTAGATACCAAGACAATTCACTCCAGAATTAGCTTGATCAAAACTAATTCAATGAATCGGTTTAAACATCAAACCTAAAGCAAGATTTGAAAAAGAATAACACCAAAAGGGTATCAAGAAAACACAAAAGGTTTTTTCTGTATTCAACTAAAATCCCCCAAACATGAGTATTACATGCCTTTAAATAGGTCTAAAAGGTAACCCTAACATAATATGGTTCAGCCACCAATCACTAATAAATGCTATTAAATACAAATTGAAGAATATAAGGCAATTCATACAAACTATTAATAAATGCTATTAAATATAAAAGGAAGCAAATAAAGCATTAATAATTTCCTTAATTGGTAATTCAACTACCAAAGGCAAGTCTTCTAATTATTTTCCAATATCAGCCACTCCATTATCTTCTTGATTTGATATGCGAATGCTATAAAGATTTTTGGGCACAAAAGTCCTTGTTTCAACCGGTACACTAGCTAGCTTTTGAAGATGCAATGTATAGGCCTCTTGAATCTTCTTAACCTTGCTTCTTGTAATCGGTCCTTCGGGTACATGCACGTGATCAGTTGTTGGATTCATATCAGGCTAGTTTCTATAGGATCATTAAGAATTTCAGTAGCATAGCATCACCATTGAATGAACTTGTTATTAAGCATGTGAAATTTGAATGGAAGGAAAAACAAGAGCATGCATTCAATGAACTGAAAGATAAATTAACCAATGCACCTTGTCTTGCTTTACCTAACTTTGATAAATCTTTTGAAATTGAATGTGATGCAAGTGGGATAGGCATAGGAGTTGTTTTAATGCAGAAAAAAGGCCAATCATGTTCTTTAGTGAAAAGCTTAATGGGGCACAACTCAACTATCCGACTTATGACAAAGAGTTATATGCACTTGTGAGGGCTTTCAAGTTTGGCAACATTATTTGTGGCCAAAAGAGTTTGTTATTCGTACGGATCATGAAAGTTTGAAGCACCTCAAAAGCCAAACAAAGCTAAATAGGAGACATGCTAAATGGGTGGAATTCATTGAGACATTTCCTTATGTAATCCATTACAAAAAGGGGAAGGATAATGTGATCGTAGATGCATTATCAAGAAGGTATGGTTTATTTTCTTCCCTTATTGCAAAACTTTTTGGTTTTAAACACATGATTGAATTGTACAAAGTTGAAAAATCTGAATTTTATGATGTGTATATACAATTTTTAGAAGGGAAACATGTGCAAGATCATATTGTGTTCGATGATATGCTTTTTAGGAAGGGTAAACTTTGTATTCCTAAATGTTCTATTCGAGAGTTACTTGTGAAGGAGGCTCATGGGGGAGGACTTATGGGACATTTTGGAGAATTTAAAACATATAGCATGTTGTGTGAACATTTTTTTTTTTTTTTTTTTTTTTGTAAATGAGGAAAGATGTGAACAAAGTGTTGGGTTTTATGTCCTAAAACTCATAGTTTGTAGACAAAGATATATTCTATTGTCAATAAAGTTATTATTGATGTTTATTCAGTAAAAATTGTTATTGAATAAAGTGAACTTTACGATCATTAATCTAAACCCAATAAACTAAGAATACTCTGGCTATAGTATGATTACTTGAACTATATGTAGACACATAAGAGTGGATCAAGTTCAAGTATATAGTCAAAATGATCTATAGTATAAGGATAAGGCTGAGTACCTTATTTTGGGGATACTATGGATGCGGCCCACTTTTGTATACGATATAAACAATATGATCACTAAATTGTACATGTGGAGACATGTGAGTGGGGGAGTCCTATGCAATGAGTATTGCATAAGATCGGACCATGAAGAAAACCACTCTCACTTTATAATGTCGTTTATTGTTGAGACTGATTTTCTTTTCATTCGATAACCTAGGTAACTCGGTTTTAATCCTGAGCTAACCATGAACTCCTGTTTATTCGGAATTATCCTTAGATTTGCATGGGTGAGAGTGGCTCTAGTTCGCCGACTCAACAGGCCTCCCATTTCAAGGGTAAGACTGGGTGAATGGCTGGGGACGTGGGGTGCAAGACGGGATTCACTCCTACCCACTTTTAAGGATAGAAGAAAGGTAGTTCCCTTAAGCACTGACTCCAGGTCTTGAACAAGGGGTCCCACCCTCTCATTGGCTTAGAGGGATTCGGTTTACTGGTTGGACCACAAACCAATTGTTCATTAGAGGATCAGTGAGACATAAGGAACAAAGAAGTAACTTCAGGGGTAAAACGGTAAATTGACCCAGCTCTAGTTACGAACAACCTATGAAGGATCGACTTACTAATCATGGTTATATCAGATGGACAGAAATATATCTATAGTGAGGGGAGTGCAACTACTAAGCTATAGTGGAGTGTCCTAGTAGTTAACAAATGTTGGTTAACCAGGTTAATGAGTTTAACCGGTTAATCTTGGATCGTTGGAGCCCATGATCTATAGGTCCATTAGGTCCCTCTGCTAGCTCATATCGGACTAAACCATAGAACAGTGTGACGAGTGAGTTCGAATTCAAATTAGGGAATATGCGTTACATATATACGATATATTTAACCGCAATTTTGTTTTATTTACGAATTAAACAAAAAGAGAGAATCTGAGATATTTAAATAAGATTTAAATATCTTAATCAATTATGTGTCAGAATTGATTGGGATTGCCATTTGAATTAATATTAAACATTAATTAAATAGTTTAATTAATCATTTAATGTTACTTTAATTTGAAATTCATTATTCAAATTAATTGTTGAATTAATATGAAGAAAGTCAAAAGGTTGACTTTCATCTATGGAAAAATCCATGTTAGTGGAATTTTGAGGTGTCAAAATTTGGTTTAACCAAACTTGCATGTTTGCCAAATAAACCCCACAAGTCTGAGTGGAATTTTGAGTGTCAAAATTTGGTTAACTTAAACATGCATGCTTGCCACATAATCCCAAACATTTGAGTGGAATTTTAAGTGTCAAAATTTTGTGATCTCAGGTTAGCATGAACATGCAAACATGACTCTTTAAATAGAGTGATCATGATACATGGAAGGTTTTCTTTATCTTGGTGAAAAACCTTGAGAAAAACCTCTCACAAACACTCTCTTCACATATACAAAATCCCAACCAAGTTTAGTCACTCACCGGATTCCACAATCCCGTTCTTAAGGTCGGAGGATAGTGGAGAAGAAACTAGTGGTGGTTCGAAACCGGTTCGTGAGGCAAAAGGAGTTTGAACTACAAGAGGTTAGTATTTAAACTCTTTAGGTTTTAATACTTATGAACATGCTAGTTATTTACAATAATTGATGTTCTAAAAGTGCTTAAGATCCAAATTGCTTCCGCATGTGTTATATTAACACCATCACAAAGTATGCAAGCAATGTTTTAAATGTAAGGAGGCTAAGTCTAAGACACAACCACATGGTCTTTACACATCTTTAGATGTTCCTAGTGAACCATGGGTTGACATTAGCATGGATTTTGTTTTAGGATTACCAAAGACTAGAAGACACCATGATAGCATTTTTGTGGTGGTTGATAGGTTTAGTAAGATGGCACATTTCATTCCATGTAACAAAACAGATGATGCTACCAACATAGCTAATCTATTCTTTAAGGAAGTGGTTAGATTGCATGATATTCCCAAAACCATTGTTAGTGACAGGGATGTAAAATTTTTAACCCATTTTTGGAAGGTTTTGTGAGGAAAGTTGGGAACTAAGCTTCTATTTTCTACCACATGTCACACCCAAACCGATGGACAAACTGAGGTTGTTGATAGAACATTAGGAGCTTTACTTAGGTCACTAATTTCTAAAAATCTTAAGTCTTGGGAAGAGACTCTACCTTTTGTTGAATTTGCATACAATAGAGCAATACATAGCACCACTCAGTGTTCACCTTTTGAGATTGTGTATGGATTTAATCCTTTAACTCCTCTTGATTTATCGCCTTTGCCGCCTAAGATGTTTGCTAATGATGCATCTTCTACAAGAGCTGAATACATAAAAAAAATTCACAAAGACATAAAAGAAAGAATTGAAAACAAAAATAAAAAACTAGTCACGCGCAAGAACAAAGGAAGAAAGAAATTGATTTTTAAACAAGGTGACTAGGTTTGGATTCATCTATGGAAGGAAAGGTTTCCAAGTCAGAGAAAGTCTAAACTTCAACCAAGAGGAGATGGTCCTTTTCAAGTACTAGAGCGGATCAATGAAAATGCATACAAGCTAGATCTCAGAGGTGAGTACAATGTAAGTTCAACTTTTAATGTGGCTGATTTGACTCCATTTGATGTAGGGAATGAAGACCTTGATTTGAGGACAAATCCTCTTAAAGAAAGGGAGGATGATATGAATTCAACTGCTGACCCTTTGTATGTACCCGAAGGACCAATTACAAGAAACAAGGTTAAAAAGATTCGAGAGGCCTATACATTGCATCTTCGAAAGCTAGCTAGTGTACAAGTTGAAACAAAGATTTTTGAGCCCAAAAATCTTTATAGCATTAGCATATCAAATCAAGACGATAATGAAGTGGCTGACATTGGAAAGTAATTAAAAGACTTGCCTTTGGTAGTTGAACTACCAATTAAGACAATTTGTGAATTACCTTATTTTCTTCAATTTGTATTTAATAGCATTTATTAGTGGTTGGTGGCTGAACTTTATTTTTGTTAGGGTTATCTTTTGAGCCTATTTGAAGGTATGTAATATTCATGTTTGGATGGTTTTTTGGTTGAATACAAACAAAACCTTTGTGTATTTCTTGATGCCTTTTTGGTATTGTTTTTTTTTCAAATCTTGCTTTAGGTTTGATGTTTAAACCGAATCATTGAATTAGTTTTGATCAAGCTAATTCTGGAGTGAATTGTCTTGGTATCTAAGGGTGACCATCATAGATTCCAAGTTCGATCTAAGAGTCATTCATCTTCTAACCAGCTCTTGGTTGGAATCAATCCGTTAAGTTAGCTTTCTCTGTGAACGGTTTGCAAGGATTCTAGAAGGACCTCTAGTTTTGCAAAATCCAGCATTGTAAGCGCTTATCATTTTATATGCTAGTATAATCAAATGAAGTACAAATCAAAGAGGCGGGGAAACTCTTGGAAGTCTCAAAGGAATCTTAGTACCATGTAGGAATAATCAGACCTAGTCTTTTGTTGTCTTGCATTTCGTTACATTAAAAGAGTATAAAAAGAGTCAATCAACATGGATCACTATTTATCGCATACCCCTACTATTATTCCTTTCTCATTTGATCTAATTTTTACTGTCTCCCTATTTAGACAATCAGGAGATGGGATGAGCTATTACATGCTAGAGCTTATCGAAAAGAAGTTCCTTTAAGATTCAAAAGACAATTATCCATTCAATATAATAGTGATTGACTGCTCGAGCACCCGGATACTTTTATGCATGAGTCCATATATAAAGTATCTTCCTCCTTATCTGTAACTCAAAATGAAATTCTGTTCCCTAATTCAAGACCCAATCAGTAGACACCCGGAGTCGAAGGGTTATCATAGCTATTTAACGATATGCATTACTCTACTAAATTCTCTTGAAACGAAACCTAGATGCAAGGATGTATAGCATTTTAGAACCCCAACGATGCTTAGAATCAAGCAAATCTAAAGAGAAAGAGAAAGAAAAGAGGCTTGCTTGTCTTCTCCTGGAAGATCAATGATAAAGTTATATCAACTAAATCAAATTCTTTCAATTCTTTTGTTTGTTGATGAGGCGACACCCGAATTTGAACCGGGGAAAAAAGGATTTGCAGTCCCTCGCCTATCTCTTGGATTGATAGTATTTTACAACACCCAATATCTAAAACTAAAAAGCGAAAACCTGAACCTTGACTTGGCGCCTTTACTATTCTATTCTTTCACTGGGTAAATAGGCTGATCAGCTCTTGACCCTGAACCTATCTATCCTTTAGGTCACGTTGCTTCGCTCTTGAACCTTCGACTCTATGACCTTCGCTTTCTAGTCGGGTAAATGAAAGCGAAAACTAGTACAACTCCGAAACCTATCCTTTACAGTGTTTAAATAAATAGGAAAAGAAAGAGAAGCTGATATGAACCAAGAGACATCAATCATAACATATGCTTTAATGAAGATGTGAAGAAGATATTCTTGAAATTATCAAAAAATATTTCAATTCATGCAACATTGAAGAAGAATGAAGTTTCATGTTATAAATTTTGGGTAGATTACAATTTAGAGTTACTGTATTTCATTAATGTATTTTAAGACTATTTATTTACTTTAGGTTACAATTACATAATGGTTAATTATGGCCATTAAGTATGAATGTTACAAGTGATATGGAAATCAACCCAAGGGAAAGTTTGGAACGGATTACCTTGATGATCAAGATCAAGAGTAAAGAAAACTCGTTTCTAAACTCGTGATTCGAATCACTTCATAAGAGATTTGATCAATACCACTTAAATGACTCTACATGCAAGTTCTAAACGCAAGAATTTGCAAAGAAAGTTTAGCTCTCAACAAAGCTAAAATAGAAATTCTATTCTTAATTCCAAAATCTGATGTCTAATCAAAGAAAAGAAGGCTTTATATAGCCTTTACAACCTTAACCTATGTTATACATAACTCCGAAATTAAATGAGCTAGTAAATGAGAAATACCAATAACCTCCATATTAAAATGGCTAGTTAATGGTGGAATATAGTAACCTATGTGGGTTACAATATAACCTTAACTCCTATATTTAAAACTAGCTTAAATATGACAAACAAATAGTTAAACTATAATTAAATAATCCAATGAATAAAATGTGCTTATTAGTCATCCTTGGACTAGTTTCATAAATTCAGCGGAGTTCATTAAATGCAACTTAAAGTGCATTTAATTCATCTCTTTCTTGAATCTCAACTTTGCACAACATATAAGGGAGGTCTCCAGCGTCTTCTAGAATTTCCTTTGATGAGCTCACCATAGCTTGAATATAACTGTATAAAGTTTGTTGTAGCTTCTTGGCTCTCGTCCTTGTAATTGGACCTTGAGGTATGAAAATTTCTTGGTCGTGGTTCATATCATTCTCCCCCTCTTGAGAAGGATTCGTCCTCAAATCCAAGCCATCACCTACATCAAAGGGGCACAAATCAACAACATTAAAAGTTGCACTAACACTGTACTTACTTGGTAAATCAATTTTATAAGCATTGTCGTTGATGCGCTCAAGAACTTGAAAAGATCCATCTCCTCGTGGTAAAAGCTTAGATTTTTTTTGAGTAGGAAATCTTTCTTTTCGGAAATGCACCCAAACCCAATCTCCTGGCTTGAAGATGACAATCTTACGTCCTTTATTAATCGGGTGGCAACCTTGAAATTTTGTTTCTCAATTTGTTCTTTCACTTGCTTGTGCAGTGTATGAACAAAATCAACCTTGGCATTTGCATCAAAATTCACAAACTCTTTTGACGGTATGGGTAACAAGTCAATGGGGGTTAAAGGATTAAAGCCATAAACAATTTCAAAAGGTGTGCATTTAGTAGTGCTATGAACAACCCTATTATATGCAAATTCTATAAATGGCAAACAATCCTCCCAAGTCTTAAGATTCTTATCAATAATAGTCCTAAGCATAGCAGTCGTGGTTCTGTTAACAACTTCAATTTGTCCATCCGTTTGAGGATGACAAGTAGTTGAATATACTAGCTTAGTTCCTAACTTACCCCATAAAACACGCCAAAAGTGGCTTAAATTTTTACATCACGATCACTAACGATGCTTTTAGGAATGCCATGCAATCGTACAACTTCCCTAAAGAACAAGTCTGCAATATGTTTTGCATCGTCAGTTTTGTGACAAGGAATAAAATGAGTCATTTTACTAAATCGATCAACCACAACAAAGATGCTATCATAACCTTTCCTAGTCCTAGGTAAACCTAAAACAAAATCCATTGATATATCAATCCATAGACTATTAGGAACTGGTAATGGGGAGTATAAACCATGTGGTTGAAGCCTAGACTTAGCTTGTTTACATGCTATGCAACGAGCACAAACTTTATGAACATCATGTCTCATTTTAGGCCAAAAAAAATGTTCAGAGAGAATATCATAAGTTTTAGAAACTCCATGGTGTGCCATTAAACCACCTCCATGAGCTTCCCTCACAAGTAGCTCACGGATGGAACAAGATGGTATGCAAAAGTTTGCCTTTTCGGAACAAAAATCCATCTAACAACAAGTAATTATCCACAATGAGTCCTTTTTCACAAGATTCAACAAAAGGAGCAAAGAACATGTCATGTTGATACAAATCATTTATGTGTTCAAAACCCAAGAACCTAGCATTCAAAGTATTGAGGAGGACATACCTTCGTGATAAAGCATCGACTACAATGTTCTCCTTACCTTGTTTATATTTTATGACATACGGGAATGTTTCAATAAATTCTAACCACTTAGCATGTCGTCTGTTGAGTTTATTTTGTACTCTCAAATGCTTTAAGCTTTCATGATTCGTATGAATGATGAACTCCTTAGGCCAAAGATAATGTTGTCAGGTTTGCAATGCACGAACCAAAGCATAAAGCTCTTTGTCATAAGTTGGATACCTCAAAGATGCACCAGTCAACTTCTCACTAAAGAACATAAAAGGTCTTTGATTTTGCATTAATACAGCACCTATCCCTACTCCACTAGCATCACATTCAATTTCAAAAGTAGACTCAAAATTAGGTAATGCAAGCAAGGGAGCAAAACTCAATTTTTCTTTCAAAGTATTAAAAGCAAGTTGATATGAACCAAGAGACATCAATCATACAATATACTTCAATGAAGATGTGAAGAAAAGGTTGTCAAAATTATCAAAAGATGTTTCAACTCATGCTACATTGAAGAAGAATAAAGTTTGATTGTTGTAAATTTTGGGTGGGTTACAATCTAGAGTAATTTAGAGTTATTGTATTTTAAGACTTTTTATTTCATTTAGGTTACAATTACCTAATGGCTAATTATGACCATTAAGTATGAATGTTACACCTTTTGGAATGCCTTCAATAGTTTCATTTTGGGGCTATATAAAGCCATGTATGTTGTAGTTGTAAGGTAGACTTGGAAAATATATTAAAAGAAGCACTTGTGCTTTTCTTTAGCAATTGGCTAAGTTTCTTTGCACCTCTATGTAGTTTAGGTTGCATGTAGAATCATTCAAGCTCGACATGATCAATCTTTCTTGTGGAGTGATTCGAATCTCAAACAAGTGTTTGAGATATTTGATCAACAAGAATCATTCAAGCTAGACATGATCGATCTTGCTTGTGGAGTGATTCGAACCTCAATCAAGCGTTCTTCTTGCCTTGAGATATTCGATCAACAATGTAATCCGAATCTTATTCCCCTTGTAGTTGATTCCTTATCTTATCATTTGGTATCAGAGCTTCAGGCTCAAGATCGGATATATGTTTCCTTTGCGTTTCTTCTTAATTTGATTTTTATTTATTTTCATCTTTTTAGTTTTTAATCGACCCAGAGTTCAAAACTAAATCTTTGCTCTACTAAAAAAATTGAGAGGTGAGAATGAGAGCTTCATTTGTGTTAATGAGTGCAAACAGAGTGGCCTAAAATTTCCTTGAGTGTATACTCGTGAGAGAGTGTTGTGAGGTCCTTCATATTTCCATAACTTATTTTTTGCAGCAAAGTTTCACAAATAGATTCGAGGACGAATCCTCTTGAAGAAGTGGAGAATGATATGAACCAAGAGACATCAATCATACAATATACTTCAATGAAGATGTGAAGAAAAGGTTGTCAAAATTATCAAAAGATGTTTCAACTCATGCTACATTGAGGAAGAATAAAGTTTGATTGTTGTAAATCTTGGGTGGGTTACAATCTAGAGTAATTTAGAGTTATTGTATTTTAAGACTTTTTATTTCATTTAGGTTACAATTACCTAATGGCTAATTATGACTATTAAGTATGAATGTTACACCTTTTGGAATGCCTTCAATAGTTTCATTTTGAGGCTATATAAAGCCATGTATGTTGTAGTTGTAAGGTAGACTTGGAAAATATATTAAAAGAAGAACTTGTGCTTTTCTTTAGCCAATGGCTAAGTTTCTTTGCACCTCTATGTAGTTTAGGTTGCATGTAGAATCATTCAAGCTCGACATGATCAATCTTTCTTGTGGAGTGATTCGAATCTCAAACAAGTGTTTGAGATATTTGATCAACAAGAATCATTCAAGCTAGACATGATCGATCTTGCTTGTGGAGTGATTCGAACCTCAATCAAGCGTTCTTCTTGCCTTGAGATATTCGATCAACAATGTAATCTGAATCTTATTCCCCTTGTAGTTGATTCCTTATCTTATCACAAGTTCTTGATCTTTTTCCCATATAAAGGATACATTTTTCTTAATAAGTTCATTCAAGGGTGAAGCAATTGTACTAAAATTCTTAATGAACCTACGGTAGAAACTTGCAAGACCATGAAAACTTCTTACCTCACCTACGGTACTAGGTGCATTAGTTAACCCAAAAGGCATAACCAACCATTCATAAAGACCATACTTGGTTTTAAAAGTTGTTTTCCACTCATCCCCAATATGCATGCGAATTTGATGATAACCCGATTTTAAATCAATCTTAGTAAAACGACTACATCCATGCAATTCACCAAGCATATCATCTAATCTGGGAATTGGATGCCTATACTTTATAGTTATCTTGTTTATAGCCCTACAATCAACACACATATGCCAAGAACCATCTTTCTTAGGTACAAGAATAACTGGAACAGAACAAGGACTCAAACTTTCACGTACATACCCTTTAGCAAGGAGTTCACTTACTTGCCTTTGTATCTCTTCAGCCTCCTTTGGATTAGTCCTATAAGCTGGTCGGTTTGGAATGGGTGCGCCAGGAATGAAGTCAATCTTGTGTTCAATCCCTCTAAGTGGTGGCAAATTACTAGGCATCTCCTCGGAAAATAAATCTTCAAACTCTTGCAAAAACACAACAAAATCACTAAACAAAGAAGGGTTAAGCATGTTAGTAAAGTAACAAGACCCCTTGCACATAAGTACAAGAATAGTCTGGTTAGAGAGAAAAACATTCCTAGCCCCACTTGATCTAACATACAAGCTTACTGATTTGGCTTTTCTCTCTTTTTTTTTCTCTAGGCTGAGTGTTACTCTCTTGCTTTTCACTCAAGCTCTTTTTTTCACTTGATTCTTTTTCAATCTCTGCTTTTGCATCAGCCACTTGCCTTTTCTTTTCAAGTTTGCAATGATCAATAAATACATCTTTTGGAGACAATGGGATAAGAGTAGTTTTTCTACCGTTGTGAGTAAAGGAGTATTGATTTGCATACCCATCATACATTACCCAACGATCAATTTGCCATGGCCTCCCCAGTAGTAAATCTCCAACATGAACGGATACAACATCACATTAAACATCATCAACATATTTTCCAATAGTAAAAGAAACAAGAGTTTGTTGAGTTACCCGTACTTCCCCACAATCATTCAACAATTGAAGCTTGTATGGCCTTGGATGTGGTTGTGTCTTTAAATTAAGTCTTTTGACCATAATGGAACTCACAATATTGGTGCAACTACCGCTATCAATGACAACACTACAAGGTACAGATTGAACAAGACAACGAGTTTGAAACAAGTTCTCTCTTTGGTCTAGGCCGTCCTCCTTAATGTGGGTGTTTAGAGCTCGTCAAGTAACCAAAGATATATGTGTAGGGTCCTCTTCACTAAACTTCTCACTCTTATCAGTTTCCTCATTTATGTCGTCATGTGCCTCGTCATCCGTAACAATTTCTCCCCCCTTGATGGTCATAATTCTTGCATTTGGGCAATCTCTACTATAGTGTCCTACCCCTTGACATCTCCAACACTTTAAAATCTCTATTTCGAACATTAGACTTGATAAGATAAGGAATCAACTACAAGGGGAATAAGATTCGGTTTACCTTGTAGATCGAATATCTCAAGCCAAGAACACTTTGTTTGAGATTCGAATCACTCCAGAAGCAAGATCGATCATGTCTAGCTTCAATGATTCTTGTTGATCAAATATCTCAAACACTTGTTTGAGATTCGAATCACTCCACAAGCAAGATTGATCATGTCGAGCTTGAATGATTCTACATGCAACCTAAACTACATAGAGTTGCAAAGAAACTTAGCCATTGGCTAAAGAAGAGCACAAATGCTTCTTTTACTATATTTTCCAAGTCTCCCTTACAAATACAACATACATGGCTTTATATAGCCTCAAAATGAAAGCATTCCAAAAGTTGTAACATTCATGCTTAATGACCATAATTAGCCATTATGTAAATGTAACCTATAAAGTAAATAAAATGTCTTCAAATACAATAACTCTAAATTACTCTAAATTGTAACCCACCCAAAATTTATAACCATCAAACTTCATTCCTATTCAATGTGACATGAATTGCAACCTCTTTTGATAATTTTGACAACATTTTCTTCACATCTTCATTGAAGTATATTGTATGAATGATGTCTCTTGGTTCATATCAAGACTTTTCTACTTTGTCTTTCCCTGTCCTAGAACTCTCCCCTTTCTCAAATTTAGCTTAATGCTTCTCATTAATCTCTTGATTTCTATGCTTATAATCAATGTTCTTACTATCCTTTTTGCATGTAGAAGTAGAATTGGGAAAAGTTTTAGAAGAATACCGTTGAGACCTTCGTTGGATTTGCCTCTCGATCTTAATTGCAATGTGCAACAACTCAATATTAGAATAAGGCTGTAAATCAGTCTTGTCCGCAATCTCTATGTTTAACCCATTAAGAAACCGCGCCATGAGAGCCTCCATGTCCTCATCAAGATCAAGTTGATCAATCAATGTATCCATCTCCTTGTAATAATCTTCCACAGACGTCCTTGTTTCAATGCTTGAAGCTTTTACGCCATGTCCCGTTGAAAATATTGTGGAACAAAACGCTTCCTCATGGACTCTTTGAACTCGTACCATGAATCAATTGGTGCTTCAAGGTTTCTTGATATGAACCAAGAGACATCATTCATACAATATACTTCAATGAAGAGGTGAAGAAAATATTGTTGAAATTATCAAAAGATATTTCAATTCATGCCACATTGAAGAAGAATGAAGTTTCATGTGATAAATTGTTGATACCAAATGATAAGATAAGGAATCACTACAAGGGGAGTAAGATTCAGATTACCTTGTAGATCGAATATCTCAAGCCAAGAACACTTTGTTTGAGATTCGAATCACTCCAGAAGCAAGATCGATCATGTCTAGCTTCAATGATTCTTGTTGATCAAATATCTCAAGACAAGAACACTTGATTGAGATTCGAATCACTCCACAAGCAAGATTGATCATGTCGAGCTTGAATGATTCTACATGCAACCTAAACTACATAGAGTTGCAAATAAACTTAGCCATTGGCTAAAGAAAGCACAAATGCTCCTTTTATATATATTTTTCAAGTCTAATTACAAATACAACATACATGGCTTTATATAGCCTCAAAATGAAAGCATTCCAAAAGTTGTAACATTCATACTTAATGACCATAATTAGCCATTATGTAAATGTAACCTAAAGTAAATAAAAACTCTTAAACTACATTAATGAAATACAATAACTCTAAATTGTAATCAACCCACAATTTATCACATGAAACTTCATTATTCTTCAATGTGGCATGAATTAAATATCTTTTGATAATTTCAACAATATTTTCTTCACATCTTCATTGAAGTATATTGTATGAATGATGTCTCTTGGTTCATATCATTTCTTCTCCTCCTTGACATCAATTTATCCCACAAAATTTGAGCATATTGTTTGAATTGAGCAATGCATAACAGTACCTTCTTTTTATCACTAAAATTATGACAGTTGAACACCGACTCCACCGTTTTCTCTCATTGAAGGTACTCCTCTGGATCGGTTTTGCCATAGAACTTGGAAAGTTTTAATTTGATGCTCCCCACGTTACGATCAATTCTATCATCATAAGGAACTCGTTGTTGTAAATTATGATACCTTCTTCCATGGTCTCTCCCTCGCATCAAGCCATGACCAACCGCATGTGGATTATCCTCGTGGTGATCAAAATTGTCGCCCTCATATGTATCGGTTGAGGGCGTAGGTTGTGGAATCCTCTGTCGTGCTTGATTTTGAATCTCCAATCTTCCTATTCGATGAGTCAAAACTCTTCTATTCCTCGAATTAGTCTTTCCATGGTTCGTTGTTGTGCTTCTCTCAATCGTGCATCAGTAATGTTAGTATTGTCGTCTGGATTTTCCATGCTACAAAAGGTAAAAGAAAAAAAAAGGACCTCACAAGCGCTCCCTCACGTGTATTCACTCGTAAATGTGGTTCACTCGTGTTTAGCACTCAGCACTCGAATCAATGTGTCACTCCCTTACAAACTCACCCTCACAATTGAGCACACACAAATCACACTCCAAAAAAAACAAATTGGGATGTGAGAAAAGCTATGTTATAGAGCTAAGTGCAATTCAAAGTGAATAGACAACACACAAATCACACTCCAAAAAAAACAAATTGGGATGTGAGACAAGCTATGTTATAGAGCTAAGTGCAATTCAAAGTGAATAGACAGCACACTCAACACATAAACAAGGGTTTTGAAGGAGCAATCCGAATAACGACAAAGAAACGAATTAAAGAAAGAAAATGATTAAGGACTAATTTAGACGTAGTAACATATGAGAGTTATATATAATAATCAAGAGGAAAAAAGAAAGACATTTAACATCAATATGCTTTCTTTCTTTCAATGGTTTTTTTTTTTATTGGCAAAATCTAATCAATTTACCAACAAGAAAATTGATTTAGAAGATCTTAAAAGAAGAATAAAGTGTTGCTAAGATTCAGATCTAACGCTTTAAAGAACATAAAAAAAATGTTTTTTTTTTTGTTATATACTCTTAAACAAGGTAAAGTGACGAACCTTCCCCTGCAATTCTGTATTCTTTCTATTAATTCTCAAATGAAAGACTCATACTCATTCTCTACAACTTGCTAAACTCCTGACTGATTCACTTATTCATTCTCTTCCTAATTTAATAAACAAAGGAAGAATCAACCGTCACATGTTACTCTCCTACCTCACATGACCATCTATTATTCTTAAGGTAAGTTATTCAAACACAGCAGTAAACAAGACTGAAAGAAAGAGAGGTTACGAACTGAACTTACTTATTTTCCCTACTAGTCTTTTATTCTTTTAAACACAAGGGAATAAATAAAGCATAGTAAGAAATTAATACATATTCAATTCATTTACGAGAAGACTGTAAACAAGGGAAGTCAAGTCGAAACTACTTACTTACTTAGGGAAAACGAACAAGACTACTATTACTTACTGATTAACTTACTCTTCTATTACTTATTGATTAACTTACAAGAACA